>CM068584.1:34497115-34833049 GCA_035048485.1 Pteria penguin
AAACACAATATGTCCGTGTGTTGTTTACTTCTGTATGTAATTTTTTTATTCCCCAGATCGATAGATCGGGGAGATATGTTTTGTCCTAACTCTTTGTCTTTCTGTTGTCAACTTTGACCTTGGCCACAACTTTTGAATCGTGATGGTTAGAGATTTCATATTTCACATGCATATTCAACTAATGAAGACCTTTCAAATGACATCAAGGTCCTTGACCTTTTGACATTGACAAGAACCCTTAAGCTAAAAATAACTTTTTGGAATTTGTCGCCACCAGAAGCATATTAGTGTTTCACAAAGACAGCTTGTTGATTATTGCATTGCATTAGCGTGACATAGCGATAATTCACAAGTACATGTATAGAACTGAATCTATAGTTAATGCTCCTTATCTGATGGTCGTCAGAAATACTTTGTACACTTACAGGCTTGTAAGTATAATATTTAGTTTAGAAGTGAAGGATATCGCTGTATAGAATAGATAGTTTTCACTGAACGAAAATTCACAGGAACTATCTCCCCTTGTCAGCCATTTTGTGAGTCAAAGTGTGGTTTTGTGCTTTAATCAACAGGAGTACAGACTGAATTTCTTCAAAATAAATCATCTTTGAAAGTAAAAATTGCTTACTCTTTCACACAACTCAGCTACGAGGCATTGTAGATTGCCAAAGAGAGATTCTCATTAGATGATCCAAAGCTGACACATCTTCACGAGTCAAGGGGATGCGCACGTAAACTTCTCTCTCCCATTATATTCAAAGGTCGTATGCCAATTCGTGATTAGTTACCTTGCTCCGCACATGAACGAATCAGAAGCCTTGAAACAAATCGTGTTACGAAACTAAAATAATAGATACAGCGCATGTGATCGACGGAAGATAGTGTCTTTCCCTTTCATTAAGGCCTCTGTGCTTTTCGATTGAAAATCTTGAAAGCTGTATATAGAAAACGTTTCAGAAATTTTACGATACATAGAGCAGATGCGTGTTGCATTTATTGTTTTTCTTTGTAACCAACTTGTCGAAGTCAGGCTTTATCTCATTGGTCAGTTGGTTAGTAGTATATTGAATACTTTTCGCTAGGCGGCGCCATCAAAATCCGTGACCTTTGAATGCAATCAGTCAAGGGGAGAGAGAAGTGTACGTAGCGCATTCCCTTGACTCGTGAAGATGAAGCTGACACACATGGAGAAATTCTTACAATTTTAATCATGAGCAATTAACCCCGTGATCTTCAAATCATGAATATTCATGAATGATGTAACTTACATTTGCAGCCTTAACTTTGAGAAAATCGAAGTGTATCAACAGTGTATGTATAGTCAAGGACATTAAAATCTGCCTTTGTTACTCATAATACGACGAGGGGAGAATAAAAACAAGCCTGCAGATATGCATTTTAATAATATACCCTTCGGTGCCTCATCATTTCTCCTCCCCGTGTAGACACGATTTATACCACACTCATTTCCCTAGACACCCATGTCTGCTTCAGAAGGAAGAGTCTGGACATAGTTATTGCCTAAACCCATTTATTCCGACCCAGGCGGCCGGAACCGCCCCTTTCCCATATTTAGAACCCATGTGTACAACCTCAAGTTGTTTACTGGTATTTCCATTATTTCTAGGCCTCGTGGTAAAGGAGATGCACGTATACACTAGTGCAGACGGACTGTGGGAGAGACATATTTTACCGCGTGATAATAGGTCCCGCATTTTTTTTTTCAACTCAATTAACCGAGGTATGATGTTTATATTTACAATGAAAATAACATGTTACAATATTACTTATTAATTTCGCTACATGTATGTTGTTCTTGAAATTTACTTATGATTCACTAGCATCGCATTCTTCTAGAAGTTATTTCATATAAAATATATGTCCAGAGGTATACCTACCATGTGAAGGGCAAACGGCAAAAAGTGACAATTGGTTTTATAGTACAGCGACCGCCCCCACCCCCTTTAAATAGAAAGAAATAAAAAACAAACATGCATGGCCATACATACATATACATGTATGTATTGTAATGAACGAGTAATATGTACCGGTGTTATATAGTACTTTCCCCCATAGTAATTTTCCCGCCTGGAAAAATGGCTATATAGCAGTTTTCCCCCACAGCGGAAAACTGCTATATAGTGGTCTTTCCCCCATAGTAGTTTTCCCCCTTTACGTAACGGTTTGGAAATTATACACGTTAGTTCTTATTGTACAATGTTATGTCACATTGGTGGCAAAGAGGAAGGACGTGTGGTCCCAAGACTGATCCCGATATGTTATTGCTGTAAAACTGTCATGGACAACAACAAGAGGTGTTTCCACACCGTGAGATGTACCTAAACAGATCCCCCCCCCCCCCCCCCCCGGAACATGTCGCTTTCCTATATTCCACTATGCAAGCGTCAGAATATCGCTCACCACGACGTCGACAGAGTTTGACTGAGCGTGAATCGAGACACGTCAGTCAACAACACGTTTCAAATGGGCCAAACCGATTAGGCGCATCATAGGGAATACGCTTGGAAAGATATGACCAATGTTTAAGTTTCCATAAATGTTGGCCAAAGGTCACGTAGGACGTCATTACGTCAAAAATGTTGGTATCACCTGAAAGGGCTTATCTTAAGGAATATATGTGTATATATATATATATATATATATATATATATATATATATATATATGAAATATCAAAGCCTTGTCTGTTACAGCTGAAGCCGGTGTGGCCTAGTGGATAAGGTGCTCGGCTCGTGATCGAGAGGTCGCGGGTTCGACTCCCGCCCGGGGCACACCGGTGTTCTGTCTTTCGGATGAGACAGTAAAAACCGAGGTCCCGTGTCACGGTAGGCGTGGCACGTAAAAGATCCCTCACTGCTTCGGGTGGGTCTGTTGCAAAGGTCTAAATTTGTATGCAATGCATCAGGCAGATGCCGTCACCATATACGTGAAATAATCGTGGAGTGACGTAAAACAATAATCAAACAAACAAACAAATCTGTTACAGTTGAAAACATATGGCTAATGTTAATGTTTTAAAAAGTAGGTCAAACTCAAAATGACAAGTCTCATCACAAGGAATCTATCTGTGAAGTTTCAGAGACCTACACCGTTTAGTACAAAAAATATAGCTAAGGTTAAAGTTTTTGAAGAGTAGGTCAAGCCCGAAGGTCAAGGTCACTAGGCCAAAAGTCGTGGGTCCAAAAGAAAGGTCTTATCACAAGGAATCTAGATGTGAGGTTTCAAAGCCTTACACCTTTGGTACAAGCAATATAGTCAACTTGATGTTTTTGCCACAGAGTCAGAGTCACACACATATGAAAAAACTAGATGCCCATAGATTTCATTCAAGGGCCATTAAACAAATTTTGTTAACAAAGTAACGAGCTGGATATACTTATGTGTGAAAAGAAAATCCGGAATTCGGAATGGGGATGGGGGGATTCACTATGTTGTAGTTTTTTCCGGGGGGGGGGGGGGTGGCTATAAGAGGGAGAAAATGGCTATATAGCCAAAATTCCCCTGGGGGAAAACTACTATATAGCTATTTTTTTCGAGGAGAAAAACTACTATATAACTGGTAGGAAACTTCTTCTCAGATAAGGGGGAGGGGGTCCTAATAGAAAAAGCTTCCTCTTGGAATTTTCGCTTTATCTTTCCTTCCATGCAAAAATTTGCAATATGGTTTATGCAATTCCGTACTCATTGTGTGTATCACTTTACACTCTATGTCTGCAGTAACTTTGATATTAGAGATAGAATTAGATTAAGACAGGCAGAGGGACACCAGACAAAGGGACCACAAGTCTCCCTATCGTTGGATTTTCATAAATATTTTTTGGGGAGGTGGGGGGGGGGGTTACGTGCCCCTCTCGGCTCCCCCTTTCCTGTTTCTACGGTCTGGAGTTATTGTTTATATATACCTTGTTCCTCTTCTTACATGGTGTGTCTCTGAAACTAACTACTGAAAGAGCGATAACTCTTCCTTTATTTCAGTTTTTTGCGAATCTTATGAAGAGTGTAATGTAACATCCATCCCCCACCCCTCATTTTTGCCCATTTTAAGGTTTAATTATAAGTAATATTTTCATTGTAATCATAAGTATGATAAATTATTGTACATGTGTAGTTATTACGTTCGGCATTCCATTTCTTATCGATCAAACAGTATCTTTAAAAACCACAATGCTCCATTGCACTGAATAGGCATTGAATTCGATCACGTTACCTATGGTGAAATATCTATTGGAATTTAAATACCCGTTGGAAATCCCATCTACGTGTGGTAAAGGATAAACGATTGGTTAATGTGTGATCAGGAACTTTAAATAATGTACAACAACACGTTCTATATTTAAACAGGAAGTTTAACGAACGTTTATGTCAAGATTGAAGTAAACTTGAACATCGGCGGATGTAAGTATTCTATCTTTGTATACTCTAAAGTGGAAATAATACACATCTAATTCTGAACACGATGTAACAATTTTTTCTTTATGTAAGGTTACATTTTATTGAATTCAAATCCTTAAGAACAATGTAGTATCTTGAAAAAGTAATGGGGGGGGGGGGGGTCTTTGTTAGTGTTTTATTATGTTATTTTCTCGGTCATCACCGGAAGAGATATATCCTTCTGGAACATATTTTGCAGGGTGTACATCGCAGCGTGTACTCACATTCAGTATTAAGATCGTCTTACATACACATTGCTAACGATATTATGCATAACACGGTACTTTGTGCTTTACTTGATGCGAGTTTTAAGCTATAGGCGCAACTGTACTTATGTGTTTTGTTTCTTTATTCAGATATCTGAGGTCGTTAGTATGACTAGTCAGCTTTGCATATTTCGATTTCATCTTGAGTAATATCGCCTCTATGCAAAGAGGAAAAAACAAAACAAAAAAAAAAAAAAAAAAAAGGGGGGGGGGGGAGATTAAGTACCACTTTCGTTGATGTGTAAAAAAAAAGGTTGGGGTGTATTGAGCTTTGAAGATCATTCAATATCACATACCAGGAATATGAAGTATTTGGTTTCGTATTTTTTTATATCGAGGTGTACGCGATTGCATACACTTTTGGTATATTAGAATATTTAAAACTACTATAAAACTATAAAAAGTAACGTGCAAGCCCGTAGTAACGAAGTGGTGGTGGTGGGAGGGGGGGGGGAGGCTCGAAGCCCCCAACCCACCCCACCCCTCCCACTTTCTTTTTCATGGACTTTTTCTATCACGTTACGAAACGAGAGAGAATTAAAGGTCAAGATTTGTCACCCACCCCACAGCCACTTTTCGATGCTTCCTATCCCCCGAAGTACAGTTATCAACGACTGGTTTTGAATAAACCTGGTTCAATTGTAGGTTATTCGTGTGTGTGTGTGTGGGGGGGGGTGTATATGTATGTGAAGATGAGAAAAAAGGGAGGAGGGGTGCCAGTTCGGAAACATGTACATGTACAAGTTTTGTGCACGAAGAGAGTATTTATAGAGAGTTATCGTTCTTTGTACATTTTACATAAGTGGGTGGAAATAGAGGATGGAGTGTGTGAAAGAGAGAGAGATAGAGAGAGAGAGAGAGAGAGGTTAGAAAGTAGATGTAAAAACGATGGAACGATTCCTGTTTACGTGTGAACACAAGGAAACAAGATGTTTGTGTGAAGAGGGGGATATGTAAAGTGTATGTGTGAAGGAGATAAACATATATAGGTTAATTTAAGAGAGAATAGAACTGAAAAGAACACAGAGATGGAGGAATAATATAAAGAACATAAAACTTTATATTTGTTGAATAGAGGGGTGGGTGGGGGTGGAGTGGGCAGAAGTCCAGTATGCCTTACTGAAGCAAAGGTGTAGGACATGGGTATGAAATCCTGTGATAGAGATACGATCGTGTGTGTGTAGGTGTGTGTGTGTGTGTGTGTGTGTGTGTGTACGTCTAGTATGTCTTACTCAAGCAAATGTGTAGGACATGGGTATGAAATCCTGTGATAGAGATACGACCGTGTGTGTGTGTGTGTGTGTGTGTGTGTGTGTGTGTGTGTGTGTGTGTGTGTGTACGTCTAGTATGTCCTACTCAAGCAAAGGTGTAGGACATGGGTATGGAATCCTGTGATAGAGATACGACCGTGTGTGTGTGTGTAGGTGTGTGTGTGTGTGTGTGTGTGTGTACGTCTAGTATGTCTTACTCAAGCAAAGGTGTAGGACATGGGTATGAAATCCTGTGATAGAGATACGACTGTAATCAAAACTTACTTGAAATATACTTTATAATTCCCGTGAAGGGGAAAAAAGCAAATCAATGTGTAAAGAGGGGATGGAAGTAGTGTCAGAAGAAAATGCAAGTTCTTCTGGGAAGATGAAGAACGTGTGTAAGAGAAAAAAGGACGTGATTAAATGCATAGTTTCAGTGTATGTTTGACGAAATATGCCCATGAAGGTTAGGGGAGACACAGACTGTGTGAAGGAGCAGGGGTATTGATGTGAAATAGTTCTGATTTCGCCTGTGAGAAAGGGGTATAAATTGTATGTGTGTAAGTTGGGGTGGATATGAAGGTAAGGAGCTGAGAAAAGTTGGTTATAAGTTTAAAGTGAAAAGTTGAAATCGGGATTGTCGAAGCTGAAGTAGGTATGAAGGTGTATCCAGGGTGGGAGTTGAACCCGGGGCCTCTAGGTCACGAGTCGAGCACCCCACCCACTGAGCCATATAGGCGTCACTGGAAAACATATTAGTGAAATGCAATAACTACGTTCGCATTTCAATTACCAATATTGTAGTTCACATTAAAAATTTTAAGTACTCCTGTTAAATGTCTAGACTATGAGATAAAGTCTTATCATCATGATACAAAGGCATATTGTGCGCAGATTGTTAGAGTTTTCTGTCGCTATTCAAATTGAGTCACTTGTCGAAGAAGGAATCTGCCTCCTCAGTGGCGGACTTAGACCCCCCCCCCTTTTTTTTTTTTACCACATATTTACAAGGCATATTTAGACGCTAAGATTGAAAACATCCAAACGATACGAGTAAAACTCAAGATTCGGGCCAATATGAGTGTTTTGGTTAATACATTACTTTCCCATGTGCCCCCTCTTCTTTTTCCGGATATTCTGGATTCGTCATTGCTCCTTTTCTCGTTTTTGTCTACGGCCTACATTCTGACATTCTCTACCCAGAGTTCCCTGCGCTAAAAGTAAAGAGCGATAACTCTGGGTAGAGAATGGCATTCTGATATACGACTGACAAAAGATCGTGAAATTGCTATTGACTGCATAATAAAGCAAAGCGTTTAGTGCCCTACAATTAATGTACATGTATAAGGCGATTTCATTTTGTCTGTCTTCTCTCCCATTTACTTTTAGCTTAGAATTTTTCATCATTAAATGTACACAGAATGAGTTGTGACAGATATGGTAATGACATAATTTTCATGTACCGGTATTTCATGCGGAAATTTCATCCAGAGGGGTAGACAAGGGACTGGACCCACCCTGAGATTCGGCGAAAATGACTTCTCTTCTTATTTTTCTATGTAACATAAGTGATTTTACACAAAAAACATGGATGGGCCCCTCCCAACAAACGTTTAGGATCTGCAGCTACATTTTTTGTATGTTCAGGGCACTGAGAGGAACAAGGCGCATAGTGATAAGAAAGATGAATCCTGTGTTCACATCCCACATCGTGTATGTGACAAAGAGTGTGGGTGGAACAGGGGGGACTTAAGAAGATTTTAAGGTTTTGTTTTTGTTTTATTGTAATTTTATTTTAGTTCCTAGTAATGTAGGGATGTATTAAGTTTATTTTGAGAAACATTACCGATGGTATACATTCCATGGGTTTAAAGTGTTGAGTTGGGAAACAAAAGGGTGCGATAACAGATTACATAGGGGTCAGACTGGACATCAAACTAGAAAATAGACATTAATTTATTTTGAAAATATAACTATGCAAGATATAATATATCATTTATCTATCAATGAAAAATCTTCTTTTTGATTTACACAATGGGGAATTCAGAATTTCCGAAAAAGGGGGCACAGGTGTATTAGTCGATCTATTCAGTCCAGCCATGTTTGATGCCAAATCTGGATTTCTGTTCGTAAATATGTTGCCAAAAAAGGGGTACCCCTCTCTAAATCTGCCACTGCTATATGTCACAGCGGAAGGATGACACGTCGAAACAGGTCAACTTCATTAACAATATGTAATTGACTTATCAAAACTAATGCATTTATATGGTGGCGGTACCAGCCTGGCGAAATGCACGGACGTTTACACCTATACAACAGACCTACACGAAGCAGTGAGGAATCCTCTAGATCTATGTAACGGACAAACACGAAGCAGTGACGAATCCTCTAGACCTATGTAACGGACCCACACGAAGCAGTGAGGAATCCTCTAGATCTATGTAACGGACCCACACGAAGCAATGAGGTAGGTATCCTTAAGACTTATGTAACGGACCCACACGAAGCAGTGAGGAATCCTCTAGACCTATGACACGGACCCACACGAAGCAGTGAGGAATCCTCTAGATCTATGTAACGGACCCACACGAAGCAGTGAGGTATCATTTAGACCTATGTAACGGACCCACACGAAGCAGTGAGGAATCCTCTAGATCTATGTAACGGACAAACACGAAGCAGTGACGAATCCTCTAGACCTATGAAACGGACCCACACGAAGCAGTGAGGAATTCTCTAGACCTATGTAATGGACCCACACGAAACAGTGAAGAATTCTCTAGACCTATGACACGGACCCACACGAAGCAGTGAGGAATTCTCTAGACCTATGTAATGGACCCACACGAAGGAGTGAGGAATCCTCTAGACCTATGTAACGGACCCACACGAAGCAGTGAGGAATCCTCTAGATCTATGTAACGGACCCACACGAAGCATTGAGGTATCCTCTAGACCTATGTAACGGACCTACTCGAAGCAGTGAGGAATTCTCTAGACCTATGTAATGGACCCACACGAAACAGTGAAGAATTCTCTAGACCTATGTAACGGACCCACTCGAAGCAGTGAGGAATTCTCTAAACCTATGTAATGGACCCACACGAAGCAGTGAGGAATCCTTTAGACCTATGCAACGGACCCACACGAAGCAATGAGGAATCCTAGACCTAAGTAACGGACCCACACGAAGCAGTGAGGAATCCTCTAGACCTATGTAACGGACCCACACGAAGCAGTGAGGTATCCTCTAGACCTATGAAACGGACCCACACGAAGCAGTGAGGAATCCTCTAGAACTATGTAACGGACCCACACGAAACAGTGAAGAATCCTCTAGACCTATGTAACGGACCCACACGAAGGAGTGAGGAATCCTCTTGACCTATGTAATGGACCCACACGAAGGAGTGAGGAATCCTCTAGACCTATGTAACCGGCCCACATGAAGGAGTGAGGAATCCTCTAGACCTATGTAACGGACCCACACGAAGCAGTGAGGAATCCTCTAGATCTATGTAACGGACCCACACGAAGCATTGAGGTATCCTCTAGACCTATGTAACGGACCTACTCGAAGCAGTGAGGAATTCTCTAGACCTATGTAATGGACCCACACGAAACAGTGAAGAATTCTCTAGACCTATGTAACGGACCCACTCGAAACAGTGAGGAATTCTCTAGACCTATGTAATGGACCCACACGAAGCAGTGAGGAATCCTTTAGACCTATGCAACGGACCCACACGAAGCAATGAGGAACCCTAGACCTAAGTAACGGACCCACACGAAGCAGTGAGGAATCCTCTAGACCTATGTAACGGACCCACACGAAGCAGTGAGGTATCCTCTAGACCTATGAAACGGACCCACACGAAGCAGTGAGGAATCCTCTAGAACTATGTAACGGACCCACACGAAACAGTGAGGAATCCTCTAGACCTATGTAACGGACCCACACGAAGGAGTGAGGAATCCTCTTGACCTATGTAATGGACCCACACGAAGGAGTGAGGAATCCTCTAGACCTATGTAACCGGCCCACATGAAGGAGTGAGAAATCCTGTAGACCTATGTAACGGACCCACACGAAGCAGTGAGGAATCCTCTAGACCTATGTTACAGACCCACACGAAGCGGTGAGGAATCCTAGACCTATGTAACGCACCCACACAAAGCAGTGAGGAATCCTCTAGACCTCTGCAACGGACAAACACGAAGCAGTGACGAATCCTCTAGACCTATGTAACGGACCCACACGAAGCAGTGAGGAATCCTCTTGAACTATGTAACGGACCCACAACGAAGGAGTTAGGGAATCCTCTAGACCTATGTAACCGACCCACATGAAGGAGTGAGAAATCATCTAGACCTATGCAACGGACCCACACGAAGCAGTGAGGAATCCTCTAGACATCTGTAACAGACCGGCACGAAGCAATGAGGTATCCTCTAGACCTATGTAACGGACCCACACGAAGCAGTGAGGAATCCTCTAGACCTATATAACATACCCACACGAAGTAGTGAGGAATCCCTTAGACCTATATAACGGACCCACACGAAGGAGTGAAAAGTAAAAATAACTGATACAATTCTAATGTTTTTAATTTTCATTACAGGTCACATATTCAAGAATTGAAACTTCCAGTGTAGTCTTTTACAAAACGACAATAAGCATGTCAAAGCCAAAGGACAGTTACTCTGATCTCCAATTAATATGCAAAGATATTCCATTACACGCTCTGAATATCGGTGTGCGCAACAAAATGTCTGAACTTTTGGATCCAGAAGGTTTCGTAACCGAAACGTTTAGTAACGACTACACAGGGTTGGCAGAGAGCATAGGGTTTGGCTACCAACAGATACGGACTCTTGAAAACAAACGCAAACCAACGATGGAAGTACTTCATCAATGGGGATTGCAGAAAGAGTTATCCCCCACTGTGGATGAGCTCATACGTCACTTACTAGCAATAAAACGGCCTGACGTCATTGACGAATGTTCTGCCATGATACGTAAGTGAATGTTATTCATTGCTGAAATTACAACCGTTTATGGTAATAACTTATGTAACAGAGGCTTTATAAGCTTTAAGATTTGCCCTATTTATAATCTATTAGTTCACTGAAGTTTTTATGCATCCGGAATCAGAGGTTTTGGGGCATCTAGTTTTTGACTTGTCTGTTTGTCTTAAACAATCCACAAAACATTTCAACGTTTGTGTTACGCATGCGTATTTCTTCAATTATTATTTTTTTTTACCTCATGCCCTTGATCATTTTTTTATTCTTCTTTTCTTTCTTTCTTTCTTTCTTTATTTCTTTCTTTCTTTCTTTCTTTCCTCCTTCATCTTCTTTTCTTTTTGTAAACATGCATATCTGAATCATATTTTACAATTCACCTGATATTTATGTGGTTGCTTATACTTTGGAAGTCTAATTAGTTATTATTATTATTATTATTATTATTATTATTATTATTATTATTATTAGCCAGTGTGGCCTAGTGGATAAGGGGCAGGCGTGGTGTAGTGGTTAAGCGCTTGGCTTGCGGCGCCGACGATCCGCGTTCGATTCCCGGGTTGCGCCACTATGTTTAAGAGGTTGGTAACCTCCTGCTTCCATGTCGCGATATAACTGAAAAATTGTTGAAAGCGACGTAAAACACCAATCAACCAAAAAAAAAAACCAAAACCTAATGGATAAAGTGATCGTGATCGAGAGGCCCCGGGTTCGACTCCTGCCCTGAGCGCACCGGTGTTCTGCTCTGTCTTTCGGATGAGACAGTAAACACTGAGGTAGGCGTGGCACGTAAAAGGTCCCTCACTGCTTCGGGTAGGTCCGTTGCAAAGGCCTGAAATTATATGCAATGCATCAGACAGATACCGTGACCATATACGTGAAATAAGCGTGGACTGACGTAAAACAATGCTCAATCAATATTATCATTATTATTATTATTATTATCATCATCATCCTCATCCTCATCCTCATCATCATCATTTAATGTATAGTACTTGGGACACTCATACCATATTTTGTACTTAATGACTCTGCATCTCTTTCTGTCTGTCTGTCTCTCTCATTTTATTTTATAAGTGAGACCCTACCTTTCTTTAAAACAACCAGAGGAGTCTCACTTTTATTTGTAAAAATAGTTCTATACATGTAATTGTACAGCATTGATGTTTACTATTTATTTAATCTTTCTGTTATTAAACGCGATCTACCCGGCATTATGATTGCTGCTATTAGATGGCTGATGTGTTAGGAGTTTTATTCAGATTTATCTTTGTAATTTTCATTTTACTATTCATGATTCATATTACTAGGACAAGACGTCCAAAAGTACGAAGACTGTCATAAGGACGTCAACCCAGTACAGGACGATAAAGGTAGGTATAACTACAATATAATTATGTATAATGCGAAAGTATATGGTCCTCTAACAGTACGTACCGAAACGTGCTTCGATCAGGATGCAAATAAGAGATGCCATGGGGTAAAACCGATATTTAATTACAAAGTTTCCTTTAATATCAGGCTGGTGTATCCCAGTGGATGAAGCGCTTGACTCGTGACCTGGAGGCCTGAGTCCGATTCCCGCCTTGGGCACCGGTGTCCTGTCTTTCGGATGACAGAGTAAAACCAAAGGTTCCTTTTCGTGATAAGCGTGGAACATAAAAGATCCTACAATGTTTCGGGAAGGTTCGTTGCAAAAGTATGAATATGTATGCAATACATTACACAGATGCCGTCACCATAAGCAATCAACCAATCCTCCAGTCCAGTGATGCTTTTTGAATTATGAAGGTCATGATAATTGACCATTCATGGTTTGTCGTTTAGCTTTGATGTAATTTTTCTCTTAGGAGTTTAATATTAATTGCCTAGTTGAATAGTAACGTGGATGTCCAAATACAGATGATATTGTAAATGCATTGGCTTTTTTGTTAATTGTATTTTACATTATACTACTTATTCCAAAACAGTGACAAGTCCACAAGACGAGGACCCAAAAGAATCCATTCCATTAACGAAGCAAGATGTTGACACTTTAGAAAGAACAGGTAACAACAACAACAACAATGATAATAATAAAAACAACAACAGCAACCACAGCAACAACATTAATTAACAACAAACACAACAATAACTACTGCTACTTCTACTACAATTAGTACTACTACGGCTACTACAGTAATACTTATACTTATCATCGCTATTATTAATAACCTGGTGAAGCACCCCGATTAATGTAGACGATAAGGACTTGAATGTGGGCCTATAAAAGCAAAATACAAAGGTAACTGGTGTAGAGTGACTCTGACACTAACAACAGTGTACCACAAGGACTATTCACGGACTCCTGATATTTAGAGGTTAAACCAGGTACCCGGGTGGAGTAGGCGTCTGCTGAACTGTCAGCAATTCCCGCCATGAATGCCCTTATGTACTGAAAAACATATCTAACTCGTATATATAAATCAGTGTGAACCAACACTGTATAGAGAGTGTCATCGCCACATACCACCAGGAAAAGAATTAGTAAGAGTATGATACACGGCCGCAAAAGATATGTATTAAATAATGTTTTTGTTACACTAATCTATTGAGCAATACAGGTCTCCTACCGGCTTCCTTAAACTTCAAGGGCCATAACTTTTCCAACAATAGGTCAATCATGACGAAACTCGAACTTGGTCTGTAACTCATTGATGCAAAGCTATATACAAGTCAAAAACATCAATGGTTGCAAAAGTCGAAACATCAAAGTGTCGGAGACAGCCGAACTGACAGTCGGATTGGAAAGTTATAGTCCCATCCGGTGGGGGACTACAAATGATAATGGAGTTGGTGAAAGACCTTAAACATTATGTGTAGCAATGTGACTAGCTCTAAGAATTTGCACAATGTAAAATGTTGCCAGATTCTTAAATGAACCTGTACTTAATATCGATTTAAATATTTTCAGGATCCATAGAACAGATGTATTATGATGGTTTCGTGATATATAATCCAGCCAATCAGTCTGATCTGAATTTTGTCAAAGAGATGGTGGACACTCTGGAAAGTCCAGACCACGGTCTACGTCTCTTTGTGCCGTGGCGAGATGATTTACCTGGGCAATCAAGACACGAAATCACGGCAGAAATCATCGCTAAAAGGTTGTCATTTCTCTATAACTCTTTATATGGTGTTATTATATACATCATAAATCCTTCCATTTTTATTTATGTTTATAGACGTAGAAAGCAACATCGTACAGAGGAATGTCTTACATTTGCATAACAAACGTATTTCAATTTGCCTATATTTTGGTGATTATTGTATGTGATGTCGTGGTCTTAAATTCTTTGATTATTATCCATTGTATCGATTATTTCCATTGACTAATTGTTGATAACATATTTTCTCGATTTACATCAGTTTTAGTATGCGAGTTACCTCGCTTGACGCCAACACTTACAAAACTTCCAATGTAAAACCCGCAAGGCTTTATTATAATGAAATCCATAAGGCGATAATCCTTCAAAATGTAGATACATTATTTCATTTTTTTTGTGACTTTTTCATTTTAGTATTAGCTTTCTACTATTGATCACTATCACTCAACTATATTCATATGAAAAGAAAAATCTATAATTTGCTCACACTGAAAGCGATTAGGTATATCTAAATCAGAAAGTTGCTCCCTTAGTAGCTCACTTCGACTGAGTTAATGCCCATGCTGTACCCCATGCGCCCACGTTCCCGTCCACATCTAGTTAAGTAGTTTGGTGTAACCATGCGGGGATACAGAGGTTGGAGGGGGGGTTTTCTGGACCTCCCCTGGAATCCGAAAATTTTACCCAAAAAAGGTAATATTTGGGCATTTTGGGGGTTGGACCCCCCTCGTCTAAAAGAAAAATTTACCTTTTTTGGTTGAACCCCCTCTGACAAAATTTTTTGGTTCCGTGCATGTGTAAATCAGTATTGGAAAAAGTATAGGTGCTACAGTTACTAATTAGCACTGTTAGGTTCATCTTGGGATGCTGACATAAGCGTATGGATCCTATGGTACATCGGAAGTACATTTTCCATATGAGTGACATATGAGTTAAATAATTTCTGGTAGCTCAGTCTTGAAGAATGTATAGGTGATACAGATAGCAAACAGGGTTCAATTTGGGATGCTGACCTAAAAGCATCCATTCTATGATGCATCTGATCTACATGTAGATTTTCCGCTTCAGTGTTTCAGTTAAGCAGTTTGATGTAAATAATACTGGAGAAAATATCTGTATTTCCATGACTTGAATGGGCTAAAATACACCCCCCCCCCCCCCCCCCCCCCAATTTCTGACAAGACACTTCTTGGTTTACCCTCAAATATAATTATGAATTAGTATTTTTGTTATCAGATGTAGAAGAGCCATCGTAATACTGTCTCCCAGTTTTATGAAAAGTTCAGCAGCGGACTTTCAGCTAAAATTTGCACAGTGTCTTTCACCGGGTAAGTGTATATCGCAGTTGATACTTTTTTAAGTACACACTCATAGTGTACCAGATAACGAATGATAAACACTGTCAAAATCAAGGTATATATGAAAGAATCTGTAATGATGGGCAAGGACGAACCTCTTGAGACTCAGAGGTGGAATCAGGACCTAGTTATATTCTTAAGAAGCGGTGAGGATACAGTGTTAACAATCTAATAATACTCAATGCACACTTGCTTACCTTCAATTTTGATATGAATATGCAACAATGAAGCCGAAACGATACTTTTTATACTGTTAAATTGACCTCTAATCTGAAATATACACATGTCCATGTAAGTCGTATATTGATGCAGAGACCTAACGATTTTTTTTTCTTTTTGGTGTAAATTGTCGATATATGTCACTCGTAGCAGAAATAGAAAACATTTAACGGAGCGCACAATTCACAATATTGTAATTGCGATACAGTATTTTAGGTCAAATAATTATCTTTGTTTTTAATTCGAGACACTCGTGAATTTTAACGTATTTTATGAAATAAATACATGTTTGATGAGGAGTTTTCTTCAACTATAGATAATAGTATCACCATAGGGTCGTGTTACACTATATAGTTATGTTTTCTTAATGTTCTCATTTTAGGTGCAAGAAGCAAAAAGGTTGTGCCGGTATTTTGTGCCCCATGCCCTATGCCAAACATTCTGAAATTCGTCAGTTTTGTAGACTTTACCAATCCCGGACTTAGAGACTGGAATTGGCCTCGCCTAGCAGCTACACTTAAGTGTCCGCTCAGGCCAAGTGAAGAAGTATATATGAACAAAGAGGAACTTGCTCGCATTAAACTTAATCCAGAGGGAGAAAGACAAGCCAGGAAGATGTTTGGTCTCGGAGTAGCTTTGGCAGATTTTGAAGATTTCAAGTGATATTTTCATCAATTGTTATTTGTACTGTAATTCATTTGTACTCTGTTGATGATGCATTAGTCATACATCTACTCTGATGATGGTGGGTAATCTACATATTAATGTATCCACAATCTTTCCATGTTTGCGGTGATGAAATGTTTTATGGACTGTTTCTCAGAGTTTTGTCATGACCTGATTTTCAGAGATCTATGCATATTTGCCGAAACGTAAAAGAATCATTTGGGACGTTATCTGACGTAAAACAATTATGATGTCATCAAATTCCTATGAAAACATCATTTGTGAACTATCTTTTCGCTAAAATTTAGATCGGTTTCCAGAGAATTTGATGACGTCATTATTGTTTAACGTCAGATACCGTCCCAAATGGGAAGTCACTTTGTGTAACAAAAAGACCGAATATCACTGTAACCTAATAGAGGGTACTGAAATATATTGGATTTGACAATCAATTACTATTATCATGTTTTGTGTGTATGTCCTTGGTGATTTGTGTCTGAAAGCTTTGTCAGATGTCTTCTATTTTCTCCTTTATGCATTTTCAATATACTTTCATTTGATAGTTGCTGTTTTTGTGTAAGGAAGTATGTCTTCTGTATGTGTGGATGTCCCCATGTCATCCATAACAAATAAATTAAAGAACAATTTGCTTTTTATAAAGATTTATTTATGTACATAGTTTGTCCATTCATTTCCATTGATTCCCGATTACATTTAAGAAAATAAAAATCAGATTTAGAACAGATACGCATGACACTAAGCGTAGATTGATCATAATAATACGTACAGACATAAATTACTTGTAGTTCTTAAAATGTATAATGAATGAGGTCAGTCTGCAAACCGGAAAACCACACCAATCGATTGACTGTTGTCATATCAAACAGTCCAAAGTAGATATCGTAACTGCAATTTAACAGAATACTTTTGTGATGTCCTTCTGTGTTTGTCATATCATTACACCATATACTGTATATTTTCGTGGTGACGTCCGTCATACCTCTGAATCAGTAACATTTTTTCCTTTAAGGTTAGCCATGCTATCCTTATTTGACATTCACATTTTTGCTTCAATAATACACCTACAGATATATAGAATTAGTCTATAGAATAGGTAGCAACAAAATGCTCTTCAGAAAAAAAAAATATAGCTGAATGGATTGCATCCATCCAGTTAGCTTTATTGGCTTAACCAAGATGCGCGTCCAGATTGCAAAGAGGATTATTATTAGATTCAATCCTTTAATGAATGTGTGATAATACGAAGTACAAAACAAAATGCAAAAATCATGCAATAATATTGTATTAAACAGGGTACTGATTATGTGTGTAATTGTATGAACAAGAGAACGTAATTAAGCAAAACCGTTACACGCTGACACGACTCTTCATTACTTCCTCTTTTTACATTGTGACGCCGGCATTAGCCGAGTAGATACAAGATTGCAGTTATGCGGTCATAGACTTGGCATCAGTACTTTATGAGTCGTGGTACTATGAACGTCAACTCTTTATATTAGAGCGCTATGTACCGACGTGATACTATTTTGTTGGGTTATTATACCACTTTCTAAAGAATTCTCAAGCTGTGTACGGGATTGATGTAAGCTATTTTGCACACAAGAAGAGTTAAGTTAATGTTTTATTTCCTGGTGACGTTTTCTATATAATTTCCTCATAATGATAATTGTTGAGAATATTTCCACGAAGGTTATGACAATAAGGGTTGGTGATACTGAAATGAGAAAAATCAAAAATATAAAACAGACGGAATATTGTAAACTCAATGATTTTATCAGTCATGTCCAGTTATAGGATAAAAAATAATGAACCTGAAAGCCCAAGTTCGACTCCCGCCATTGGTGAAATGGTATCCTGCCTTTCGGACGAGACAATAAAAACCGAGACCCTGTGTCGCGGTAGGCGTAAAAAAAGATCCCTCTCTGTTTATGGAGGGTCTGTTGGAAATGTATAAACTTCTATGCGAAACATCAAGCAGATGCCGTCATCATATACGTGAAATAATCGTGGAGTGACGTAACGCTACTCACGTAGTTATAAAATTAATGTTATAAACATCCCTATGTTCAAGGAATATTTGCATAGTTATAAGATGAATGACACAAATATTCCTATATACAGGGACACAAACATTCTTATGTACAGGGAATATTGTTGTGGTTAGAGGATTAATGACAGAAACAAACCTATGTACAGGGAATACTGGTTTACTTATACAATTAACAATTGATTGATTGATTGATTATTGGTTTACGTCTATCTGATGCATTGCATGCAAATTTAGACCTTTGTAAAGGACCCACCTGAAGCAGTGAGGGATCTTTTTTCGTGCCACGCCTACCGTGATAAGAATCTTGATTTTTACTGTCTCATCCGAAAGAAAGAACATCGGTGTGCTCGGGGCGGGAGTGGAATCCAGGACCTCTCGATCACGAGTCAGGCACCTTATCAACTAGGCCACACCAGCTTCAAAATTAACGACATAAACATTCCTTTGTAAAGGGAATACTAGTGAAAGTCTAAGATTTACGATTCCTGTACAGCAAAAGTGGAGCGACGCTGTCCGTTTCTTTAATTTCGGACTTTTTTGCCTGCTGGCGTCAGCCGTTTTAGTTGGTTTCTAATCACTGGAATGTATGTGTTGTCTGGCAATAGTGTCTGGACGTATGTACGAGGTTTTTCCCATTAAATTTACTGGTTATCTTGACTTGTATTACTCCCTTTTTCCCGATGTTATGTGACATATTCTACACACTGTTTGTTCACATTTATGTGTATATATAGTGCTGAGTTTATCTTTCTAAACACGATATTGTCCCCTTTATTCCAAGAACTATGAGATTTACCCTTAGGTACTTTTTCGTTTTTTACTTTCGTCTGTATGGTAGGGCATTCACGATGGGTGTGACTAGCAAAACAGGAGGCGCTCACTCCTCCCAGGCACCTGGTCTCACCTCTGAATGTCAGGAGTCCATGAATGTCTACTGTGGTACATTGTTTGTTGTTACCATTGTCACGTAGCACCAGTTGCTTTCGTAATTTTCATAAAGAGTTGGCTACATTATATCGATTATTGCGAAGCATTGAAACAAAAACTTACATATAAGACATATTCTGCTCTGCTCCTCGACAGTAGATTTGAAAAAGGCAGTTGACGTCATGGAACTTTGTGTAGAATCTGCATACGTATTACGCAACGTCTTACTAAAATCGTTTTGTCTCAAATATGAGACTGTTGTTTGAAGTATGGGCGAATCGGTTAACAGATGCACTGGTAAATCGTTTGGCAGGTAAACTTGGTGCTCTTTGACTTGATACAAATATAGATTCAGATTTATAAATCTCCTAACATTACTGAAGGGATATAACAACAAGAATGTTTTATTTTGTTTTGTTTTTGATTTCTCTTCTTTTTTGTAGCAAGATGTTATCTTTCAGTTGGTTTTGCTTTCTGTTTCCTAATGTATGTCATATGAGAAGTTTTTTGTTTTATTTATTGTTATTGATAAATAATTATTTGAGTTATTTACCTCGGTTTTGTTACTACTATAATTTACTCAGATTATACCAGTTACCTTCCCATCGTAATTGGAAACCTGTTCCTTCATCACTATTGTCAGAACGAAAAATAATTCTTATTGTATCGTCATATGCTATGAGATATTCTTTTATTATGCTACTTCCACATCTTTTGTGTGGCGGGATTCCCTGTGCAATTATCTAAAATGAACGTATAAAATACATTTTGCATACAATACGGGTGAAAATAGGTAAATCTTAACAAACAATCCCTAACAATTAATATGCATTAAGGTTCTGTTCTTCTGTATTTAGTAAACGGCGTTTTTGTTCTCCTCAAGGGTAACTTATTTACAAAGGTCTATTGAGATATTTGTACATTGTTAATACCACAGTTTCATAGCAATAGTAGTAGGGACAGGTTTGATGTAGAGATTAACCGCTTTGCTTGCGGCGCCGACGATCCGGGTTCGATTCCCGGGTTGCGTCTCTATGTATAAGAGGTTGGTATCCTCCTGTTTCCATGTCGCGATATAACTGAAATATTGTTGATAGCGACGTAAAACACCAACCAACTAACCGACCATCATAACAATAGTAATTTATTCATTTTTCCATGGACATATGAATTCTTCAAAAGTTGTGTTAATTTAGAAATCAACATAATAACTTAACATAATGCTTCAACTCGAAATTACAGACCGTATATATACCTGTAGATAGTCCTTGCAGCGGGAGATAGTCCAAATATCCAAATACAATACCGTCATGTAGAAACGAAGCTTCAGTTTTGTTTGAAATCTCCATGTACAGTTGCTATTCGGTGGGTATTTTCCCGGGAAATTCGTTGTGGAAATTAGCCCGGAAATGCCATGCAGATTTCCACCACATGTTTCTTGTTAAAAAGAATGATATAAATATCCACAATATGATGATAATGATAAAATTAGTTGCCTTTAAAGCGCAAGTACTCGGCAACAAACAAACAAAATAAAAACAAATGGAATCTACCAGAGAAAGGATACTCATAACATAAAATATACAATTGAATCTGTTTGAGGAATTGTGCTTGTGCTTTTAACAAGAGAGTGGAAATCAATGTTTTACTTGAATTTCCTTAATGTGATCTCAAAATGAAGTTTAAAAGAAGAGTTTAATTTTTAAATTAAAGTAACAGAGGGGCCTTTCTTTCCAAATACATATTTCTTTCCGACGAAGTTTACCTTTTAAATACTAAAAAAGCGAGAAATTCTAACATCTCACTTAATGTAAATGTGAATGTCAATTTCTCGTGGCTTTAAAGTTCACTCACCAATCATTCTTTTTCATGCTGAATTTTTCTTTCATACTTCTAATTAAATATCACTGAATTTTAGTATAATGTAGATGGGCTAGCACTTTATTTAAATTTCTAATATTAATGTTAAAAATGAAAAATGTCATGTGTTCATAACTGTAATATTGTATACATATATATATGTAATGTGAAAGATGCATTGAAGAGGCAGTAATGTGACAAAAATAAATAAAATAAAATGAATAAAAACACAAAATAGAAAGAATTGTGAGAGGAAGGGGTTGTCCTTCTATGTATGTTCCTTTATACATAACACGTTTAAGACAATAACATCGGCATCGCAAATTCATTACTACTGAATATTGTCTGTTGTCTTTGTTTCTTCTTTTTTATTGTTATTCATGCTCATGGAGAAAACCGAGTCATGTCTGTGTCCATTCTCCACTCCCCTCTTTTTACATTCAATTCAGTCCATACAGAGTAACAGGACTGAAAATTTATATCATACTGAGAAAAAGATGATAGATTTCTTACCGATTTTACATCATCTGATAAAGTAGTCCACCTAAAACACTACTGACAGTTTTTATTTTTATTGATTATCTATTTTATTTCATTATTTTTTTCTGCTCTTCCTTCCTTATCTATTATCATTATTTTTCATTTGTTTACCACTTCAATCCGCATGAACGCAAAATGTGTTTTCTTAAACCGCAATATATTGTTTCACTTAAAAACTCAATACTTTTTATGTATCACTTAAAAGGTATTATAAATCAAATGATGCATAAAAGTTTTGTATCAAAATTTAGATTTCCAAATCACATGTGAGAAATTGTTGCCCATAAGAAGTATATTTGATCCATTTACCTCTTTCACAGTATATTCTGTAGTCTCAAAACATACCTTTATGAGGACAGCTTAGGAAATACAATCCGAAATTAAATCCTCATATTTTGTGATTGACATAGCTCTCCTTCACCTCTCCCTTAAATCAATTCAAGTGAAGCGTAAGCTCACCTGAATATTTTATCTTTTCAGTTATTGCATATATGATGAACATATGCATGTATATAGTTTTCCAATACATCTTCACTAGCGTTCATTCAAGTTGTCAATGAGTTTTGTTAAAGTTAGAGTGTATTTCCTGCTAATGGAATCACGACTTTAATACAGGGACATTAATAATATAGAACACTCCGGCTAATTAAACCAATTGTGAAAATATAACATAAATCATTTTATGCAGTGAGTTAAGTAAAGAGGAAGAGGCCGTTCCTTTAAATTTGTTACAAACATCAACTATAAGAAAATCATCGGACCACCTCTGATATTCAAGCTTGCTCACGTTCTGTACTCAACGTATTTATAGAAGGTGATTACTGATATTGATATATATATCAAAAGGAAAAATAGGATTAGAAAATATAACGTTTTGAATAGCAACACATATGTTGTCCCATGTAGTCACAGATACGTGTCAGATACCCATCTGATAATTCCTTTTACGTGTCTCATGTAGTGTAAACGGGAACTACGTGTTTTACCGCCTCATCAGAGACTATATAGACACAATACCGGGGGACGGGGGTCTGGAACATAAGAGTTTGTTGTCAGTAGCTAAGCACCAATTGCGTCGGCTGAAAAAGGAAACGTTAATAATCAGAAATCTATCATTCGGGCAAAGATATCTGATTCGTAAGGGCACGTATATTACATTTTTTTCTTATTGTTTCTTTTGTAAAATGAAAAAAAAACAACCCAAATTTAAAATGTTATTTCTGAAATGTATGCATGTAATATTACTTAAGAACTGTCATTTCCTCGTCTGTAGAAAAAAAACTGCATACAGCAACTCAAGATATCTATCTCTACATATATTGACGGCTCATTCTCAGTTGCTGCAGCGTATTCATATTCTCTCCCTCTCAGGACACACTTAAGCTTACAATAAAAATCTTAAATATGATTTTCATATTTTATTTTACTTTTCATTTATAAACTTTTCTATCAGAGGGCATGTTCAAATAACTATAAGTAGCAGCACAACACTGGTAAACACATTGAGATGTCATTATTATTATATTAGGCCGAGTGGGGAGCTAGATGTTTGGTACACGAAGCATGGAAGGAAACTATAGCTGACATTTGAAAAAAAAAATAAGTCCTACATTTGGAGAAAAACTTGTTGGTTAAGCGTTGTCTTACGGTACAGACAATACGAGTTGCTCTAGTTCTGAATTGCCCAATCATGCATTACAGACTGGTTACTTCCTGCTTCCATGTCCCATTATGTAAAGGGGCAATCAACCAACCTACAATTTCCCTTTCACTGGGAGGTTTTTGTTTTCCACTCCAGTGTTAGAATTTTAAGAAAGACAAGTATGTCTTTAGCATTGAAACAGTCAGTGACAAAATATGTCTTTAACATTGAAACAGTGACAGTGTCAGTGACAAAAATAGGCCTTGCTTTCTAAACGAAATATAAGCTGCAACACAATAATGTTTACTATATTTAAACTCTTATGACATAATCAGGAACTTAAAATGTATGCACCTTTTGCTGACCATACTACCTTTCCTTTCTTTCATTTTTATTTTTTCTTTTTTTTGAAAAAAGCCCCCAAGAGTTACCACATTGATAAAAATTTAATAAGACAAACTGATGACCACAGTAAAGATTGCTGCAGTACATCTATAGCAAGCATCCCTCTTGCTATCTGTTGCCGTTACCGGAGACTGTCAAAGATAATTCATATTAAATACTGTGAAAAGATCTGTTCAGATAGATCTTCATGTAGCGTAACGCGCATGAATCTATATCATAATATGTGATATCATTTCATTAAAGCGGAAACTTTTTAACTGTACGGTAGAAGTCACGTGGTTACGCTGGCGGTGTGGTTTAACTGGTTGCTGAAATCACTACTTAAATTGTCTGCAGCTCGGGGTATTGCCTAGAGGAGCTTGGTAATCGGGGTATAAGATTTGCCTGTAGCCCCATGATAATTGGGAAGTGTAAACATGCTATACTTTGGTGTAAACAATGTGTATGGTTTGAATTGGTAATAAAAAGTACAATCTGCATACAGATTCTAGTGGTGTTTTATTTTTTCATTTTGGTTGGTTTTATTACTTTTCAGGGGATGGGGTCTTTCATGTATTTGTTTGTGTTTATGTCTATTGGAAAAGTTTTATTTTGAAAGAGTGTGAGGACATTACCCGATATTTTTCCCGTAATTTACGAATTACACAGTTGGGCATAATCCCCCCCCCCCCCCCCCCCCCCCCCCCATATCCATGGGACTGCCATACAAATCTGTTTCTCCTTCTGTCCAGACTGACTTCCCGAGTCTTTCTATCTAAATATTGAGAATTATCCCACACAACACGATGACAAAGACTCGTCCAGAACTTCTTGTGTAGAACCGTTCTCTATCTATGACTACGATGGTGAGGAAGGATGTCCGATTCTGGTTACCACGCAGGGTGACGAAAAGAAACCTGGGCATTCGTTTTCCCCTTCAAGTTGTGGAATGAGAGGCCCATTGCTATGCGATTCGGTGTCTACAAGGGTCCTCTGTCATGGTGCTGGTGGAGTATAAGATTGAAGTTTGATTCGATGTGATTAATAGGAAAATACGAAGGTAACTGAAAGTCGGTAACATATGGACCAAACTTTTGTCATAGATATTCATGGACATTGAGAAGGAAGCCTCTTCTGTATAAACAGACGTAAGTCTTTTTTACCCTTTTTCCTGATATTATGTGGTAATGATACTTTCTACACAGTGTTTGTTCACAGTCAGGTTCGTGCTGAATTATATCTGTTTCGTCTGTATTCATGGCGGGTGTGTTTAGCCAAAAAGGAGACGATCACTCTTTCCGAGGACCTGGTCTCACCTCAGGCGTCTGTGAATATTCAGTGTGGTACATTGCTGTTATCGTCATAGTCATGTGACTTCAATTACTTTCGTATTTTACATTATAGAATTCTTCAAATTGTGAGACATGGAAGAAATAAGTGTCATGTGACTGTGATATCGAAACACTATTCCGCGTGGATAGTCATGGAACCCTTGGTTCAAACAGTACTTATTCAAAGTAAATTGCAATAACACATTTATTACAATGACAGAAATCAACAGTACAAGGACCGAGCAACAAACAGTGAGACTTATATTAAATTCTCTCCTATGGAACCCTTAAATTAAACTCCTCATTTCTGAATTTAGTTTTGTTTTAACATTTATTTCAGTATAGATATACAAAGCAATATGAAATTGACATATAAATAATATTAGTTTACTTGTTTTCAGATCTCTAAACTATAAATAATGCACAAAACAGTTTCTCGGTATGTTTTTATTCCGTCCAAAATGCGTCTAAGGAACCTCCGGACATTATATAGATGGTTGGTTGGTTGGTGTTTTACGTCGCCTTCAACACTTTCTCAGTTATAACGCCATATGGAAGTCGTTTAAGTATACATATCATAATATGTATGCACAAGATTCTTTTACATCACATCTCTCGACGAAGTTCAGTAGAATTTAGTTTATTTAGAAAAACAATTATGTTAAATCTATACAATTACAAAGACCATAAGATAATGGTAACGGTGACAGGAGGTGCTGGAAAACAAAATTTATTTTTTGCGTTTAAAAAGCCAAACAAAAACTCTACTTTAAGTTTTTAATCATAGAAATAAACAATGAAGAAGTACCAATCAGTTATACAGCGTCCAAATCCAAAAGCGGGTAGACTTAATAATGAAGTTTTCCCATACAAACCGTTGCGAACCTCGGATTGAGCCCAGGTGCCCGGGGCGAGTGAACGTCTCCTGTTTGCATGAAACAGCCGTCGCAAGTTATACAGAAAATGATGTCATGTGTAAATATACCTGACTAACGCTATAATTAGATCTAAGTTTTGTAGAAAGCATCTAACATCTGTACCTACAGGCAAACATATCGTCTTTAAAAAAGAATCTCTGCATTTTGAACCACCTCACTAAATGTGGAATTTCCGAAATCTACATTTACAATTGTAGTAAATTCAATATTGTAATTGCCACTCTTCTCACTTTTTTGAAAACTATGAATTCTAAAATATGGTAAGGATCTAAGTATATCTATACTTTTGTTATCGATATTAACATTTTGACAAGTGACTTCAACCTTGCAATTCACTCGCAGAAGGGAATTTAGAAATGTTTCCCATATTTGTGGTGACAAATTCAGTTCTACCAAAACTATTTCCTCTATTTCTGTCAAAGGAGGACCAAGAAGAAGTGAAATATCCATTCCACTGATATATAGTGTCTTTAAATTTGTATTCTGTGTCAAGTCTAAATGTAACATTTCACTGACACCAGGCGTTTTCAAATTTTCAAGTCCAAGATTCTCGAGGCTCGAATACGATCGAATATTATGCGAAAGTTCTGAAAAAGTTTCTGAGGAGATGGACATGTTTGCAAGATGTAATGTTTTAATTGAGAACTTATCTCGTAGACATATTGTTATGTTTTTAACACCACGCTTTCCTATTTTGATGTCGTCTAATGTTAAAAATTCAAGTTCTTTGTTTTCATCCAAGATGATAGAGCTGTCTTCACTTGGCTCAGATATCACAAGATTGTGTAATGCAAGGACAGTCAATTTTGGTTTTGACGCAAGGTGTAACGAAATCATTTTCCGCTTAGTGATACTGGTAATATCTTCAAGTCTTAACTCGGTCAATGAATTTGATTTATGAAGGAAATTTTGAAGTGCTGTCACAGAGGGAGAGGTTAAACTTAAGTTTTGTAACGTAAGCGATCTTATCGTGGAAGCGTTAGGCAAACATAGATTCAAGGGGTGTGAAGAATATACAGCAGAAAGTCTAAGTTTGAGGAAACTTGTGCATGTCTGTATGTATTCCAAAAGGGATTCTAATGCCTTATCTGACAAAGTGATATCCCGTAAAATTAAAACATTTAAATTTGGTTTCGATAAATGTAATCCGAATTTTTCTAAATGCAGCCGTCTGAGAGAAAGAGCCACAAGTTTGTTTGATCTGGTGAGAAGTACATGGAGATCCTCATTATGTATCAAGTCATCGCTATCTCCTAGTTTTTCATTTTCCAAAGAGATTGAACCTACCTCATATTGTGAACCTATGACAATCTCTTTTGTTATTTGTAGTGTAACATCATTGCTTTCTTCGTCTAAAAATATATCTAAATGTTTTGTATTCGCAGAACTACGTAATTCATATCCACCTTCTCCGAGCTTTGATTCATGATACATGTCGCATATCGTATTGTATATTATTTTAACTTTATCCCGCGATTCAGAGTTCATGGTTTCTCTATAGCATTTGAAATCTTTGTCTTGATCGACCACGTGCAAGGAAAGATCGACCAATTTTCCGGTTTGAGGTGGGTTTAACCCAGATATAAATTTGAAAGTCACCAAATGGTTAAGAAGATCATCTAATGATCGAATATGTGAATGGTAAATGGCTTTAACATCATTCTCTGAAATGTATAAAGCAGCAAGGAATTCTAGTATGGACTTATGAAAAAAATTATAAGAAGTGCGGCTCTTAGAAAAAGTTGGAACAATGGATGTACAAATTAAGCCAGTCACTAATCCGAATTCTATAACAGTGTCCCAGTCATTTTGAAAAATGCTTCTCAATTCACTCTCACTGAAAACAAGACAATTATTCTTTAATTCTAATTGGAAAGCCAGTTCACCTAATTTTAAGAGGGCTTTGTGGTATTCAACCTTTGTTCTTCTTCTGTTATCCGAAGTTGATGTCAATGTCTTCAAAGAAAGTTTCATCTCTGAAGTTATACGATTGTCATTTTCTGCTTTTAAAATCAGCATTTCAATAATTTCATAGTACAATTCTGTAGAAAATGACGACAATTGTGATCCACTGTATAAAGCTTCCGTGAGATACGTCAGAAAGAGAGGAACACCTACGATATGTTCTAGATGTGGCTTATCAAGCTGTTCCAAAATTTCCTTTACCTTTTCATCGTGCTCTGTACCTTCCAAGCCATGAAATTTCCCTACAATGGTTTTAACAATGTTTTCAACTCCCTCTATATTAAGTGGTAAAATCTTTACTATTCGGTCAAAGCTGCTGTATTTCAAGTTTAATTGCGCAAGTTTAGAGGGCCGAGTCAAGAAAACAATCCTGGAATTCATCATTCCACATAAGGACGGAAGCTGGTCTTGACTCCACTCATCTAGGCCGTCTAGAATTATTAAACATGAATGTGAATCATTTATCAACGCTCTCCTGGCGAATTCTCTAACCATATGATCGTGACTCCCCAAGAAATACTCGTCACGAATCAGTTCTAAAACTGACAAATATTCTGAATGCACATGTCTTAAAGCCATGTAAAAAATGAAATCGAACTCTACTAGTGCTTCCTCATCTTCTGTCAATTGTGAATTATAACTTTGTTTGGTTTTCAAGGCATTTGTCCACGTTGACAACATACGGAATGCATAACATGTTTTTCCCCCTCCTGCATCTGCATAAAGAAATATTCTTTCTACCTTAGAATTGTTCATGCTAAATAGATCTTTAAAGGTTTTGATGACCAAGTTTTCGTCCATGCCTGTTACAAACGGATTATGGGATTTGCTACGTTGATCTACTTTAAGGTCAATGGCAACGCAAAGTTGTTCTGTTGGCAATCCCATATTTTGTACCAGAGGAGACAATGGGACCGATGTAGTCAATTCTTCGTAAAATTCGAGCAGAATTTTCTGGAGGTGTTCTTGTTCTGAAAATATTCAATGATACTATTTTTATATGGCTTGTTTTAAATATTTGTTAACATAAGACTATTTCACTATCACATTTAGAGTAAGCTGGTGAAAATAATTTAAATGACGACATAAAAGCCAAGTACCATGACTTAGTAGACCAAGGCAGAAGAGAAACCTAACACTGCAGTGAGATTCAAACTCCGAACGTCATTTAACAGTATATTCACAATAATGGTGAAATAAAAGATTACAATTTGTACTGATTAATCCATTTACAAATTTACAATAACAAGAGGTTTTTGCACGAGAAATACATCTTTTGTATCAAGACCTAAAAAGACACGTTTGCCCAGGAGCGAATAGAATATGTGACAAGAATCAAGGAACAGATTCAGATTCTGCTTTTGCCCTATCCCCACCCTATTGAGACTTGAACGACCTGAGTTGATTCTTAAAACGCTCACATAATCCAGATAAGTGACTTTGCACTGGGTACACCTGTCAGAATTTATCTTTAGTTTCTATGTAAAATCTTGTATTTCGATCCTCTGATTTACTATGAATATTGCCTAAAGTGAGAGAGAGAGAAAAAAAAAGAATATTTTATATAGGTATGCTTCGCCAGTAAATTCCAATACTTTTATTCACATATTTACAATAGTATCAGTAAATTAGCATCGTTGAAAGTTTGCATTATAATTTTGCTCTGTTGTTTACGACCAAACCATAAAACATTCAGAATGTTTCGGGTATAAGTGTACGCGCATAACTGACGGACCGCATTATCAGGTAGCAGTGTATTGTTTGGAAATGATAACAATAGATCAAACCATTATTCGTGAACGTGAGCACTTTCCAAAATGGTCGAGGTATGCATTGTAATATTATATTGAGCATCCTGACTCCGGGCAAAATGTCAGCAATGGCGTCCTCTCGTCCAGTTTTTTGGAGAGTAAATACTAACGTGGCGTGTCATAGTAACGGGGGCATGGGAAAGATCTTCCAGTGGTGTTGGTAGGTTCTTTGCAAAGATCCGTACATTGCATCAGGCAGAGTTCGTTGCCATTTAATTTTTCACAGAGTTCTCAATCTAGAATGTGGTATTACCCTGGATTCGCAGTGGTTTGTATGGAACAATTCATAATTTAGCCTCCCCATTTGGACTTCGACACTCAATAATTGGTCGGTACTTATCCGTTGTTTTTTTTTCAATTATCATTGTGTGAAGTAACATAAGAAGCAACAAACCAAAAAAATTATGGTACTCACCATGGCTTTCAAGTTTATGACTGGAGTATCTTCTCTGCAAGGCTTGTACGTTTCCCAGATCTTTAAATATATTAAATCCTTCATTAAGAAAAATAAAATACGAACATTACTGGTGTCAAATGATTATGACATTAAAAACAATACAACACAGTGGACATTAACGGAACCAAGAAATTCAAAGGTTAGACCAGGGTCCGGCGCCATAAACTGAAAATATACTCAAGTCAAAATTTCATATTCTTGTGTTCATCAATGAATTAATACGTAGGATTTGGATTTTATTTAGTTTTATTCTATTGATATAGAATTAAATCACTCTGAATGAGAATTTATTTGAACGTTTGACAATGGAATAAATTAAAATGAAATATGTAACTTAAGTATATTATCATTTTATGGCGCCGGACCCACAGCTCCTAACTGCAAAGGGAATAAGTGTGACATTAATGTAAAAAAAGAAAGTTACAGGTGTCACATGACTATGGCACTAACAACAATGTACCACAGTGGGCATTTTCGTAGCTCTGAAAATCTTGAGGTAAGACCATATGCCTGGGAGGAGTGAGCGTCTCCTGTTTGGCTACACTCACCGCCATGCACGTGTCCTGTTTGGCCCTTACATACAGACAAAGCAAAAATAATTTATGTATATATACATGAATGTAAATAAACTCTGTGCAGAAAGTACCACAGGCACATAACATCAGATAAAACGGTATAATAACACTAAGTCAAACCTTTAAGTCAAACAAATATCTAAGGTAATAGATAAAGTAAGCAAAAGTACTTGACATTATTTCAAATTCAAATATACACATATATTTGGACATAAATGTGTTCTCTTTTCAGAAATTAAAATGTAAAATGGTGTAAGAATACCTTATGAAAGTATTAGAGCAGAATTTAGAACATGGACCAAATTAAGTACCATGTGAAAACCGATAATTAATCCTTAGACATAGTTGAAATTTTATATTATTCAAAGTGATAAAAAAGATAATGCAAAGAATCAACCAAGGTTATTTCAGTTATCAAACTGTATTTACATTTATGAATTACTATTTAGATCTTTTTTATAATCAGAACACAAATTTAATACCTATTACGTTTACTGTGCTTTTGTCTCTCCGATCTATATTCATTGTTTCGATTTCTTTTAATTGTTTAGTATAGAGTTCACCTAAAACGAAACAAAGTAACTTAAGAATTAAATGAAAATGACAAAACAAGAAAAAGTATCTTTAAAAAAACAGATGATAATAAACAACGGCTGGCAGTCCTTAATAAATAATGAAAATACGATTGGAAAAATATCAATACCTGATGGGTTTCAGGATTTGTTCAAACCAATCACTGATTCATTGGAATAAAACAGAAACTATGACTTTGATTGTATTGCAATCTCTTTGCATTAAGCCATAACTCTTAGTTAATAACAACACATGTTTCTCGTCAGTAAATTCTGTAAAAGCTGCTATAAGTTAATATATCTGAAGGGTCAATACTTAGGTGACCTTTTAAACAGATGTGACTTTGTACTATATTAAAAAGGCATGTATTGACTCGTGAACGTCTGTACTACGATCCTCCTGACAATATGTTTTCGTGTTATGAGTCGGATGAAAACAAAGTTATAGCCCGATTCCCGAATTGAAAAGGTCAGAAAAATAACCCACACGTTCTTTTGACTTGCAAAACAGGAGTATGTCTTGTCATTAAAATATCAATAATAAAGTATGTATGTTACACCGAATGAAGTTAGGCAATGTCGTAAAACCTTAAGCTTTTTGTTCTAAGTTGTCAAGCGTTGAGGCAAAAGCTTGCGATTAGTCAATGCAACCATATATACTATTTGATAGATTTTAATCTGTAGTACCTTACTTACATTTGAACACAGTGTCTAACTTTTGGCAAATGTCAAGTAGTTTTTTCCATATGACCACAAACTCTGTGTCTGATATTTCTGTGCTGGCAGCGTGACCAGAAAATTCATTTCTGACTATCCTTATACGCTCAACCACATCCCCAAGAGTCTGAAACTGACCCGGCTTCTGTTTGTTTCCCCATCCACGGGAAGGAGGTGATATTTGGGTGATATTTCGAATCAGGGTGTAAAGTAGGCTGATGTCGAATGAAGAGTAACCCGAGTGTGCAACGTTTTTGATACAAGACTTCTGTTCGGGATTCAATCGTAGAACAGCGCTGTTGACTTTTACTAATTGACAGATATCCGTTTCAGGTATTTCGCTGCGTAAAATATCTCTCAGCGCACCAGTTAAGACATCTATGATTGCTTTGTCACAACGTATATGGTTCTCATTGTGCTTAGAAAGATAAGGTCTTTCCATTATTATGTTCCCAGCTATATTCTGAAAATAAACAAGTGAGCATCTCTTTACCAATGATATATTTTATGTATAGAGAGGTTGTACTGATACCAATAATTCATAATTCAGAATCAATAGAAGGGGTAGCATTTCAAGCTCATAAGCGCATTAATAGGTTAGATGACTACCTCTAGACATTTATATTTCTCGTTTGCTGCAAATGATTTAAGATACAAAAATAACCCCGTTTTAGTACATTGTCCCCTCTGAGTGTGAATGAAAACAAAATACTGGACCATGATACTGATATGCTGATTTTTGCCAGAAATCTTGTATGGTCTATGATATCAGGGAGTCGCGGATATTTTTCAGTTTAGTTTAAAACTGACACTTTAGCTTTGAACACAACCACACACATTGACATCCAATTACTGATCCGAAAAATTACCTATGACTTAATTACAGAATACAAGCAGTTTCTACGTAACAATTTCGAAAGATGTAGAAAACTAGCATCCCGGCCTCATCCCTGTTTGGATTTGCAAAAGAATCAATGAAATGACGTTACTGAAGACTTATTCAGTTTATGCATAGTTTCTTCAAATCATTGTTGAAATGTCTGATTCAGAAATTAGATTAAAAATCTTAATAATAGCTGATTGAGATTTTAACCGAAGTATAGTTTCTAATATATGCAATCCTGTATCATCAAAGTCGCATAACAATGGAATGGTCTTCTTCCGATTAAATGTTTCAAGACATGTAGCGAACTTATATCAATACAAAATACCACTCCCATATCACGTACTAATCTTGTGTTAGTCTTTAACTCTCTTTTCATGTGTGATGACACGGGTAAAATCTTCTAAAGAATGAAGACGACGATCGCCAGAACACAACTGCAGTATTATTTTTACCAGAACAATCACCCGCAACAAATTAGAAATAGCTTAAAACATCACCAGATGTGCACTTATTAATATAGTTATATTTATTTTGATTATATCATTATATTTTGTCTTATAATGTTTCATTTTCTTTTAATGTCCAACAACAGATTAATGTATTAAATGACGAAGAAGGTATGTATTGTTTTACAAAATTAAATTGAACAGAAATATTTATACTTTACTACTTTCGCCTTTTCTTGTCACTAAAACGTGTTAAAGAAATTAAATGAAATGAAAGTAAAATTCATTGTATAACTTTTACTTTTGATTAATATATTTGACTGGAAAACAGCATGCATTATGTTGTAATGGAAGTTTTGAACGTATAGATTTTCGTAGTTTATTCTACATACAGCTATAACGTTTTGAAAGTATCTTTGATATTTATGCTCAGTCTTTCTGCTAGGAAACATGCTTCTGATTATTTATTTTACGTTTTGTATTTCATTTTGACGCGTTATAATTTCATCCTGTTTCATTTAACAACTACTTTATTTTAACTGTTAAACTGTAATCGTGTCTCATACTTTCATAATTTCGTGATTATTTTGTCATTTCATGTGAGATAATAAAAACAGAGTTAAATTCGCAACGCTTCCACATTTTTATTTATTAGGGCGAAACCATCCCTTCACGAACCCAGATTAGGGCGGAACAACTCACGTACTTTTTTGGCAGTTTTGAGAAACAGCCAGTGGTCACAGTTGTGTATAGCTTATTGTCCAAACTTATATATGTTCAGAACTGAAAATGGAAAAATTTCTCATTTTAAGCATGATTTTACTAAATTCTATTCGTTTTAATCTTAAAACCGAAGAGTTAATTGGTTCATCTTTCTAATGCATAATTTTCTTAAGCAAATATCGGACATTCAATGATATTTGTTTGAATTTACACTTGTAATTATTAGTCAAAGAGTTTGATGACTTATGTGAAATATTATCTGATAGACTTAATAAATCTATTCTATGTGACCGAGTTTCAATTTAAACATTTTTTGTCGGAAATCTCTTAGCTGTTTGATTTACATTTTAAAAAGCAACATACGTAATCCTACAAAATGTCAAAATTTGCACCGTGATTTATATACCTGTAGGAGACTGTTCATGAAATGTCAAAGGCTTTCATTCCCTCAGATAAAGAATATTCCTTTTTTAAAATTCAAATGTGCATCTAAAGCTGAGCACTGATTATTTGAACATGGGTGACATAATTAAAATTGTTGGGGAAAGAAAATTGCCAGAAATAGATTTGGCAATCTCCGATCCCAACTAAATATAAACTATAGAGGCATGGTGACGTATGTATAGTCAGTCGACCGAGCCGAGTGACCCAATATCCATGTACATCGCTGTCATCGGTGGTATAATAGGAAATCTCAGTGTGCAAATACCGTGACAGTTAGATAGTTGACACGATAGAGGAATCAGCTGAAGATATGAATTCGGTAATTGAAGAAATGTTTCAAGAATTAATTTATCAACAATACACAATTCAAACGAATAGGGTTCACAGTGTAAATGTATAATAACCAAAAACAGAAAGCCAATTTACCCATTTCGTTCGATATTTGTAGAAAACATAGATTTATCTGTTTTCTACAAATATGGAAAATAATGGCTAACAGTGACGGATCCAAAATTTCAGAAAGGGGGGGGGGGGGTAACATGTATATTAGACAAACTACTCGGGCATGTTTGGTGCCAAATCTGGATTTTTACTTGTAAATGTGTAGCGAAAGGAGGCGGCCCCCTCTAAATCCACCCCTGGCTAAATTGGCCTTTTGTTCTTCGTTATTATGCATTTACATTGTGAACAGTATTCGTTGGAATGATTAATCATTTAATTCCTGAAACATTTCTTCCATTACCGAATTCATATCTTCAGCTTCTATCTCCCATCTGTCACGGTGTATGCACACCGAGATTTCCTTATAAACCACCGATGACATTGATTTACAATGGGTCACTCGGCTCGGTCGACTAACCATACATACGTCACCATGTCTCTATAGTTTATATTTAGTTGGGAACGGAGATTGCCAGACCTATTTCTGGCAATTTCCGTTCCCCCAAAATTTTTATTACGTCACCCATGTTTAAATAATCAGAGCTCAGCTTTAAGGAAGACATAGTAAATAAAGAAGAATGTACTGTATATAGGGCTTTGTCTCCCTGTTCAAATACAAAAGAAGGTATCGACAACAAAATGCACAAAAAGAAAGTGTTTTAAAAATGAAGAATTTACATTTAGATTTTTTTCAAAATCGTGTGAGTACTGCATGTCGCACTAACAGCAGACATTGATAATGGAAATGGCATGTCGCCAAAAATGGCCATCAAATCCCGTTGTTAGATAATTTGAAGTATATAAATTGCTGACGCTCTCTCATAACAGATCAATGGTGCACAAATGTAGGAATTACTTTACTGACTGATATATTTATCTGGCTTACTCAAATTGATCAAATTACTGTATTCCATATTTAGACACAGGAAAAACCATTACAAATAAATTCACGAAAATGTTGAAAAGAAACACACAAGTTTCGTCCGCTTTAAATAAAGCGTAAAAATGTAGCCCCAATGAAGTAAACCTATTATTTTAACAACGGCATATAAAAAGATGTGTAGAATGTAAAATGCTTGTTCTAATGCAAACATATAAGTAACACGAAATTTTATTGGACAAAGTAAATCTAAGGTATGTGTGTTACAGATGTCTGGCAGTGTAGTGTCACTGTAGAGAATATGCCGGATCTTGAGAACACACTGGGTCTAGATTTAGTGGATCCACCAGGATATTTTATTATACCGAAATTTTGAGTTAGATTTAGGAAATATACGATAAGAGGATAGTTCAAACATACCTTAGACCCTGAGGGGGACGAGTTTCTATCCCAGGTAGGCTACTGTGGATATCGCGCTTTTGGATGAGTGAGATTGGCAAGAAGTAACATATTCAAAAAGTACCGGATCATGGTAGATATGTACAATACAAGACTTCCAAATGTTGAGTGCACTGATAAAGAGTTACCCCGTTAAGGACGCAACAGTATCTGTTTAATATCACAAGTATTTACAAGAAACATATTCGACGTTCCTTGTTGTTTAAAAGAAAGGAAAGATATATGACGATCGACAGCGCCTCCAACAACCGATGAACAAGTACATAAGTAAGTACAAAACAACTGTGAAATGTGTAGATAATAGCAATGCATACTTTACGAACATGACCCAAGCTGAAGATTTTATAGATCTAGATGATTCTTTTATCGTACATCGCTCTTCCATAATGTACACATTATATACATTATATGCTGAAAGTAATTACTTGTGGAATACCATGGAAACAAATGAATACATTCTCTACTTACATATTTTCCAAAGGGTAAACTGAAGAACACACATGAACCTCATTCTAATGTTCCCTTTAAACGTCGCATTAAGTTCTACATTCATACTTTAAATCCCTATCATTGAACCATAAAGTTGTAATGTATTTACTGCACACTTAGATATTCCAAAATAAACAATCTTGCGTATGACGGAATTTAGGCACATTCTATTGTAGGCATTTGAAGTGATTAATAATAACTTAAAATCTCTTTCGCACTTTACAAATTCATATATTAATAGGCAGGCTAAAATGATTCTTCAAAACATTGTATCTGCAAAGCTTGTCGCATTTTGAGAAGTGTTCTAATCAAGTTTAACTGTGCACAAAAGGGTTAACTTCATTCCATATCTTTGGCAAGCGACATTTATCTTTTTATGGCTTATCTACTGTATTTACTCATCCAGGCTTATCAACACCAACAGGGGAATTGTAGAATCAGGATCATAATTGTGTAAAAGTTGGATATTTATCTTGTAAATATGCCCGGTTGAATTAGTAAATAAAGTGGAAAAGCCATTATTTCTGCATTAGCAACTTTATTACATGCATACCAAAAAGCGCCTTTTAGTATTTTAGATCTTCATCCACATTGTGTAAGCTGGTTCAATCTGAGTTTTGCACTTGACACATTTACTAGTTTAAATCTTTATGTAAACTATAGGGGAATACCGTTGGGTAAATTTTGTTTTTTACTTAAAATTCTAGTCATTTGCTTGAATACCGGACCAACCATTTTTGTTTACAATAGTTCTTTGTTAAATGTTACAGACAGATGAAATTAATTCGTGTGAAAGATACAGTGGATGGTTTTGTATATTCTACTATTATCATATTTTGTATGCATGTCCTTGGTGATTTGTGTCATACAGCTTTGTCAGATGTCTTCTGTTTTCTCCTTGGTTACATATTCGCAAGTGTCTCGCCTTACACATTACACAGAAAAGACTTCTACGTAATTCGATACTGACATATTGAAAACGGTATCTTGTTGATCTAGAATTTAACAAAGTATTTCAGGTGCGAATGTAGCGAATGGTAATATACACCAACGAATGTTCATTTAAGGTAGTACTCAATGATCGAACTGAAAAAAAAAATCCACATTACCTAACCCCCCCCCCCCCCCCCCCCCCCCCCCCCCCCAACCAACACACACACTCCCTCTCTCTTAGGATCCGTTAATATGATACTGATCTGAGATTTACTGTTCTGTAAGATACATGTAAGTGTGTATATTTACTTGCAAAAATGCAATGTTTATGATATTACAATAAACGTCCGATGTGCGTATCTCCGTTTTCTACAACTGCATGAAATAAAGTGAAATAGTTTCATTTATAAACATTGTATGTAAAATACAGCATAAACAGCCACTGTTATTTCTCTCGCGTTATAATTAAAGCATGACCTTTAATATAGTCTGTTGTAAATAAAAGGGACAGGTGAGTCTTTTTGCGCAAGCTCAAATAAGGACAAAAGTTTCCGAATAATCGTTACTTTGTTATTTTATTTCTGTTGCTATGTCTTTTAAACGGCTCACGCACGTCGCCGTTTATTTCTCTCGTATTATAAGTATAACTTGACATTTTACATGGTCTGTTGTATGTCTGTTAACGCAAGCTCAAATAAGGACAAGGTGTTTCGAATAGTCGATACATCGTTATCTTACATCTATGCCTACTTCAATCAACCGGCTTACGCTCTCTCCAAAAGGTGTAAATCAAATTGCTATTGGATCTTCCGTACGTCCATGGCATGATTAAAGAAGGCAAGTATTCCGAAAGAGATCCGTAAAAGAGATTATAATTACTGTATAAAGTGGCGGTGTATTCAATTTTTAACATAAATGTGTGTATCTAAATTGCACATGATTTTATTTCAGTCATGTTGGACATAAAATCTCAAGCAGGAATATAATCGGTGAAAATGTCCCTCTGTCTGTCCCTTGGTATTTAATTGCAGTTTTCTTACATTTTCCTACACACTCTTCCTGGTCTTGCTTTCAGTGCTTTTGTCCTGACATACTTCAACTTTTTAGTCATGAAATTGAGTAAATCACCCTCAGTTCCGACCTAAGATTGATTCTTTGGTTCACTTTTTCGGCCAGATTGATTTTAACTTTGCTCTTCAAATATTAATATAATGTGAGAATTCCAATCATTCGGCCTTGAGAATCACCGAACAGGCAAGTCGTCAAATTGCGCATCTGTTACACAAAATCATATGTATATGTATATGTTCTAATATTTGTTCAATACCTTTTCGGTCTTTAAAGAAACGGAAGGAGATCTGAATGAGTCACCAATAAATCGTAACACCTTCGATGAAGACGCTTGCGTGTTTCAACATGGTGTTTTCATTGCCGATTTGGCCTATATAAATTGTAGACATCCCCGTATCTGTAAATAGTATCACTTTGCATGCTTTTCATAGTTCTTATATAGAACGGGTATAGCGAAAGTCGAACGTTTATTGGTATTCATAACCTAGTGTATAGATAATTACAGGTGATGTATAAAGAGAAAGAAACATGATAGACCCTATTTTGGCACATTTAAGGCAAGGAACTATGTAATCTTTCCATATTGCAAAGGGTATTATTATGAACATGTAGTAAAATAAAGAACTGACTTATGCTGTATCACCATGGTACTGACTACGAAGTACAATACTTATGAAACGCTTTAAAGACCAGTGTCAACTAGAAAGAATTTTTAAAAAGTAGTTTGGGGTAAATACTGAAATCGTAGAAGTTTGCGAATTAAGCTTGGATTTAATAATTTTCGACCTATTAGTTCAGTTATGTGATTTTCTCATCGTAGTGCGATTTTGATTCATTCGTTTCTTGTATTTTTAGTATTTCCTATTATGCGTAAAATACAAAATTAAATGATGCACCGTCAGTGCAGTACTATCTATTGTATATGTCCAAGTTGCTTAGAAATTAGAGGTTTGATCATGTGCCGAGGATGAAGACGTGTCTTCTGTTATGACAGTTATGTTCTAACAGGCGACAGAAACAGCACTGCGTAAACTGTACAGAAAGTATTGCAGCCACATATGACCATTATGAAATTTACTCTAATTATTATATTTTGTAGAGTGAAATCTGCTATATTTTCTGTAAAGTATGTAATTCGTGGTATTATACTCTTTTCACAGTAATAAAGGTCTACATTTCCAAGCGAACAGAAAATGATAAAAATACATTATCGTATTCAAATAAAGACCACAAAGTTATGCTATCGGTAAAACACGCTTTTGCTGTAGGGGAGCATGGGGTAAATTCGGCCGTGTTTCTACTATTGCACTGATCCATATTGATAAAGCTAATTTTTCAATAGTATTTTAAAGTTAATGCCATATTCATTAAATACATATCCTATACTTTATGTCCATTGCGTATTTTTGTGAGATAAACCTAAAACAAAGTAGAAAATGAAGGTTTTACACCAAAAACTGAAATGGGGTAAATTCGGCCATCAAGAGGTAAATTCGGCCATACGAGGGGTAAATCTGGCTACAGTCGGGGTAAATTCGACCATCTGTTATTCCAATGGGGTATATTCGGCCATATAACATTGGTCATGCATTATACGATACACGTAGAGCATTTTAAGGCGACCCCCTATCAATCATACCGGTACTTCATATAGGCAATACTGATTTTAAAATTGTCATTGTAAGAAAGGTTCGGTATTAGATATGTTCAGGGTAAACATACCAATGGAAAGAGCACCTAAAAGCGAGTCTCTGAATCTGTGCAAATCTTGAAATCAGATTATCCGTATCCCGTTCTCTCTTTTAATGGCAAAACTATAAATATCATTTACCCCCCCCCCCCCCCCCAATCCCCTATTTTCACCCCTCTCTCTGGTAACAAAGCCGGCGTGGCCTAGTGGTATCGCGTCGGACTCCTGATCGGGAGGCCGGGGTTCGATTCCCGCTCTGGTCATGCCGGTGTCATGTCTTTCGGATGAGACAGTAAAAACCGAGGCCCCGTGTCGTGGTATGCATGGCACGTTAAAGATCCCTCACTGCTTCGGGTGGTTCCGTTGCAAAGGTCAAAATTTGTATGCCCCGCATCAGGCAGATGCCGTCACCATATACGTGAAATATTCGTGGTGTGACGTAAAACAATAATCAATCAATCTCTCTGGTAACATTAATAATTTGAACACTGCTGGTATTTTATACTTTTGAGTTGTAGTTAAGATCCTTATCCGTACGCGTTGCGTTTTCGAAAACTCGCACCGGCAAAATATAGTGAATAATAAACATAAGCACGAAGTTTCAACTCAATATCTTAATGAATGTGTCAGAGCTGTATACGTCAAATACAAGTAACGGCCCGGATAGCTTTGTGGTGAGAGCGGAAGGCTCCACAGATATATAGACACACGGCATACGACTTCTTATATACATATATATGTATTTCCTAATCTCTCATTTTGTAATTAAGATAGTTTATAGTGTAACAGGCTGGAGAAAAAGGTGTGACTAGACCCGGGAATCGAACCGAGAACCTTCCACTCTCACCACAGAGCTATCTGGGCCGTTACCTGTTTGCCATAATAGTATTTGACGTATACAACTACCAACATGTCGGCGAAGATGAACGACATGAAATAAGTGGGAAGGGGTTAAAAGAATATCGGATTCAGATATTCGTTAGCAATTATTATAGATAATAAATATAAGAACATATATAACTAATATTAATTTAATTATAGTTAATCATATGCTGATGTCACAATATTGGAAGCTTATATGCATAAATTCCCAATTAGCAATGAGGAATTAATTATAATACAATGTATTGAAAAATAGTGCATGCAGTAGATATTTAGAAGTTTTTGAAAGATTTTTCCTATATTTTATGTTTAAATATATTATGATAATCATATCATCAAAGTTTCTTTGAGGTCTATAATTTAAGCCGTTTCTTCTTTGTCTTTTGCTTTTCGGCTTTCCTTTTTTTCTCATTTAATATATCTAACGAAGTTAAAAGCCTATGAGATTTTACTATGTTAGCCTTGGACTTCTGAGAATCATTCCTCTTTCCAACATTTGGCATAAAAATGTTATTTATTGTTTCATCGACAGACGGAAGGTCAACAAGTGAATGTTCCTCTAACGATGGCAGACTAGCACAACCTTGCTCATCTGCAGTCGCTATCTGGATTTCCCCTCTCATAACTAAATCTAATAGTAAATCTGAAGTCAATTCCTTGTTTGATGAAAAGTTAACTTCAATTGGACTGACCGAAAGTGTATGAGAGGCTAAAGGTTGTACGTCAGTCGAGGTGGGTTGACTGCTGGTCGGAGGCATAGTGGACATTGCCGGCGATGTTGTCATGTGGGATTCCGCATTGAAGGAAGATACAGCACTTTGCAGAAATGAGGACTTAAATCTTACAGGGGCTCTTGTGATTTGTTTAGAGTATATGTGATGTATTTGATCGCTAGTAGGAAAAGATTGATTATGAGACGGACTATCAGAGGAAGACATCGTTATGGGGAATGGAATGTTCGTATGATCAGATGATGCCATTGTGGCCACGGAGTTAGAAGACGTTGGAATTAAAGAAGTTGCAGGAGTGGATAAATTACTGGGCGTAGGTAATGACATTTCATGTTGTGCAAGGGTGTTAATTTCACTAGGAAGAAAGGCTTTTTCAGGAATTGCATTCTTATTTAATGGGTAGATGCCACAAGCTATAAATCCGCTGATAATATTTGATCCCGTCATTCCTTTGTCCCATGCATACTTAAACAAACCCGTGAATGTTGCTTTGCTTATCACATTAAGTGGGTTCTCTGACAGGTAGGTAGTGCAAACTTCATTGTAAAAGTGGTTGAGAGGACCAAATACTGCTCGATCTAACGGTTGCAGGTAATGTGTCGTATGTGGAGGTAGCGACAGAAGTACAATGTTTTCCGCAATTGCGAGCTCAATAATCGACAAGGACTCGTGTGATGAATGGCCGTCAAGAAATAATATAACAACTGAGGTCTTGCTGGACCACAATTTTTCAGAAAAACCTCTTCAAACCACCGCTCCCCAATGTCATCAGTCATCCATCCATTTTCTTGCACGGCCCACATGGTACCCCCAGGTGCTTGTTCCACGTTGAATCCGTGCAGGGAAGCATTTGTCTTGCCTTTTGCAATAAGAAGTGGAGGCATACGTTTCCCCCAGCGCTACCGCACGTCATTATAGTCACGTGGGTTGAAGGACTACAAGTCCTACTTACTACATTCCTGGTGCCCCTGACTGATATAACTCGAACAGGCGAATGTTCAAAGGTTTTCCCTATTTCATCGCAATTCCAAATATTGTTTGGTGAATCGCCAATCTTGAGTTCCTCGGTTACATGCTTCAAATCTTCGAAGTATTGCTCTACTTTCTGGCGATTAAGCATCCGAGCACGTTGAATTCCTAGTTTTTCGGGTTCCCGAATTGTGAGTTTAGGATAACGCGTCTTCAGTCCACGCCACCAGTCTAGCCCAGGAGTAGTATTAGTAAAAGGTGTCCTTAAATTTAACCGGCGGCAGAGTGTACCTGTTCTGTGCAGTAATTGCTTAAGAGAGAGCCCGATCCCTAGCTGAGATGCCTTTGTTGCTGATTTTACAATTTTGTCCTCAATTGAAACAGGTATAGCTTGTGGTCTGCCTTGTTTGGTAGAACCTATCAGCGACTTTCCCAGCAGGTAATCTCCTAACGTTGCCTGAGGTATTCCAAAATGTTGAGATGCTTGTCTAGCTGACATGGCCCCACTGTATACTATTTCCATAGCCTCTCGTCGCTGTACTGGCGTATTTTGCCTCTCTGGCAAGGATGATACTTTCTAGGCATATCTACAATTCCATATGAAAGATATTTTGAGTAATACGGACACCTTGAAGGAGAGAGAGAGAGAGAGAGAGAGGGAGAGACCTTTCCATTGTTCATATTTAAAAGGAGAGTCAGTAGATTAGATTGAAACAAGGTATATGGTAACGGCATCTTTCTGATGTAATGTATACAAATTTCAACCTTTGCAACGGACCCACCAGAAGCAATGATGGATATTTTTCGCGCCACGCTTACCGTGACAAGGGCATCGGTTTCAACTGTCTCATCCGAAAGGCAGGACACCCGCGTGCCTCCGGCTGGGCTCAAACTAGGGACCTTCGAATTTTTTACGTGCCATGCCGTCCGTGACACGGGGTTGCGGTTTAGACTGTCTCATCCGAAAGATTGATTAATTGATTACTGTTAAACGTCACACCACGATTATTGCACGTATTGGTGACGGCATCTGCCTGATGCCGGTCATACCTTTGCAACGGATCCACCCGAAGCAGTGAGGGATCTGTAACATGCCATGTCTACCACGACACGGGGCCTCGGTTTTTACTGTCTAATCCGAAAGACAGGACACTGGCATGAACAGAGCGGGACTCGAACCCCGGAACTCCAGATCTAGAGACGAGCGCACTACCACTACGCCATGCCGGCTTCATGAGAAAGACAGGCCAACTGTGCCGTCGAATGGGATCGAACTCGGGACCTTTCGATAACAAGCCAACACTTTAACAGACTGAGCTACGCAGGCTTCACAGAAGTTTGTATACTATAGCGATTAGCCGCTTGTTACTGACTAGGCTATAGAGAAATAAAAGTTCCGTGTTCGAATCTCAACATAGACAACAAGTTATCTTAATAATATAATTTTGGGTTTTTTTTTTCTTTTTTGGTTTGTTTTACATTTATTTGTACATGTATGTTGTCATTTAACAAGTTAATTGATTAATGTCATAAGCACTTTCAATTGAATATTTGGTGTTTCTCTACTTGCACTTCAGTTAGGCGTAATGTTTAACTTCATAAATTAAACCGATTATAGAGAGGTAATCGGTTGCTGTCCGAAGCTTATGTTCGTCGGACACTCTACATCCAATGGTACACAACTGTTGTGGGCCTATTTTTCTTGATTTTACTTCGCTTGCCCTCTTTAGTTTAACAAACCAAGTAGAGGAAATGTTCATCCTCATTATTCTTGCAACTATCATGGCATTTTCTCGCTTCAAGTATGCCTTGGTGTGGTCTTCGTCTTGTATCGCTATTGCATTGATATCTTTTGGGTTGTTTTCTTCCAATACAAGTTTATAGCCGGCACCTATTGTCAGTTCCCTTGCTCCCCAATGATGCATCCCGACCGCCCAGTTTCCATGGATTATTAGCATTGGCATTTCTGTTAAAATATGTATATGTATTCAGTATTTAATACACTCCAAAGAAAAATTATAGCTGTTTTCAGACAGACAGACGGACAGAAAGATAGGCAGATCAATATATATGTAGATTGTTGGTATATCAACAAGAAAACAAAGTTGAAATGAAAATAAGGAAAGAAGATGTCTCCGTGGGGGGGTGGGGGGGTGGGGGGGGGGGGGTTAAAACCGAGGCTCCATGTCAAATTCCTCTCTGCTTCGCAGGGTGGGTCCATTGCAAAGGTTTAAATATTCCACACGTACACACAACACAACTAATGATATAAATATGCAGTACAAGAAAATGAAAAAAAAGTAAGAAACAATTTAAAATGTCACAAAAGGAGTAGAGAAAGGGGGGGGGGGGGGTTCTAATAAGTCCGTTTGCATTTAGCTTGGTTTTCATTTATAAATGAACATTTTAGCTAGAAATGATTTAAATCACCAAACTTAGTTTTTATAATTAATTATAATGTGTATTAATAACGTATCTATTTCAGTTGGTTGTCTTCTGGTATTAATTATAGGTGGCCGAATTTACCCCTTCTCACATCTTTTGACCTGGTTGGGATTATACGATAATTTTAATTATTTTCCAGTATCTTTTGAATAAATGTGTATATTTGTTGTTTCAAATGTGTTCTATAGATTATTTATTGTTACACATAGAGGCATGTATCTTCCCAACTTACCGTAATATTATGTCTGAAGAGTTGTTTGTTGAAATAAAGTGTTTCGAAAATCGCGCTTTCCAAACGATTAAAACAAAAGCGCGACAACTCTTACTTTTGATGTTTTGCGTCATCAATCGCACGCGCGTGCATACATCATATCAAATAGATACGGAGTAGAAATTTTGTAACTTTTGATTTCGATTAATTGCGAATTCAGAAATAAGTACTGTTTACAAGTTTTAATCGATTTAAGCAGATGATGACAAAGTGGCCGAAATTCTCCCAGGCCGAATTTACCCCATGCTACCCTAAGGGTGGAAATTTTATATATATTTCTATCAATAACTAGCCTAGGAGCTATTATCACTAAATACTTCTCAAAACTTCCTTCAAATCAAGCACAATGAACCACGTTATTTACATTGACTATTAGGCGCCTCGTATGGTATTTTTTCGGTAATTAAGGAAGAAATTTCATTGAAATTGCGTCATATTTTCAAAATATTGCAAGTACAAAAACAAACAAGAGAAATTATGCTGCAAAATGATGAAGGTGGACCACTTGCAACTAATAAATTTAATGCACTGAGTAAGGCTTCATGGTTTTTATATATATTATCATGTCCATTGTTACCATGTAAACCATGCTCAAATTAAAGTTTACAAAGAAGAATGTGACAGATAAGAAATTCCTTTACATGTATCGAAAGTCAGGTGCTGATTGCAAAAACAAAAATAATGGATAAACATGAATCTGTGGAGAGAGGTGTGATCACATGTCATGGAGAAGATAACATTCGATACTAATAAATCACACGTGCGTACTAATTTCATTTCATTAAATATTATCTTTTATATCACATATTAATGAAAAAATCATATTTATCATATGGAATGGATATGTCCTTGTATGGATGAGTTTTTTTTTTCTGCCTTGTATTTTCCCTTTTATATAATTATCTCTATACAATATGCAGACTTAACAAGTTTTAAGTAATACAGAAGCAAAAGAATTCAACCGTAGATGACATAATGCATGTGAATTCGCCAATGGCAACATTTCTGTATAAACCATAGGAAATAATGTTAAGTGTAACAGGATGCTTTATTCTTTCGTATTTTTCATTACTACATTTACACGTAGGTGTTGTCTATCTTTTTGTATCATTTCACACTAATTTTGATTTATTGATTATAACATATCCACTGAACCGTACTTTGTATCAGTTCGACATAGGTCATTGAAACCTTTTGAACTATTTTCACCGTTTACTTAAATATACATGGATAATTAGTAGAAAGAAAAAAATAATACTAATGCAACTCATTTAATGGTACTTGGATGTGTTAAGTTCAATAGAAAAAAAAAAATAAAATAAAATGAAAAATAAGAATAATAATAAATAGCTCGCTTTAAAATGTTTTCAAATATATAAGCTGTATCATAAAGGAAGGCAAACATATTTTACTTCAGTGAAATAGTAGTATGTGTTATTTTTGGAGAGTTCGTCGTTACTTTTAAACTGTGTCCAACATCAGTGAACCGATAAACGTTGTGTAGAGTGCTAATAAAATTTATATTGAGACGGGAGTTCTTTGTTCTTGATCACAACACACACAGTGTTTCCTCTCCTCCACATCCCATGCCTTTAGACCGACTTAATAATTGAGACGCTATTGGTTATTATTCTCTATAAAGGATGAGGCATTTTTGTCTTTAACCTGCGTATATTGACGATCGAGCAATTGCAATATTTATATTTCATCATCAGATAAATATTTATATGTCTCCTGAACACCTGCACTACATGAGCTAAAGAAACTACTAACTGTATGAATGGTTTCTAATTATACTGGATTGCATTTATATATATGAATGATTTAAGTTTGGACAAAATATTTTTAACGTTTGTACAAATTATTTGCCAGATATTCCACATTACTGTAATTTAGGAAAATGATCATTTGTAACCTACAGACAATACCATGTAATTCTATATATGACGTTTTATTTATGAACAATTAAACACACTAAAGATTTATGAGAGCTCTACTATGTAAATCACGGGAGTAGCAGTGACATCATCCGAACAATTATAATCAAATATGCCTTCCTCCTGCATGCCACCTGTACACGACTCTGACTTCAGATGTTGATAAAGTTTACAATGGGAGAATTTCATGGGTACCAATGTTATATAGCACTTATTTTTGTATTTAAGCCTCTGCTGAAATAGGGGTCATGTTTGTCCTTTTACCATTCGCATGGGTGTGGGTCATAAGCTCCCTTTCTTTTTAAACGTACGTCGTAGACTGACGTATTTAGGTATGGCGTTGTGAGTCTCTATCCACTCATTGTAAACTAGAAACAGACCACACCGTTGAGGCTAAGATTTTCAAACTTTGTGCACTTTTTTATTTATTTATTTATTTATTTATTTATTATTATTATTATTATTATTTTTTTTTTTTGACATTTGACATAATATTTACGACATAATATTTCGATGTTTCCTTGTATGGATTTGAATTTCTTGCAGAATCGTTGCCTGGGTCCATAGGATATGCCCTGATCTTCAACGTAGGTCATGACTGAAGAATCAAGGTCACAGTGCAAGGGTATATGATGAACTTGAACAAAGGTCATATGTGTGCTATGACTTTGAACCACTGAGAAATTTCATTATAATCAATATCTTAAGAGATTTTTCCTCTGTAATGAATTTCAGTGGTATTAGACGGACTTTGAATCCTCATTTACGCGGGATAAGGAAGTTTCACCACATGCATGTTCACTTAACTCCTCTTTAAGGGAATAATGTTATTATGCAAAGTTAAGCGTTGCTCGTATTAGGATAGTTCAAGATTTTTTGCCCTTCTCCCCCATTTTGGTTATTGGCGGTTTGTGCGTGAGTGTAAGAGAGACAATGTTCATCAAATGTTGGAATTTTAGCGATACCAGCCAGTATAGGGATATGCAAGCTTCTGGTGACAATTAAACGCTTGCCCAGCGAACTTGCAACCTAAACGCCAATAAATGAACATTTAACTAATTCGATCATAGCAATATTTTTCCCCAAAAATATATATCACTTTTACTAGACGCCGATTTATTTGAAAACATGACAAGATTCCTCTATTTCGTCATTTGTGTATACAGCATGACGTCAGATCTCGCCGAAAGGGACGTTGTAATCGTGACGAGGTTGCATCGCGTTTTTGTTTACAAAAATGTGTCGGCTGCTGAAGTGTCACGAATGGAAAAAAAATTGAAAAAAAACCCCCAAAATTCAATCAAAAACCTGAATTCAAACCATAACCTTCTGCGCTTCGATGACAGTAAAATGATAAAAACTGTTCAAGTTTCAAGTTAGTAATCCGAAACTTTCATTATTACATTATGTTGAATTTGGTTACCAAAATTTTACGGCTTTGTGCATAGAAAAATCTAGGTCTACGGGCCATAACTCCAGTATATTCAGCATTCCCCTTGAAATGTGCAAATATTCATATGGTGCTCTGCCACTGCAGGACATTTCGTCAAAATCCCTCCAAGGGTTTAGGAGGGGTTGCGAAGACAATATTAAGTGGGACAGACGTACGAAAGCGGTGTAGCATAATATGGACACTTAATGCGGGCATTAAAAAAGTATTTTTCTTTTCACTATTCATTGAGGTTGACTATGTTCCTTGGTCGTTTGTAGGTAATTGTAGGACACAATATTATTTCTGTTAGCTTGTCGATTATTGACAATATAAAAAATAATGATACAAAAATAAGAAGGAAAGCACATGATGCATAAAGAAATTCCGAGATTTCTAAATGCTCTACGTTAGAATTTTGTATTTGTCATCTAGTGGCGTAGTATATACTTGTGGAGTCATAAACTTCAGACTGAAATGATTTTTTTTTTTCATATCACATGTTAAGTCATTCTGTTAATAAATATAATAATGCAAACATATAAGTAGGACGAACTCTCATTGGATAATGAAAGTAAATTTCAGAAGATAATTCAAACATATTGGATTTATACCTGGTAGAAGGCTAGAAATATATGTATATCGTGACGATATGCCTTACATGTGCAGGTGTGAAGACGGCACAAATGTTATGGACAAGAAGATATCGATAGCTGCTTCTTTTAAAATGAATAAAAGAGTTAAAATCGAAAAATACATTTCTTTTATCCGCGTAAGTTTACTGCAAAATACGCAGTCCTTCGTTATATTCGTGAATTATATGCATAAGTAAATCTGCACAATCGGCTGTTTGACAGGGTCATTTGCAAATCTGTAGACTTCTAAAATACAATGTTTACACAATGTGAATGAGTATGGGGAGAACATCCTCATGTTTTCAAATTTCAGGCATATAATCTGTGATTAATATGTCGCAAATAGCCGTTTCTGGACGACTATTTTCTTTACACACATACAAATACACATGTAGAATTGGGGAACTGTCGGAGTCAGATACAGGATATAAAACTGCAATACAGCTATATTCAGAATGTCCTACATCTATAAATTGATTCGAAGCCCGTGTAACTCAGTGCATGAAATGAAGAGTCCCCAGTTTCTACTCCTGCCATGGGCTTACCGTACTGTATTCATAGGTTGGTTATCAACTACAATAATCAATCAATAACACAAATTAAATTTGAATGAGAAAAAATGACTGTTATGTGCAGTCTTTTTCTCTTGGTCCGTGATCGTTTTTATCTAGTGATCAATCTTTGCGTTGTGTTTTCCGATGTTTTTTGTAGTGCCACAACTATCTTACATTCAAGTGTACGGTCAATTCAGATTATATATAAAACAGTCCTAGTACTGATACTAATACTGATATTAATCATGGAAGATTAAGAGACTCGGGTTAAAGACTAGAACTGAAAGAATAGGATTATAAGAGTGAAGAATGAATGTATTCTAATAACCAAACAATATTAATACTACTTCGAATGCAATACGACCATTTGTACAACATCTATCTAATATGTCAACGTTATCATTAATTCCCGTGATGCCACTGCAAATGCTCCATCAGATGCAAGTTTAATCATAAAGACAAAAAGATTAGGATATTGAAATACAACGAAGTGTCTGAGAATTATGACAATTATAGCATATCTAATATTAACAAATGTAATATGACTACAATAAATATTACATGAAAATAAAACAAAGTGAAATAGTCTTGAGGACGCAATGTAACATATGGGAGGTCATAGGGTCACGTTTGTCCCTCCCCAATAGAAAATATCTATATCCAAATATTTTCTCCACCTTTTTACTTATATGGAGTCCGATCTGTATATCCTGACTAATTGATACTGTTACATACACTTAATCACTTTTATACTCATTGATTGTCACCAGCTGAACGAGCCTCTAATCAATTCACACACAAAATCAAAATAGTAATCAACATAATATGAATTTCAACAGTGCAAGATAAACTATGTGCCCTGTATGTTGCTAGTTCACTTAAGTGTTTATGTGGGATAAAAGTCCTATGTCACCACGGAATTAAAATAAGCATGGATAATAGACATCTGCACATAATTTGTTATTTAGTATGAATAAATTGTGCATTATAAAACTATAACCTGGATATATTATACACAATCTAGCTGTGAACTAAATCTGTCTCATACTTTCTACATCGGGTTGGGTAGCAAGGACAATGAAATAATTGGTCGCACTTCATCCAGACGAGAACATGTATATCATGTACTTGCTATTTCGGTTGTACATGTCATCAAAATTAGGCTCTTAACTTGGATTTGAACTAACAATTTAAATACTTCAAATACCCATATGTATACACCTAATGAGCGTTCCGTGCCGCATTACATGGTATTCAACCGGCGGTTCTCTAATGGTTGGTTCCCTGTCCCTATAACTCGGTGAATGTTCCGTGCTATGGTACAATTTAACAATTCCCGCACCAATTATATCTCCCTCATTTAACCAGAATGTGGAAACTAATTCTATAATTTCACAATCATTCTAATTATAACAGGTAACTGATAATTGAACATTTTTTATGTTCTTAGAGTGGACAGACATTATTATTAACCCTTACACTGTTCACTCCGTACACAAAACCTGAGTTATTCTTTGATATTTTTCTTCGCAGGGGTAAAATATCTTACTTATATACTTACATGCAATATGTAACTAAATTAAATCAAGACATTTAAAAATGATAAAATGAATTTGAACATCTCTGTTGTTCTTAGGGTGGACGAGCATTATTATTAGCACTTCACACTGTTTACCCCGACGCAAATCAAGAATATACAAAAATTTTTCGTTGATCCCGGTTTTACTCGGATCTAGATCGCAATAACTGTTATGAGTCCTACGTGCTATTTAGCATCCACGTTTCTTCTGTGTAATGTTTTAAATGTTTATATTGTTGGTTCTTGTTTTATCCCCTGCGCACTTAGGGAGTTGGTCTACATTTCAGTTCTAACTAAACGTTATTGAAGCCCGGATAGACCGATGCTGGATTGGATACTACCTGTGTCCCTTTATTAGATCACATCTGTGGTGAAGTCATAGTAACGACATCAACGTGGTGACCGTGGTCAACCGGTCTGGTTGACACCACCTTATTTTTCTTTACTAAATGTTTGGATATCTTGACTACTTTGTGAATCCTGACTTCTAACACACATGAATGATCTAGGGTAATTCATCATCTTACTACAGTTGACTACTGCTGAAGGTAGTGACATAGGGTCATCTTCAAGCTCACATCACAAGTTTTAAAGTTTATGTATTTGTCGGATATTTGAATGTCGTCAATTGTCAATGCATTAGTTGGGATACTACGGGTCTTCGGTTTAGTCCGAATTTCGCCTTTGCCTTCAGATACGTCATTCATGAGGTAATTACTTCAATCGTCTCTCCATTTCTCTTTTTAGTTGACTTTCTCTTGTTTCCTCCCTTGAGCAATTGTTTACCCATTTGGAATTTACAAAAATAATTTTAATGTCTGGTCCGAAATTTCTAAAGTATTGCCAAAAAGATCATGCTTGCTACTCTGTATATCAAATATGGCCCAAAAGGGGTTTTCTTCTAAAGTAAACTTACTGTCTTATAGTTGTTTTTTCCTTTTAAAGATCTATCCTGAAGCGGAATTCAAATCTTTTTGAGAAAATGTACCGAAAGTCTTTCTAGATAACCAATCTGGTAACTTCGGAGAAATTCTTTTAAATGGTTCGAAGAGAAAACAGAAGACATCTGACAAAGCTGTATGACACAAATCACCAAGGACCTGCACACACACACACAAAAAATGACAATAGCATAATATACACGGAACGACATTACAAAAATATTCAATTGTGCTCCGGTTACGATACAGACTTAGGACGGTCAATTGAAATAACAAACGCCACTTAATTGGTGTGGTTAACCGGTTTACGGGCGCCCGCCTTCCCACTCACCGCAAAAGTAGCACAATCAAAGGACACACATTTAAAAATTTATAAATAATCCTCCATATAGAGAACAAGGATCGACCGGTTTCTCAAAGAGAGAAGTCATAAAAATTTATTACACACGAAATTATAGAATAATATGTTGCCATCAAAAAATTGTAAGGAGACATCAACATAAGCAAACCGTGATCTGCCCGTCTGTAAGCAAACTCAGATCCTTGATCAATAGGAGTCCGGCTTACAGTCATAGGGGACGAGGATCAGGACCTTGTTTCTTCTGAAAATCTTTGGACATGACTCTCGGAGTCATACTCTCGATGTCTAAGGCGTTTAATAATTTTAGAACCAGCCGATATGAAATTATCGGAACCTTTAACCCTCCTTAGTTTGTACACTAGATCACCGTAGAAATTGGGATGGGAAATTCCTCTGGATACATATTGTTTAAAAGTCACATTTCCGCAATTAGATAAAATGTCTGAATAAGATTTATAAAATTTACCAAAATTTTTCGAAGTTTATGATATCTATAACCCTGAGTAAGAATTTTAAAAGTAAATCGAGATTTTTTTTTTTTCGTGAAAATCCAACACGTTAGTGCAGGCTCTAGCAATCCGAACCAATTAACTATTATAAATACCATATGATGGGAGTCTGGGGACATCACCATCTAGATAAGGGAAATTTACAACAGTAAATCCAAAGTCATCACGTTTATCATATATGTTGGTATGAATATTGTTGTTAATAATTTTAATATTTAATTAAAAAAGGGTGTTTCCTGGCTTTCTTTAATTGAAGTTCAGATGAATAAATGTCAGATTTATAGTTTTCAAACTCAGGGTTATCAATTACTAAAATATCATCAAGATATCTAGAGGTTTCATTGAACGTATTAATAAGGTCGAAACGTTTAGAAGTTTGTATCGTTTAGAAGTTTGAATAGAATACATAAAGATTCTCTCATAACAGTATAAAAATAAATCTGCTATAAGGGGAGCGCAGTTAGTGCCCATAGGAATCAGAATAATCTGTTGAAAAGTCTTGCCATTAAATTGTACATAAATATTATACATCAAAAATGTGATGGCATTACACAACTCAGTACAAGTCCCATATTTATAATTATCATATTTGATATGTATTGTCCTTTCTTATGTAAGATGTAAGGATAATATAGGTATTTAAGGCTGAGCACGACAATTCTAACGACAGTATGTCGATAAGGGGCCAGGTTCTAACAACGTGAGTGTAGAAAGGTCAGGATGCATTACATATTACATTAAATTCTAAGGGGACTTTGGACGTAACTAGCCATTGGTCAGATAGGTGACCTGATGAAAAGGGACATTCGTTACTAATAGAATTTACATTATTACTTGACCTTGTCTTGGCGACCTAGGCACACACTTCTCAAACAACCTAAAATATCTGTGAAAGTTAACTTAACAATGGCAATTATGTCTTACGCCTGTGTACTGCGATAGCTTATACGTCTAAATAAAACTTCAAGATACTTGTACGTTACACACGAGAAAGGTGTTAAACGTATCACTCAGAGAGATTCGAAATACGACAGCTGGCCGTTAAGAAGTTATACAAAGTCATACAAATCCATGTCCTATAGAAAGTCTGTCACTCTTAGGGTCGCACAGTAATCGAAATCGCATTATAAATGGGTTTTAGGTCCAAAAGTAATTTCATTTACTCAAAAGGATAAATCACGGAGGGTAATAAGTGACGTACAGATAACACATTAATTTGGATTTTTGAACTTTCGGGTTTGATCCCTGGCATTATCAAATAAAGCCTAATAAAAGAAACTTAGTATTGCTTAGATTCAAGGAAAATTGTTTAAAGAATTTTTGCAATGCATCGTCCATAATTTGTTTACATTTTACATTATCATCTACCTGTTCTAAGATTCCTGGGGTTGTAGGGATATACCTATGGAAGCCTTTTCTTTCTCATATATGTGTGTTTTGAATTCTCCATTACCAGGTCTAATTGTTCTTCTCTTGAGTCAAGCGGTTCGTGTGAAGTGTCACGACTTCGTATTCGCCTATGAAGTTTCATTAACGGAATGTCATCCTCGTCAGACGAGTCTTCCCTTTCCTGTTGTTTGTACCTCACGATTCTGTCCATATCAGTTCTTCAGAGTCTGAATTTTCGTCTTCCATTTCTTCTGATTGTACGACATATGCAGTTTTTCTGATGAGGTTTCCTTCGAAGTCCCTAGGAATCTTCCATTCGTCTATCTTGGCTAATAGCATATATCTTGCATGTGTCTTGGTGGTTGACCCGTCTAATTGATTTCTCACTCGGAAACTAACAGGTTCCATTTCATCTATTATCCTGTAGTAACGAGTCCATTTGCCGTCCAGTTTGTTAAGTCTTTTGTGGTTCCTTATGTACACTGGATCTCTTATCTTAAAGTTTTCCTCTGTTGCGTTATGATCACAATATTCCTTTTGTTTTCTTTTTGCTTACTTCAGGTTCATGTATACTAAAGTGAAAGCTTTATGTTGTTCTTGTAGGGATATCTGGTGTTGATCGTCAGCCATATATCTCCTTCTTGGTTTCAAGGATAATACGACATCTCTGTTTTAAAGTAAGTAAAATGGTGAAAACTTGGATGATTCATTAGTATGGAAACGTATTGCTGCCAAGGTCTGATTCAGATAAATCGGTCAGAACATCCTCAATCATGTTTTTAGATATGACGGCATGAAGGGTACGGTGAAATACTTCCACCTTTCCAAAGACTGAGAAATGTAAAAGGACGTCTTAATGTGGTGTACGTTCATTGCTTCTAGCGTTTCTTGAACTTTTTTATTGATGTTCTCAGTTCAATTGTCTGTCACAATCTCTTAAGGGGAACTGTACATTGGGAATATTTCTTCTAAGATTAGATAAGCAATCCCTTCTGCAGCCTTGTCTAGCACACTGAATGCCTCGGGCCATCCTGAGTAATAATCTACAAAGGATACAATGTATCTGTTTCCTGATAAAGTCATCTTGTTGTTGTTTCTCAAGTATGTCAATATCTCCTGGCAGGTCAAGATGCTGTTTAATTACACCGTCTTGTGGTTGTGCCTTACTAGTAGCAAAGTCCTTAAGGTGGTCTCCGCCTTTGTCGTCCCTTACATCTATAGCTTCAACGGGGTTGTATCTAAGGCATCTGCGGGACTTGCCTTACCAACTACACTTCCTCTCTTAAGTAACATTTATTTGTCTCTTTGATAATCATTACTTGTCCTTTATTTCGATTCTTAGACGTATTCAATGCTCAATAATCCTGGTTCTTCTAGGATGCATCCTGCATCAATGTTTGCTACCTCAAGCAGCTCCGATGATGACGTTCGGAAACCTTGATGTAATCTAACGTGAGATACAGTAGCTGTCTGAGGTGTGATCACTGTCTTCTTGTTGAGAATATACGAAATATGAATGTCTTCTTCTAATTTCACGTAAGTCTTGCCGATCGTCTTCATTCCTAAATCACAGTAAGTATGTATTCCGTGTTCTTTGAGCCAACACCGACCCAAAATAAAGTTCTGGTTTAAAACTGATGTCATATAAAACTTTTGGCTCATAGAAAGTCCGCTCATAAAGAAAAGTATTGTTACTTCTCCCAAGCAAAGAGAGGTTTTCCGTCTGCTGCCTAATCTAGGTTTTTGGGTAAATTATTGTAAGTAAGGGAAACTTCGGCTCCTATGTCAACCAAGGTACGGCATGTTAATTTTCCTACTCTAATAACGCTAGAATTTTTATTTTCGGTTTCGTGGCAAAGAGGGTAAAACTTAAGTGGCTTTTTGAGATAATAATCTCTTCTCACCTTGAATTTTATGTGTGTCTATAATCAAACCGGAAACATTATAACGTTTAATTTATCAAAGCACTTATCGCCTATCGTGAAACTTGTACACTTTCAGTTTCCATCAAGATACGTCAAATCTCAACTATCGCATGGCCACTTCCACGTAATGAAATGATCCTTTTCTTTATGTACATAGATATCCGAGACGACTTTACGATATGTGTTTCCATGTCAAATGTTTAATTAAAAGAAAGAACTCGATTATTTAAAGGCATGTGTTCCGTCCGGTTATATCAAGTGAAGTGAAGCGGTATATAGAAAGTAAACTAAACTTGAAGTGCACTTGGAGTAAACTTGGAATCAAGCTAAGTACTAAACTTGGACTCAAGTTTACTACTAAACTTGGAATAAAGTTTACTACTTAACTAGATTCCAAGTTTACTCTGTTGTCGCCAAGTAAACTTAAAAAGTTAATTTGAAGTGCACTTTATGTAAGGTTAGGACTACACCTAACTGTAGGTAGCAAACCAAAATTTTAATTTTCTTTTCATGGCGGCATCGAGTAGGAATAAATTTGCATTACTGAAACAACAAAAGATCAAAATGAATTATATTTTTATTGTTTTATTTATTTATTATTACTATTAGTAATATTATTGTTATTAATATTATTATCGTCAGCCATATATCGACAATATAAGCTATTCTGGTCATAATTTGTATAAACTATTTTTAAAAGAAAACGGCTTCACAACCACTTTATTTACAATACAATAAAAGTTCTGATAGTATGTCATTACACATGTTTCTTCTGATGAAAACAGCATCATTTGCTTGTGAATGAAGATGAAAATAAGGTTATAAAGCAATTCAGCATTCATATTCAATTTCGATATAATCAACAATCTCAATGATTATTTATTTTGCGACATGAATTTCCACTTCACAAAGCGTAAGAAGATTTGTGGCAGCGGAACTACTGTCATCGATAGCAATTCTTAGATAGCGCCCAACTGAGTTAGTGACACATGCGACTAAGACAACTTGGGCATTCACAGCTGGTCCTCTGTAGAACCCGCAAGTCTGTGGATATGATGTAGCTGTCATGCCGAGTTCAATATGGACATCATGAAGTCTTTCTCCTGAAAATGAAAAATAATAATACTCAGCCAAATTAAACTAGCTGATGGTGTCTGTAGCGGGTGTGCCATGTTTCACAATGCTTCTATAAAAATTGCATATGTTCCATTTAACGATGTAAGGATAAAGTGATAACATATGCTGTTTTGTTTTGCTATTTGGACATAATATTTGCCGTATTAGTGTCATTACTTATACTGTCCCGTGATAAACTTTTTGGACTTTAAATTAAATCATAATGAAATGTTAAAGTATTTGTTTGTTTATGGTAAAACTGGATCATTTACAATTTAGTCCGTTTGTCAATTGCTTTGTTAAAAAAAATAAAACGTAAATATTTCCGAACTATACATATTTCATTCGTATTACATAAGAAATACTATATGTCGATTTTACATTTTTAATTGTCCTTAACCACGATTTAAAGTTTAACGAATAATTATTATAATAAACAGCGAGATATAAATCTGATAATGGTTTAAGCAAGAACAATCACAAATTGGATGAGCCCAGTTGTCCGGAATGCGTGAACGTCTCCTGTGTCCATTGGAACCACCCCCCCCCCTCCACCCCAAAAAGACATTTTAAACTACAAATGAAGGTAAAACGACCAAACAATGTATAAAAAATGTACAAATTGAGAAATACATGTAGCTGTGAAATTAGGATTGGCATATGACTTTCCTGATGTTAGTGTAAGATTCGATATTCTCTGCGGGCTTCTTTCTGTGTGATATCTGTAATATTGACGTCATTACTTGCTTTGTGCACTTTACGTTCAAGTTTTGTACCAAATTTGACCGGACTTACAATGCTTTTCGATATCTTTGTTTTCATATATCCATTGCTTGTTACCGAGCTGTTCAAATTTACCTGATATATCTTATTAATTCAATCAAGAGATATATTTTACACATATGTGATAATTTAACTGTATTGTATATTACGTATCATAAGCCCACATCCATAAAATATGATGTAATTTAAGTCTCGAGTCAAACTCATGAACATTATGCAAGTTATATAATAAAAATGTATTTCCCAAAACTTACCTAATGCTTCAAAGCGATTGTACATGGTGACGAAATCTACAGTTTCCTCTTTCCCCATGTCCACAGAAAGCCAAGGTGAAATTTCGAACTCCGTTGTTGTGCACTTTAGAGCATATTGTAATTTTAACAGCAATCCGTCTACTGCATAAGACGGATAGTGTTCTGGAGAATTTTTATATGTTGAACTTTGTGTTGCTTGTTTGTTCAGCGCTATGTTTCTGGATTTTCTCTCTGCAATATTTACATTATAGGAATATAACTTGTTTAATATTTATATATTATTGATAGATTTATTTTTATATCACCTCACTCTACAATATTTCACGTATATGGAATTCATCTGCTTGATGCATTATATAGAACAAAGAAATTTTTACATTTGTAACGAACCAAAACTAAACAGTTAGGGATTTTCCATGTGCCCCCACCTACCGTGACACGGACCCCGGTTTTCACTCATCAAGACAGCAGTGAGCCCACAACGGGAGAAGTCCCGAGACCCTTATGTAACGAGCCGCGCTCCTCATCCATAGAGCTACATTGGCAATGATAAATATGAGGATATCTTTATAAAGTCGCAGTTTTGCGACATACTTCCATTTGAATTTGTATACAATTCCTGGATAATAGCTGGCTCTTATTGACATTTTCATAGCACATTCTTTTTGTGGTTTGACTTGTTTTGTATTGAGTGTTTCCTTGTTTGGTGGGGGTATTTTTTCTTTTTCTTATTTATTTTATGTGTGCTTCGTTTTGGTCTTTTGTTGATTTGTTGATCGATATGGCTACACGTCTTATGAATAGGAAGCTCCTTGTCTTAACTGACTGGTGGTCGGTATCCATACTAACTGCATCTTATTTAGTTTTCAGTAAGATAATAATGGTAATTGTAATAGAGGTAAATAGAGTAATATATTTTGTCACATTACGATAGATCATTTTAAAGATAAGTAAATGATTGTCTCTTGCAATATTATACGTTTATATTACGTATGAATGGTGTTTCGTAATCAGGTACACCATAGTCACTGCAATAGACCAAAGTATTTTAGTGCCAGTTATATTAAATTGAAATATATATAATCAAATACCAATTAGCTTGATCTGCAAAAGGGCAAAAAAGAGAAACAACTACCTTTAAACCACACTAATTAAGTGATATCTGTCAGTTCACTGAACGAGTCCATATGTAATGGCTCTACTACATCATTATATGATATTTTTATTATGTACTCCACTGTTTGCTACATTTATAACATCGGTGTAAGATCTCCTGTCTTTTCTGTTCCATGCATTTCATAATGTATTTTCCACTTAGTTCCGAAGCCGTTAATTATCAAAAATATCCATTAATGAAAGCTCCTTCATTCGTTACTAATGCTTATCTTATCCATTTCGATTCATATAGATTGTAAACATGTTATTGTTATTGTGTCTTCTTTCGGAAGTCATACAATGGCACAAAGTTTAATCCTTCCTGATATAAAAGATACATTATCGGTGTTATTTTGATCTTTGTGTTTGCACTATTAATCTGATCCCTTATCTAATCAAACTTATTTTATATTTTTCAACTCTAGTGCTGCCGATGTGGCTCAATAAATCAGAGACTCGGCTCGTGATCATAAGTTCCGGGATTCGAATTCCTTGGTTTTTACTGCCTAATCCGAAAGACAGAACATCGGTTGGCCCAACCCGGAGTCCAACCCGGACCTCTCGATCACGAGACGAGCACCTTATGCACTAGGCCACAGCGGCTTTTCAAGGACATGCATAAGCCCATATAAAGGGACGCCAAAGAGTATTATTTTTACTTAAATTTATATATTTAGGAGTACATGATACGAAATCTATTGTGTCACAATTTGCAAAAATGATGGTAGTTTTATTTGCTTTAGCCACATCACACCAGTCATCTTCTCCACGTTTGCTTTAGTATTTTATCAATGCTACTAGACTATCTAGTTTTTGTCTCAGCTTGAATATTACCTTGTGAATTTCTATGAGAGAGAGAAAAAAAATTATACAGATTTTTTTTCAAAAAGTGACGTGTTTATAAAGAAGGGTAATAAATATTTCACATTTACTTAGAGAACAAACAAACAATCACTATGAAACCTTGTGAACAAATACCTTTGGGATTAAGTACCTAGTGTTTAGCTAGAACTCGTCCATTGTGAATGCGTATTACTATCGAGATAGGTATACTTTCATTTAATGTACAAGCAGACTAGTTAGAAATTAACACACGAACGAAAACATTCTTGATACTTTCAAAACAATACATTCAAGGGTTATTGGAAAGTCAATGGACATATGCTACAAATGTGGTATGTATAGTGGAAATTATCCGGAATCAAGGATATATCTTTCACGATTACCAAACCTGATTTTAATGATTTCATTTACACTGGATCCTTTTTTATGTCAGCGAGGAATTAATCAAAGAACGAAAACGACGGGTATATCACCCCATGTTGTAGTTGATACTTCCTGGCTTCCGTAGTTCATCTTTCCTTCAGTTTCCTGGGTAATTTCTCTACGAGCTCGTTAAAACTAGTTTTATAGTCAACATATGCAGAGAGAGAACTGAAACTTTGGTATCTACTCATTGTAGCGCCTTGAATGCAAAGAGGTTCGATATCATGGAACACTGTGGTATTTGCGTATTTTGATAAGATAAATTCTTTATTTCAATTGATATTTAAACTTTACATATCTATGAAATATGAATAAAATACATCAAAATGTAAAAAAAGGAAAAACAAAGAACAAATATCAGATGACGTCGATAGACATCGCGAAGCACAAGACTGTCAAGAAATTTTGTATTGCGGCCAAAACAACGCTGATGGAGACAATACGGGTTATATATGCCGGCTATGGTATACAAATCGTATACCAATTTTCATAATGTACAGACAAATAAGGCGATTGCTTATTGGGTAAAACGCAAACAGCGGACGCGTAACTGGTGATATCCTGCCTGTGCTGACAATTGTGATATCAATGTTGTAACTACACATAAAATATCTACACTACGATTTCAGAGACTTGTTGTTTGTTGGGTACGTTAGCTGTCCAAAAAAGAAGAGCAAAGAAGGTTTTTCTCATTGATAATGTTTCTGCTACGATAGAAAGAGAATTTTATTCTTTTATGAAAGTAAAATACGAAAGTATCTGGTCACAAAACAATGGCACTAACAACAATGTATCACATTGGACATTCACGGACCACTGAAACCAACAGGTGAGACCAGGTGCCGGGGAGGAGTGAGAAAACAACTAACAACTATTAAATTTGTGGAAGGAACATAGATCAATACCCCTCAAAATGGCCAGAGTGACTCGTTTTGAAGGAGAACATATGATCATCATATTATGTGCACCAGATGCTGGTCATATTGATGCGCATCTGGTGCAAAGAATCATTACGTATACATGTTCATATCCTAAGTATATCCACTTGGCCGGTGTCACTATGTACTTAAAAATTTCAATCAAGAAATTTCGTAAATCGCTCTAAAACTGAGGAGTTTCTCCCTCATTTATTTCACTGTTACTATATTGCTTTGCCTACTGTGGATTGAACCCTGTTCTTGAATATTTATACATCATGAAAATTCCAATCATTTGGTCATAAGCATCACTGAAGAAACATAAGTTGTCGAAATGCGTATCTGGTGCACAAAGTTATAAATGTGTGTAACGTGTACATGTTCTATATTTATTTTTTAATATAAGGGGATTTTGACGCATGGACGAGGATTATTTGTTGCTTGCTGTTCAAAGTTTTATGAGTTTTGTTCATTTAAATGTTCAGCACAAAATATTTATACACATGAACTTTCTTGTTTTCTTAATAGTCATATACCTGTTTATCAAATCACCAAATACAGAAAACTCTTCGGTTGTTCGCCTACATGTCATTCAGACATTGGAGAAGTAACATTAGACATGGTATTCTTTCAGTAAGAGAATACACTTGCCTTTACTGCCAATTCAATTCAATTCGACTTGACCTTATCTTGAGCTGAGCATTAGGTCTTAGATTGTCATCTCTATAGTCCAGACACCGTACCTATGGACTTCCTGCTTTTACTGAATATCAGATCGCGCTTTTTACTTAAAGGAACATCGATTTACGATTATATAATAAAGAATATCGAGAAGTCCTGGTACATGTCTATGTTTGGGAAATTGGTAAGGAGACACCAAAATTGTGTAGAGTGTTTTCTTCTAAGTCAAATACGCGTAAATTGAGACGTCACCACTCACTTTGAAAATTCACATATTTGAAATTGCTTGTACATTCAAGGAATGGACTGTACTTCATTATACCCCCTATGTATTTCACAAATATTGTGTTGTTCATGGAATTTCCGAAAGGCCCTCGTAGATCAAGATTCCATCATGGAGTTTAATGGTATAACGATGTCGTTAAAACCGTTTATGCTCTTTACAGTTTGAGCAAATTTTCAAAATAGTGTAATGATAAAATGATAAGTAAAATAAAATTCTATAAAAACATCTTATATTAAAATATTTTCAAATCTAATAAACCTATAACTATTTATCCTCTCACAAAAATGTTATTATGAGTACAGGTACACCATTACGTGGAACCATGCTGAATAAATTTATGATACAAAGCAGAAATCTACTTATTGTATATGAATGTAAATTGATGAGAACGAATAGGTCGCGTAATTACTTATCTTGAATCTATTACGCCTTGTATTATCTAATTTTGTGAAATGGAATTAACAATTACCATATGAGTTTATGTATTTGTATGATCTCTCTACTTGAAACACTTGTTGATCCTTTTTCTTTCTATGGGGGAATGTTTATATTTTTTAATGTGTGTCCTTTGATTTTTTTGCTGTTGCCTACGTGGGAAGGTATGCCGGTAAACCGGTTGACGACACCAATTGATTGACTTTTGTTATACCGAATGACCGTCCTAAGTCGGTATCGTAACTGCACTATAATCGAATATATCTGTGATGTCCTTATGTGTTTTTTTCATACCAATACATTAACTACAGTATATTCCCGTGGTGACTTCTGTCATACGACTGAGTCAGTAACTTTTATTTTCATTCTATATCTATATCGAGTCTTAATTTTATACATATAATCATCTGTGTAGATAATTATTACTTATATCCACGTTTTATATACATCGTTTCAAAATATTGCTGCATCACAATATATTCTCACATATATTCAGTTGAATGATAAAAATAAACCCTCAAGTCACAAACATTTTTAACATTTCGTATTTTATGAAAGATAATGGATTTAAATCTCTTACCGTAATATTTCCACCCACTTTCAAATGGAACGATATTAATATCCCAAAGAATTACACTGTTTAATTTACACAGATTTCCGTCCGACTTGAAATAGAATGACACACATTGCGATAGTCTGATACACTCCTGCGCACAGTGAATAATATTTCTAACACTCATAACTGTAGAACTCGTCGTCTTGTAAGACTCAAAGTCAGGTTTATGCTCAAATGACAGTTCCAAGGATAAAGCACGACTTACAAATATGAATACTACTAAAATCAGATATCTAATCATTGCTGATGTATCTAAAATAGTTATAAAAAGTATCGCTTTAAAATATATATCTATTGGGCTCTTTTCTCGCTTATTTATCCTTCTTAATTATGATATGATGACAGCTTTTCAACATATTGAGCAAGTGAATGTATCACATGTTACTACACAGTATTAACGAAAACCTTTCCAAAAACGAAGTCGATGTATTAGTAATTTCGACAAACGCACATAGAATATGTAGTAAAAGTAGTGTTCTAAATTCAAATTAGTTTTATGTAAAATCTAACCGTATATAAATTCAACTCAAAATGTTTCATAGATATCTTAGAAATATAGTCTGAATCTTGTATAGCTTAAAGCATCGCGTCTGAAAGATGTTCACCAAATGTTGTAAGAAAATTCAAACTATAAATGCCACTTTTATTCTATTCGGTATTGTTAGTGACGTCTTTCATCGCAATGGCGCAAACAACTTAGAATTCAATCGATATAACAACTGCATGAATAATTTCTTGATAGTATTGTAGAATTGAAGATGTAGACCGTTGTAATATCCAACTGGGATAACCATGTAACGAACTTAAAGTTATTGACGAATCCTTAGCGAAGACGGAACAATGATACATTAAAAACGTGACATACTATTATGCGTGATGTCCGGAAAAATCTATTTTTACTTTTGAAATGACTTTAAAGCTCATGTTGTCAATTTTATTGTCTAAGCGGTGGCAGCTACGTTGGTAGCGTGCTTTCTGCAGCACTTAGAACTGACATAGCTCTGTATTTTGCCTGAGACACAAGTCATCTTTGGTGAAAAAAACGCTTACTGGATCAATTGTGCTTCAATATCACACCATTCAAACAAATCGTGACTTTTTACGTAATATTTCTAAGTTTATAACGTTACCACTTAATGTGACTTCGGTTACAGTAGAGTAGCACCCGTAATCCTTATGACATTCCAACGGGAATGACTGGCCAGCAGGGACTACCGGTCCGTATCTTAGAATGTAACTTGCATAAGGTTTTTTTTATTATCATTTTTTTTTCTGTGGACAACAAGAGCGCAAAACAAATCATAAAAGGTTGGTTGGTTGGTTGATTGGTGTTTTACGTCGCTATCAACAATATTTCAGTTATATCGCGACATGGAAGCAGGAGGTAACAAACCTCTTAAACATAGTGGCGCAACCCGGGAATCGAACCCGGATCGTCGGCGCCGCAAGCCAAGCGCTTAACCACTACACCAAGCCTGCCCCTAATCCTAAAAGGAATAACGAGGTAGGTAATGAAGTTTAATTAATAAATAACAGCATATTGATCAATACATACATCAGTATAATGAAGGAAGGTAATTATGTAAACTGCAGAAATAGCTAACGCTATGTGACTGTTACGAATAATCTACAGCAGTGGACATGATGTAATAAAAAAAGAAGACATCTGATCTAGCCCTATTACAGAAGTGCTCTTGTACATGCTGGAGAAAGGAGAAGAAACAAACAAGACGCCATCTTGCAAATATTCGATATTATAAAGCAATAGCTTTAGGACGGTTATAGATTAAATAGAAGTAACGATACCATCCAACTATATAATGGATACAAGAAACAATATTGTTATCTGTAGTATTCAGTTATTTTTAATATTCATTTTGAAGTTACGTTTACTTGATATATATTTATCCAATTGAAATAACAATCGTCACCTATTTGGTGCGGGTAAAATACTGTCTTACTTTATTATACATAGTACCTCAACTTCAATAACGTCGATATACATGCGCACTTAATAATTGTTAAGACATCTAACATTTATGACATAAGTCGCCGCTATAAAAGTACCCACATCGAGAAAAATGGATTTGGTAGGTGATTAAATGCAGACCGTGATGGATTTAAGTAGTTGCAAAATTACGTATTGCATCTCATAGATATATTCTTTTTTTTTTTTTTTTTTTTGTTTTTTTGTTTTTGTTTTTGTTTTTTTTTTTTTTTTGCTTCGCCATTATTAGTAGGGGGAACTGGAAGTCTGTCCATTAACCCGAATCCTAAACAAATTATACATTTCTAATGTTTCAGTGAATTCTAAGCCACTAATGTCCATTTGAAATCATGTAATATAACATTGATCACTAAACAAATATATTGAGTGATAAGGTCATAGTTGTTAAACCGGCAAGAGCTGAAAATATCAATACAAAATAGAAAAATGGAGAAAGCATGCACTCTTATTGCATCAGACGTTGGATCAGATGTCATGGGGAAGTAAGCATCCCCTACCGAAAGGTGCAGTTCGCCAGTATTGGCGATATAAAACACAATTAGGACCACTGGGATACAAGAGAGATGTCTTACCGACACATCAAACATGGCCTGACAAGAATTACAATCTTTCACGTTTGGTTAGTTGATAGATACATCAACATTGTTCAGTTATATCGCAATGCAGGACCTACCCAAACTCTCATATATAGCGATTTAATTAGGTAATCATAAATCCAAGAGTTTAAATATTGCACCATTTCTGAATCGCATAGTCAAATACTGAAATCAGATATAGACGTATAACATAGATGTTGACATTAGATGATTTATATTGAGGTATTTTATGTGTACTTAGACATCAAGGTTTTCCACGTTTCCATGTTTGTACCTGTATTGTGCAATGGATATCATGACCAACGAATTCGTTTTCTGTTTCATTATACATGTATATAAACACATATTCCTTCGAAATATTAAAGAAACTAGTTAATAAAGTACTACGATTACTGCCTATCAATATCCGATGTTAAAATACTCGTTCACCGAATGCATCATTAATAATGTACTACGATTACTGCCTATCAATATCAGATGTTAAGATACTCGTTCATCGAATGCATCATATTATATGTTGTCAATTAGAAATAACACCTTTATCATCTTTAAGCTGACAAAACCAGAATAGGTGGTTTTTTTTAAAAATATGTTTGGTTTTATGATCAAACATAATTCATTACTTTAAAGAGTGTTCTTTTTTATTCATTTCACCCACATATGGATAGAGTATAGTACGGAAGAATAGTGAGAAGAGTAGATGTATTACGCGGGAGGGGAGACAAGAACATCTTATCATGTGAAAGGGGGACTTTGTACACTGTATATTATTTATCTTTGCGTAAATAAAAAGAGAGGATTTTAGGCAATCACAATACCGATTTCTGATAATCGAGGAAGGATCTTGTTATACTTGATAGATCATATAATTTTTATACATAATTGTATGCTGGAATCTTAAACGTGATATGGAATTACCATTAGCTTCACAGTAAATATATTGAAAAATAACATAAAGTATAATTTGGAATCGGATTACAGTAACACTGTTTATGACTTTAAATCGGAATAAATAAGGGATGACATCGCCGCATTAATACAGCTTTAATAGTTTAATTCATTTTGTACTTTAATTTACTTAATACTTTTACATACCATGTCACTCGACTATAGTTTTATTTAACATTGCAGTACAAAATTGCACTATCGTGTTGATTTAATATTATAAAAGCAGCAGACGAATAGATAAACCGCGGCGAGATTACGTAATGAAAATATAATCACAGAGGGCGATAAACCTTGGCAAATGTAAATTAGGTAGAATACTAAAAGTAGATTACCGAAGTTTAAGACTTGTAATTTAAAAATGAATTTTTCATTTTTTTTCCCCTTTGTTCACTCTGTGCCGCCACTCCCAATCAAAATTACAATACAATAATGTAATGATGTAACAATTACAATGCACTCTGATTTCAATAATTCACACTCGCATTTTATATACAATCTCATCTTTTAAGGAAAGAATTGCATGCCCCTCCCCCTCCCTGCAGCAACTTACAGGAAATGTTTGTATCATAAATATGAATGTATGGTATAATTGGCATCTCGTTAATTACGTGCTATATTTTTAAAAGAAAGCGACACATAAATCTGTGGCAGTCTACTCACATTATCATTATATTTCCTCATCTCGTTTTCATAAACTTTTTTCTTCCGAAGTTCATAATATTTGATTATATATTAATATACATGTATATTTGAAAAGAAAGAGCACTATTGAAGTGATCATGGTAGTAGTTTGAAATGGTTTGTGAATTTCATAGTAATAAATTTGGTTTCTTGTGTATGGTACATTTAAAATACTATGTACAATCAGACAAACTTATGGGTCGTTAGAGCCAGTCCACATATTTGTCCAATCTCTATCATTGTTTGGCTTTAGATGAAACAATGTAGTTTAATCACAAACGCTGAAATCATTCAGATTATTGACTTGGAATTTGTGATACCCATCGATATTTATTTTTAGTCTTCAGTAACATCACGACTCAGATTTTATGTTTTATTATGTTTATGGCCTGAAGTGAGAAAATTATTTAAAAGAATATTTTATCAATGTATGCTCCTCTTGTGAATTCAAACATTTACAATACTAGTTGTCATACATCACTGGAAATTTGCTATATAGCTTGCGATAGTACCAAAGTGATAACACCATGATATCTTTGGACCTCTTTTAATAACAAAAGCGTCATCATTAAATAGAAGACAGATGGCATATGAAAAACCTGTACGCATGCACATAAAATATGATAATAGTGAAATAAACATAGACTGTCAGTTAAAGTAACAAATGTCAGTCATTTAGTGTGGTTAACCTGTTAACGGGCGCTCACTTTTCCACCGACCGCTATATTACCACAATGAAAAGACCCACGATTAAAACTTTATAATTTACCCTCCATACAAAGATCAAGGATCAAAAGCCTTCTCAAGAAGAGATGTAATAAAAATTTTCACTCGAAACGGTTTATGCAATAATCATAGAACTGAAAGCGAAAGCGTTTAATTGATAAAATCAGATATACTTTTATAAACCAACAGGTGGTATCGGTTCCACCCTGTCATTATTCATACCAAACTTTTAAATGTATATATAATATTAAATATCCCACATCCTGAAATACTTTGAAAAATAAGCATGCAACAGGCCCACATTCGATATATATGGCATACTTGACAAACCTAATGGACAGTGTTTCAACATTCTACAAAAATCACTTAAACAAATCTATGAGTACAATTATGGGATTTCAAAATCGCTGCCACAAGTCTGACATTTGTTTAATACTACTTTGCAAGATAACGGGCGAAAATCACCATACGGAAATTTTTCAGACATAAACACTGGCCTGCTCCAATGTTTATTCTTGTAATTGAAACCCCTGCCTGTGATTGACAACAACAAGAAGTTTTCTCCTTCTGAAATGTACACACGATAACCTTTATGCGGTTTACGATGGAGTATGGAGCTCAAAATGGGCTAAAGGAATTATGACGCTTTTTATTCAACTAGTAATATTCAGTTCTTCAATAAACATTTGGTAAAACAGATATCGTATCTCTTTGATAGTGCACACCTATACAGAGCAAAATGGACAAAGACTTAGACAGACAGATAGACATACACAAATGGATGAAATGATGGATGGATAGACAGTAGGACAGACGTACAGACTGACAAACAGTGAATAGATCGATGTATGGATGGATGGACGGTCGGATGAACAGATAGATAGACAGAGAGATAGATAGACAGACAGATAGATAGATAGATCGATCGATCGATCGATCGATCGATAGATAGATAGATAGATAGATCATCAGGTGTAAAAATAGCACAAATATAGTGTTTAACATCAGGAAATGCTTTGCAAGTACGTTAGTCATAGAACGTCAATAGAGAGAAATTTTCCATCAATGGGCTTTCTGTAATAGCAGCGCAATTAAAAGATACCATTTTAACTATATGAATGGATCATTATTTTTTTTTACCCTTGATTGCATCGACCAGTACTGTACTTGGCGCTATGTTATACCGCTGTGTTAGTAACTGTTTTCAGTGCTTTTCAGTTTTCAGGGCTTTTCTACTGACATGAAATATATACTTTAAAATTTTCAGTCATCAAATTGAGTAAATCACTCTAAAACTAAGGAGTAGCTCCCTCATGCATAGCTCTGTCCTTAGATAGATTCTTTGATTCACTTTTCTGTCATTTTGGCTTCAACTCTGCTCTTCTTATTTTAATATATTTTGAGAATACCAATCATTCGGTCACGGGCATCACTGAAGAGACATAATTATCGAAATGCGCATATGGTGCACAAAATTAAAAGGTATATATGTTCTATATTTATCATCACTGGAGAGGCATGGCTCTCCAGACAAATAGGATGCAGAAAATAAAATAAATATGTAGAACACGCATTATAAAAGTGTAAGTAAACTCTCTTATAGCGAGAAAACGGTATGAAAAGATTTTTACATTGCCACATACGTAAGTAACGAGTAAAGTGACTGTGACACTCACAGCAATGTACCAAATTGGATATTCATGGACCCCTGAAAGACATATTTCAACTAAGGAAAAGAGTTAGAATTACATAAATCATGCATACAGAAGGCCCAATCGCCCAACATAAAAGGTATTCGATGACAAAGTCATCATGCTTTCAACATTTTAGACTTATGGTTTGGATTTATCAATCATCTTTACATTACAATTCAACTGATGTAAACTCGGTCGTTGTTGACATGAAAACAGAACAATAATATTTGTTTCGTGGCAATTGACCCACAACGAACTCTCTGTTAGAGGGTGAACTTTGCTTTATTTCCTCTTTTCAATAATAATTACATTTCTTCGGCGTTACAATGACTATTTAAAATTTCAGTAATGGATTTATTATCATTATCACAATACAATTCTATACAATACATGAATCCTAAGTGCAGTTTAAAGTCTAGGCACATCTATAAGTATAACATATTGGTAATTGATACTTAGGTGTTTTGAAAACCCAAGTATGCACCTCATGCATGTTACGTATTGTTAGATTCCGAAACTGCAACACATAATTGTATCAGGAATATAAACAGAAAGTAGATAACAATATAAATCAATACAGGAGGTGTGTATCGTGTATTACGTGTTCCACCTTCAATGTTTAGTGTGTGATCTAGAGTGAACATGAGTTTAGGTGAGTTAATAATGTATTATTCACTTCATGAAGCAATCTAGTAATGTAACTTTGATGGCTTTTACCGACATTTTCTCATATCTGTTTTTCCGTGAGATTAGAGAAGTGAATGTTTTTATTTGAAAGTGATTTAAGTACACGTTTATTACTCGATAACTCAACCTTTTGCAATTCAAAACAAAAACTTTGTAACTCGAAGCACATTATCGGCCGCGAAGACCTTCGATGGTCTGTGGCAACCTGATTTTTATGTGCATTTAATTCGAATAATGATGGTTTACAATACATGTATTCAATGCTTCGTTAAAATATGGTATATTTGATACTGTATGTATTTCTCTTATGAAGTTTTAAGTACACATTACCTGCGTTTCAGTCAGTATTTCGTTGATATGGAAGATAATAATGGGAGGATTCTGTTCAATGAAGCAATAAATTTAGCAATATCAATGTACAATGTCGTATTTCATTTTTATTTTTTATTTTAAATTCAACATCTTGTCAACTAAACAGGTCTTGAAGACAAAACCATTTAGCGATTTAAGTTACTAGATAATTTTGTTTGTTTGTTTGTTTCTTTGTTTTTTTTTTTTTTTTTTTGTTCCGAAAGATATATGACGTTATTGATATAAATAGATTATCTTTAATGCTATTTCGTAGTGAGATATGAAGAAAATTGATATTAGATAAAGGAACAGTTTGTTGATTTTGAAGTTCGGAAAAACAACCCTTAACGTTAAAAATACCTTACTTTTTTAAAACTTTCAAAGCCTTTTCACTTTGAACAAAATGTACAACAGAAAAATTGTATTGGTATTCTTGTATATCATTATTGATGTCATAAGGGATGCATCACAGGTCTCTGAAGGGCTATGATGCATACATTACGTATATCTGTTTTATCAGAATAGTCACATTATCGTTAATGTTCTCACTCCCGCGTGGAATAACATAAACTATACTCTAGGGGTGACGTTATAGAAGTATCTAACTAAAATAGGGTATCCCTTCCCATTTCGTTAATGTTTTGAAATCCTCCTTTGCTGAGGAGCGCTAAAAGACCGATTAAATCTTTAAAGAGAGGAAACATGGTTAAAGTCCCATGCAATTTTTCGAAATTATAATTGTTGATTTCTGTGTGGCAAATCACACCGCCATACATGCAAAATTGCATTGTAGTATTGGATATATGTGATGGATATACTGTCATTAAATTTCTGTTTAAAATATTTTTAGGAGGTAGAAGAGGAAGGAGAGGACGTTGGAGAGGCAGACATAGAGCGCCATCCGTAGATTCGTACCGTGCATCCTCCTCAGAAGAAGAATTGTCCAGCGAGGACACCAGTAATGACGATGATCAGGACATTCTTACGAATAAACGTTTAAACAAGAAAGAAATATTCCATTCCGTTGTCAGGAATCACGGAGGAATTATAAGGTTTAAGGATTTTAGGACTTCTTTCCCACAATTTAGGAATGTTAATGACTTAGTAAAATTCTTATATCAACAAAAGCGCACCTATACACTTTTTAAAAGGGGACGTAAGATTGTTTATGTCGGAGTGTACCACAAAGGTGCATCATATTGTCTGGACTATGCAAGAGTATCACAGAGAAAGAAATGTATCAATACTCAATGCTCGGACTTCCATATATGTAAATACTATTTGAGTGGTTTCTGTAGATTTGGTGATAGTTGTCAGCTTTCCCACTCATTTTCTGATATACATAATGGAACCATTAAATCTCGTTTAGAATTAAACGATTATTCAGATGAAGAATTAGCGATTCTGTTGAGATGTTGCTATCCACAAATCTGTATCGACTCCTCAAACAGTTGCAGCCACGGGGAAGACTGTCCCTATCTCCATGTCTGTCATTTTTACGCCAGAGGAGATTGCACAAGATCCAATTGTCGATTCAGTCACAACATAAATGATGAACATAATGGTTGGATTCAGAAAGCATTCCCCAAGGCAAGAGTGGATATTGGTCACGATGACCTTTTACAGAGCATACCTTTTCCAAGACCTAAGACAGATGTACCGAACAGGTGTGTAATATATTTATATATATCTAGATATATATATATTATATATATATATATATATATATATTATATATATATATATATATATATATATATATATATATATATATATATATATATATATATATATATATATATATATATATATATATATATATATATATATATATATATATATATATATATATATATATATATATTTCTTTAGGATTGACTTGTAGGCCCGTGGATGACAGGCTAGATTTGTTTTTGCACAGATTATGAAGACACCTCTATGAATATGAAAAACATACACTTTCAACACAAACTAGTAGATATCACGGCTTCTCGTCTACGATACAATAGGGTCCGGCGCCATAAACTGAGAATATACTTAAGTCAAAAATTCATATTCTTCTGTTCATCAATGAATTAATAACTGGGATTTGGATTTTATTTAGTTTTTTTCTACTGATAAATAGAATTAAACCATTCTGCATTAAAATTTATTTGAACATTTGACAATGGAATAAATCAAAATGAAATTTTTGACTTAAGTATATCCTAAGTTTATGGCGCCGGACACAGGTATCTAAGGTCTAAGGTTTTTTGTAAATATTATAATCTATTAAGTATTTTGGTTCATATGAACAAAAATTATTTTAACAGACCTGTAAGATTGTAAGGAAATACTCATAAAACTATATAGTATTGTAGAACATCTAAACAACTTAAACCTGCATCACAACGGATCTAATAGGATGTAACTAACAATAACATACAAATAAATATCATTAATAGAGTATATACCTTTTCCTAACCATGACTGTCCAAAGTATTCAATCAGTAAAAACTATGTTCTACTAATACAGGACGGACGTCGACAAGCAATGTATGTGAAATGTGTGAAAGCATTAGGGCAATTGTATAACACTTACGTAAAACGCTTACAATTCAGCAGAATAAAATAAAATTGAAATGTAAAGATGATGGACAAATCCAAACCACAAGTCTGAAAACCACGAAACCAGAGGACATACAAAACCAGCGAAAATGAAAAACAAATGGAAAATAACAAAATATATCCACCCGAAGAGCACATGCGAACCCCCGAGATGGAGCGAGATCAGGGGGCGGAAAGTGTGAGCATCTCCCGCCTGCCAGAAATACCCGTCACATATACCCAGTAGAAAGAGTCAAATCGTGTGAATTCCATATGTATTTATATCTGGAGAAGTCGAAGTAGGTAACCTTCTAGTACAGAAGGTGTCAAATCTGTGTAAAATGATCGGAATCGGTCTCAGTCCAAAATAGAATTAGAAAGGGACAAAAAGATTTGTAGTGCATACTATATGATTTAAACTGTCTTACAACAGGTAAGGTTGTCAGTAAAATTACATAAAATTTATGCTATCAAAATGCATATCTGGTGTTTGATTTTTCTTTTGAGCGGAAGGCGAAGTGTGTCAAAGATTGAAATTAGAACTTGTGGTGAGCAAATGGATAAACCCCGATATTCCCATTTTTCAAAAACTAAATTTGCGTAGGTTAGAGGAAAGTCACATGATAGGCACCCGTCGTTATTCTTATATCAGAATGTTAATGAATAAATTTACTGATGGATATTGTGAACTAATTGTGATAAATATTTTATGTTCCCAGTAGACTCAAGCGTGCTGTAAGCACACCGGTGCTGTCTTCCCAACTTCAATTCTTTAGTGAAGTATCACAGGCTACAGCATCTCTAAGTCCCGGTAAGATTTTTTATTTGTTTATTTTCACACAGTTTAGATAAAAGCAAATGAAAACATACAGACAAAGAATGGGGACGTAGTGTTTTATGTATTTACCTCCTCGACTTGAAAAGTTGTTCCAGGACTTTTGCGACGGGTGTTGAATGCAACCAGGACGCTTACTCCTCCCGGGCACCTGGTCTAACCTCGATTTTATTGGGGTTCGTATTTGTCTAAATTGGCACTATACACGGTATTGTCTTTTTATTTCATGGACTATGAGATATGGTTTACCCTTCGGTACTTCTTCGGTTTTTACTTCTGATATATTAGATAGAAATTCCATTATTATAAATTGTCTACTGTGTGGAACAACAACCCATGAATTTCGAACTCACGCCGATAAATACTTCTAAAAGGATGTAATAAGAAGTTGCAAAAAGTCCACTTTACGTGCAAAAAGGCAATGCCTGAATTACACTCCAGTAGTCAAGGGGAGACCCGTACCCGTAATGCTTTACAACACAGGTATGTGAATTGGTGTTCAATAAGTTGAGCAGTAATAAGAAAGGTATGCTAGCGAGCATGCCAAGGATATATAAATCTTCCTTTTACTGGGGTTCCATCACAAGCCACTTTGCTGATCAGGGTACAAAACTACTAATCATGTTAGCTTTGGCGGTCGGATCGTCTCTTAATTATCTTTTTCATTATTATTTTTATTTTTATTTTTTATTTATTTTCATTCTAGTTTTGTTTCTTCATTGCGTAAATTGTATTGTTTCGAATGATTGAATGAATAACCTTTGAATATATCATTTAGTAGTGGTTTTCAATATATCTAGACGAGAAAATGCTCAAGTGCATATTTGCAAATTCTTTGGTTTGTATAATCAACTTTGAAATAACCAGTTAACATTTAATTTTGTCCCAAGCTAACCAAAGAGGCATCGTTGTCTCTTGTGAAATTCAACATTCACATAAGAAATTACAATGCAAATTTTAGCTTCCGACAGTGCAGTGCAGTCATCGATTTGTCTTTCTCACCTGGACGGAAAATGTTCCTCACCAGATGCATGTGGTCACATGCATAATCTTCAAAGTACCTTACCTTACATTTGGCAAATCAAAATGAATGGCAAATGGAGAAACATTCCGAAGAGGTATACAGAAGATGTAGAAAGACAATATTGTGAGCTGGGGAACGTCGTTATGATCGAGGTACAGCAACTTTATGTTCATGATATTTATATTTTAATTTTCCCTTAATATTAGTTTTATATTCGACCTATTTTTTCAGGGTTTGATCACCATTGAATGCGCTGTCAAGTGACAGGGACAGTAAACCGCTGACTGATTGTAATAGCTGGCGTTAGTCGGCACCTCTATTAACGTGTAATAGAGCATTTGAGGATTACTTATTTAAACCTGCTTTCAAATTAAAAGACATTCCATTCAATTCAATGACGACACAACTGACTGTATATTTAATATAAACATTATTAGAAATATAACATTGATATAAACAAATTTCTGACACATACACGATATTTACTTTAAATATAGCTTTATAATAATAACAAAAAAAGATAACCGTTGTGGCTCAGTGGATGAGATGCTGGGCCGTGACTGAAAAGGCCCGAGTTCTACTGAAACCTTAGGCACACAAGTGGTCTGTTGTAGGGTGAGATATTTAAAATTGTGTTCCCGTGGTATGGTAGACAAAGGCATGTAAAATGTTTAAAAATAATCCCTTATTCTTTTGGGTGGGTAGTTTCCGTATGTCTTTGCATTGCATCAGGCAGATGCCGTCAATCTTTACCGTAAGTATTTGTGAAGTGACATAAAAACAATATTCAATCATTGAATCAAATGAACGATAGACTACCCATCTTTACAAATATTTAAAGAGTTGGATTATTGAACATGAGTAATGCACTTCAATTCTAGGAAAATATAGTAACAGACGGGAAAGAGAACATCTGACTTTGTTCTGTGTTATATAGATAATAAATATAATCAACATACAAAAAGACGTCAACAGATATTAGATTGCAATGCAGTTTTATATGGTCAATTCGATAAGAATGCTCACTCAGTTCTTGTGTTTATCCAGTTTATCCACTATCCACTAACTACACAAGTGGTTAGGGTAATTGAGGGTTTACATCATATTTATTAAATCGCAAATACAAGTAAAAACGAAAAAGTACCGAAGGGCAATCCATATCCCATAGTCCATGAAATAAAAGGACAATATCGGGTAAAATGTCGTATTCAGACAAATGCGAACCCCATTAAAGTGGAGGTGAGACCAGGTGTCCTGAAGGAAAAGGTGTCCCATGGTTGCATGCAACATTAGTCGCTAAAGTCCTTGAGAAATATTTGACAAATGAAGGGATATGTTACAGATTTTTTTTTGGTTATTTTATTTTAATCAGTTAGATATCAATGAAAAGAAAAACTGCAGAGTCAACATACATCTTAATCCTATGACTGGTTACTATGGCAAACAAGGATATGACGTCAGAAGACTATCTACGCCCAGTTTTGTAGCAAAAGCGGAAACAGATCCTGCAGGTTTCTACACGCAGTGGAGATGGTATTTTAAAGATGACAAAAACAAATGGAAAAAATATAAAAAGGTTAGTTGATATCTTTGAATAAAATCAAATTCGGATATACCTTAAATTTGGTCCTAACAGCCATAAAAGAAAATATCTTATCAAAAGTTACATTCATGTAATAGTCATAAGCAAGAAAGAAAAAAGAGGAGTTACTGGCTCAGTTATGTGACAGAAGTCACCATGGAGCTATACAATACATGAATATCAATAATATACTAGCACATATAACACATTACAAAAATATTTGATTGTAGTGCAATTACGATACCGACTTAGGACGGTCATCTAATTTGAGTAAATTATTGATTATCTTATATATGGTACAAGATACAAGATTTAGAATTTTCGACGAATCATGAACATTTCAGTATATTCTTCATGCTGATTTCTGATATCGGACATCTTAATTGATAATAGACATTGTGACACTGGTCTGTAGAATTGTCTTTATTATGGTAATACAATATCTAATCAAAAATATTCATTTTTTGCTATTGCTAGTGCAATATTCAACCATTAATACTAACCCTCACTTCTTACCAACTTTTACTACAGTAGTGTTGTTACCACTAAATGTGGCTACGAGTTATACAAACGGTGGGTTTGACCGGTCAGCAGCGGATGCTTACCCTTCCACCTGATCCCATTTTTGGTTCTAACAGGGATCAGTGATGGCCAATATTTTTATTTTGTCTGGTAGATGTTCCTTATGAAATGTCCATCAGTATGTCACTAAAGAATTTATCCTTGACTAATCTCGATAATCCCTCATATTCAGTTTTATGCATTGCTGTTTATGATTGTATATCCAATACATACACATCGAATCTATACTATTTTTACTTGTATCAGATATTGACCAAGTTTTGTTCTGGTCGTGTAGAGTCTGAAGATTATATATGGATCGCAGTGAAGCATTAGATCAACTACACTATGTGTAACTTATATATAACTTATATATTGAATACACAACCTCATCAAATTACTACTAACATATACATCTTGTATATCAAATACACTAAATACGTCAATGAGCGATATTTCTTATTTAAGCCCAATATCATTGTCTCTGGATTTATTGTTTGCACCTTTTCACAAAATTCCTGGAATATGATTTTTTCTTTACTCCCCCGGTATTCTTTTTTATTTTTCTCTGATATTTTTTATTCCTCCCGAATATTTTTTTTTATTTGCTCTCTGTAAAAAATCTATCTCTGTGTTTTACGTTCCATTCTATATTGAATTGAATCGGTCCCATATTTTAGTACTCTTTAAGATAAATTGAAACTTGAAAGTAAATATTTTCTATTTTTCGTCTTATACGCATGCATCCTATTTTTGAAGGACGCAGAACAGTACACCCTTGAGAAGAAATTCGTGTCTGGTCAGGCGTCTTATTCCTTTTCACGTCGAGGAGACCTATTTCGTTATAAGGTTGATTTCAAGGCAATGACGCAATTCAACACAGGGACATCTAGAATCCGAGAGATGCTCCGGAGGCCGATTTTTATATCCAAACAACATGTTACTAGCAAGCAATAGTATGTTATATTAAATATATACCTTTTAATTGTGCACAAGATGCGCATTTCGACAACTTATGTCTACATGATATATAAAATTTCGCACATGGTACTTATAGAACTATTGTTATATTCCATGCATTTAATGTTCAATTATACAATATGGTTATTGAATACAAGTATTAGCCTATCACTGTTTTAATACTTGCTACTTTAATACTTAAGCATTACTCCCGTACTCCTATAAACAATGTATCTAATCCAGACGGATAAAACACAAATTGTTTCAGGTTGATTTCACTTGACTTACCTTAAATATTAACCATTCATTTCGTAGCTTATATTGTATGACCTATCAATTAAGTAATAGGTTGATCTTTGTTCTCTATATGGAGTATTTAAAAATATTTTAATATGTAGTCTTTATTTATACAGCTTTTGTGGTGAGTACAAGGTGTGTTCCTCAGCCGGTTAATCGGTACTCCGGCTACATTTGTAATTTTGATGAGATTAACTTCCTTTACTGTACATGTACATGACGATGTTTGTAGTACAGCTTAGTCAAATGTCCTTTTTCATTTGCATAATGACAATGGATATGGCTAAGAAATCAACACATTTTCTGGATCCACCTCTAGATTCCGTAGATGTACATTTTCGCGAGTGCCATAACATATTAGTTAATTCTTGCTTGACATAAAGCATTACTTATCGAATATATATGCAATTCCTCCCTTACAGTCCTGTACCAATTACAATACAAAACATTCCCGAACCTCCACCGGCTTCTTGGGCGCCATGGGATATGAGTGAGACAGATTTCGAGCTTGTAGAACTTGACCCTAGTCATGCAGAATTCATGGATGTTTCTCGGTCCTTCTTCCGTACCATTGACAAAAAACAATTCACAATTACTGGTATCGAGCGGGTGCAGAATAGAAAGCTGTGGAGTCAGTACAACATGTATGTTATCAAAAGGAAATAAGTATACATTTTATTCATTTATCTTTGTTTTCTTCTTCTTTCTACTTCCTTTTGTAAATGACAAATAAGGTATCTTTCAGTGTGATCCCACTTTTCCACCTTGCTATTTGAAATATTATTCCCGACATATAGACTTACCACTGTTATGGGCCGTACTAAAATATAATGGATTTTACCAAATAAAACTCTTCATGTTTAATGAATTCAAACGCAATGCATTCCTAACCGCTTCAAATGGTAATCAAAGTAAGGGGCAACACATTGAGCAATGTCGCTTCTACATAAATTAAAAAAATAAAGTGAAGTTGTATTCACCAATAATCGATGAACAATTTTCTTATTTCATATAGGAGAAGTCACGTGTTTTAATGTGATAAAGGATCTCGTATCGTTCCATTATCTGAGTATGAAAAAGTTTAGAAACAAACATTGAATTGGTATAAACTCTCTAACATGTTATGAATATGTCTTATAGAAAATTGAAAACTATGACAGATGTTCAAGAAAGGGGTGACGACCGAGACAGCCTTGAGAGAAGTCTCTTCCATGGAACAGACAGTCCTGAAGCGTGCCGAGGAATCTGCACAAATTCCTTTGATTTTCGAATTAGCGGCAAAAATGCAACAGTATATGGAGAGGGTTCATATTTCGCTAGGGATTCCAAATATAGCCATGCTTATACATCTCGTGATCAAAAGGAGAAAGGCTAATGTTTCGAGCGAAAGTATTAGTCGGGAAGTACACCAAAGGACACAAATCATACCGAAGGCCCCCGGAAATAAAAGGCGGTTGTCATAAACTCTATGATTCGTGCGTGGATAATCCTCATGATCCTACCATTTTCGTCATCTTTGATAGAGCACAGTGCTATCCTGAATATCTCATTACCTATCAAGAGAGAATTAAGCTAAGTCGACATGAACGAAGGTATCGTTCTTCTTCAAACTTAGCTGATTCAGCATGTGCTTGTGGAAATAGAAAGACGTATGACTTCAAAGGCGAATTTTAATTCATCTATATTCCTGGATCAAAATGTAAAAAAGTAAAGAAAATTACAAAATGCCCCCCTCCCCCCAAAAAAACAACAAAAACAAAAAACAAACAAACACAAAAATACAAAGAAAAAGTAACAAACAAACACGTGATATAAAAAAGAAGGAAAGAATAAAAACAAGGAACCAGAACTGAACGGATAAGATATATCATTCGAATCACCAAAAAAAGAAGAAAAAAAAAAAAAGAAAAGAGAGACAATATATGTTTACTTTGTGGTATAAATTATCACATGTTTTAGTTGTGATCGGCATATAGAATAAATATATATAACGCTTTATACCATAACATAATTGATTAAATTTTATTATCAGAAGTGAACGATGACAATACTATTACTACTACTTCTACTATTGCTACTACTACTACTACTACTACTAATACAAACACTACTACTACTCCTACTACTACTAATAATACTAATGCTGCTACTACTACTACTACTACTTTTACTACTACTACTACTTCTTATTTTAATTTTTATTATTATTATGATTATAATTATAATTATTATTATTAATATTATTATTATTATTATTTATAAACATACCATTAGTGAAATGGAAAGAAGGACCAAAGTAACTGTATGATTGCATCACATAATACATAAATATTATGTTAGATTAATTACCAATTAAAAGTGCGCCTCCTATACTGATGTATATTCTACTCAAATTACAACCAAATCTTGATCTCTATTCCATGATGTTTCTTAAGTGAATGTGTAAGTATGACATGGGCAAAAAGCTTTGACAAACTGTTGAGAAAAGTAATTTTGCTATTGTCTGTTACCCATGGTGTGCTTTTATTTAAATGTAAATGTTCATATAGGTTTTGGTAATTCATATATCAATTTTGTTCATAAATTTGTAAAGTGTTTTCCTTGGTTTTACTGCTTTTAAAGTGAGTGTTAAGGTGGACCCCATCGACTCAAATATTCGTGGTTTGACGTTAAACAAAAATGAAACAAACAATCAATCAATCAATCAAATGCAGGACAAAGGAATAATTTTATGATATCTTTAGTATGCATATTCTTATTAATTTCATGAATGTCCACTGTAAATTTCCCCATAGTCTTCTTTCTTTTCTTAATTACAAGTGTAAAATAGTCTGTAAATTACATTTCTCTGTCTAATTTTACTTTGTACGAATTATATAAATAAATTTGAGAAGGAAATGTATTATATGACTTCTTATTCGATAGATTAATGTTACATTATGTCAGTCTGTATGACAGCATACTAAATACAAAAGTCATTAGCCAATAAAGTATAACGACAGGTATCACTGAAGATGAGATAGAAGTGAAATGATAGATTCCGATCCTATTTTCACAACTCCAAGTCCTAATAATATGACATTACATACATACATAAATACGAGTTAGCGTTATTCGTAGTAACAGAAGCAGGAAACGGCAAATCCGTATTCACAAGCGGAATATATTATGATCAGTACTACAATACAGTATTCGAAATGCAGAAAGTGTGAAATAAGGCAGTCAACTTATCAGACAACGATCTATCATATAAGGTTTTAGCGACCGTAAAATTTGCGAAATGTTAACATAAGGCGTGATATCTTATATCTTTGTGATAGTATCTTTTTTCCGAGTAGTTTGCCTCGATAAATAAAAGAACAATAATCAAAAGAAGCTCGAGCATAACGAATTATTTGAGACGCATAAACACCATACACAGGTGATAAAGGAATGTTACTACTTGTATATGGAAAGGGAAAATAAAAGTCATCACATTTTCCATCTCGGAGAATATCAGGTACTAGAAGATTTAAATGGAGCACATGACTTGGATACTATAGTGTGCTTATTTTCCAGTTCGTTGGGATATATTATATGTACATATACGTAAAAGTTATTGTATTTTAATATATCATCAATATCTGAATATTAAATGAAAAGACAACGCTCACTGGAGTGAAATTTCCGCAAAAACAGTATGTTTGAAGAGAATAAGTGTGGAAAAAAGTAAAAGAAAGAAAGAAATAGTACTGTATTTCTATTTTACTAGCAATGTTTCTGTTTCAGAAGCAAACAAAAAAAATTGTCTGCACAGTAATTCAAATTAACCATGCACAAAAACAAAAAAAAAAAAAAAAAAGAAATTGAAAGATACGTATAAATCTATTATGTATAATAATATGACATGATCTATAATAAAACACAATTATAAAACGCCAATTATCTAGAGAAAAAACTGTGACATAAATGTTATTATACTTCATTGTTAAATGCACCAATAAAACTCAAATGGAAGTTTCAAAATGGTCCAGGCATTGCCACTAACCTGCATCAGAGGGTTTAAACTTGGGTATAAACCAAAGTAAGTAGCAAAACGGTACAAGACAGTCAACCAGTAGTGATATTCACTGAGTGAAAATAATCATTTTGAGAATATATGTACACATTTACATGTTATGATTTATTGTACCATACCCGCATTTCGATATTTTTTCTCTATGTATGATGCTCAAAACTGAAACTTTTGAAAACCAAAATACTTGAAGAGAATAATAGTCATGAAATAGACGTAAAATAAAATTCTAAAAACTCATATAAGATTGAATCTGAACATAAAGGAAGGAGATGCTCTTTAGTTTAGTCCTATGTTTTGGAATGATTTCCTAACTTTTGCATAACAGTGAATTTGACGTATATACTTCTGATGATTCCTCGGAAAATTTTAGTACACCACGAACGGGAATTGATTCATTGAGTATAAAAGGAGGAGTGTATGCACAATATTTTTCAGTGGTGCATCAAAATTGTCTCACACGAATCAGAACAAATGAATATTGCACTCCAGGTGGAAAATCAATATTGCAAAAGGAAGAATTATCCATATTCTTTGCAATAAGTAATAAACGAAGAAGCACCGAGGAACAAACCACATCCCCCAGCCCAAGGAACAAACGGACAACACTGGGCATACTGCTACATCCAGACAAACGCGAACCCCAGCGAGGTAAGACCAGCCGCGCTGGAGGAGCAAGCGCCCCTGGTCGTATGCAACATAAACCACAAAAGCCCCGCGACAATCCCCAAGCCCAGCAAGCAAACACACAAATGCACACATATGAACATTAACAGAATTGTGAACTTGCAAAGTACGTAGTTAGTCACTGCACGACTTGAAATTTATTAATGGATCCATCTGTATTGTACAAAAATTTTGGCAGGAAAAGAGGCAAAAGAAGAAAAAATAAATGGCACTAACAAGTTTTGAAGTCAATCAAAGCAAAGAAATGTTCCTGCTTTTTAACAGATGTTATCAACCCATCACATTTAGCAATCTATAAGCAATCTGGAATGTATTGTACTATATATACGATAATTAGCAAGGAATCGGATTATGTGGTACTTATAGTTAAATATGATATATGTTTGTAAAAATGATTGATAAATAAATATATCACAATTCCATTTTGATTATTCTTGATTAAAATACATACAACAGATTGCAATAACATTCAGGTTCAGTGAGGTGCAGTTCTAACATAACATTATGTTAACGTCGCGTTAACGTGAAGTTTGCTTTCCTCGTGCGCTCAGGACTGCTGAGCACACGCGTTTGCGTTAACGCAGATTTCCACGTGAACTTAATTTCGAGACCGCGTGAACGCGCTTGACTGCAGCGTTAACGCGCTTGACTGCCGCGTGAACGTGTTTGACAGCCACGTTCGCTTGCGTACAACTTAGAACTTGTATTAACAGGTTCATATAGAAGGTTTTCAAGGAGAATCGATATATGCATTGTATATTCAAATATAAAAAAACATATTAATGTGTAAGTAAAATATTTAGAATTAAATAAAACCCTTCCAAGTTAAGGAATGAATTTTGAAAATATTAAACGCAATTTACGAACATTGACTTGAATGAAATTTATTCTTCTTTTAGGATAATGATGATAATAATAATAATAATAATAATAATAATAATAATAATAATAATAATAATAATAATAATAATAATGAAATAAAAATTAATAAATAAAATAATAATGATGATAATTATTATTTCCATATATTATAGGAAATAGCTTAATTGAAAATAATAATAATGAAAACCTAAATAAGAAATACATGTAAATACATAAATAAATTAGTTATAAATGAATAACCAAATAAGAAATAAAAACATAAATAAATTAATTAAAAATAAGTAAATAAATGAAATTAGAATCTAATCATGCTAGTATAAACTGACGAAGTTTTTTTTCATAAATACCTTATTGCATGTCTACGCGATAATTTCCTTTGTTGTATTACATATAAAATCGTTAATGTAGGGTTACATTTGAACATTACATTTAATACACGTTTTTATGGCGACATTCGCGGTAATTTAATTAGATCCATTTAATATTCTTCATCCGTATTGCATAGAGAATTACAAATATACATGTAGACATGTGAACGTGCGACTGGACCGAGCGCACGCGGGAATCAATCGCATTAACGCGAATTCCCTCTCACGTTAACGCGAGGAGCGCACGCGCGTCCGGTCGAGCAGTCCTAGCACGTGTGCTAAAGCAGTCCTCGTGACCGCTTTTTGCGTTAACGTGCATCTTATGTTAGGACTGCACCCATCTGTATCTCCGTGATATCACAGTCGTCATATTTGGTAGTGAATGGTCAAAGTCACTCTGAAATAATAGATATAAATGTATATACTTTGAGAACCATTATATTAGTTTTGCATTTATATTGCTTTAAGAAATGAAGATTACTTTCGTCCGCTTGACCTTATCACGGATACTTAGAAAAAATACAACAACACAGAGAAAATGAATAAATAAACATAGTAACACTGAATATAAGGCTATGAAAATACTCGATACGTCTGAAATCTTGATGTGCCAGAAACTAACTTTTATACATCAATTAGAAACAGAATTAACTATTATCCATAGGTCTGAAATAAAACTGCCTTGGATTCCAAAAGTATGCCTTTTTACTGTCTTTTTTCTATAGATTCAACCTACAATTAAGCGTGTCGTTGTCTTACATGTTGACCTTTATATATATATATCTTTATTTTGTATATTTCGTATTGTGTATGTGTCTGTGACCTTGTACCCATTGTTACTACTGTCTGTTCTGATATTTATTATATATAATTTTCACAACTGTTGCCGATCGGAAGAGTATGCAATACTTCTTCATAAAGCAATATCTTATCTGTCATTTATTTAGAGATCGTTGATTGTCGCTGGTTTTTAAGTCAATATCTTAGCATTTTATATACCACTTCAATCTGCCTTGTACAATGATAAAATACAAATACGAAATGAGGTGAAAAAAAATGCAGCTATATTACCCCGATATTGTAGTATTCCCAATAGCCACCAGGGAATAACAAAGAACGATAACTCAATCAATAAGTTGAAAAATGTTTTTGCGTTAGAGCTACATAGCATTTACGACCATTTTCTGTACCGCACCCCAGACATAGTCAAAGGTAAATATTAACACAAATAAGAAAGATTGATATGTAAAGTGACATTGGAGAACCTCTCAGATAGTTATAGTTTTATATAGTAATATTTATTTAGCATGACAATGCTTATAAAGTCATTTAAACTGTAATAATCCGCATTGTTTACCGATGTGAAGAATTCGTCCAGAATTTTTCTCTCGCGAATTTTAGGTGAGGGAAGCCGTGTTGGAAGCTGTCGGAGATATATGTGAAAGTTTACAATAAAAGCTTATATATAAATTTAAGAAAATGATAGTTGCACACCTATGCACACAATGAAGTTGCATTTGCAGCGAGGAAGCGAGAAAATTCCTCTGGAGTTATCTTCCTTTGTTTATAGTTTATTACAATAAACAGAAGTTCCAATGCACAATAAATCTACCAAAAAGTCATATATTGAAAGTGAAAAATCTCAGGAAAAGGTTATCTTTATATGATCTTTATTATTATTTTATCATTAGAAATTCTACTAGATATTTTGTAATCCTGTAGGACACTTATTTTTCAATATTTTCCTCTGAATTATAATGACATGTCCTGTTTTTATATACATATATCACTTTAAATGATTATTTACTGCAGCCTCTGTATTAATGATTAATAATTGTCATAAACTGTTTTACATGATGATAATACATGTACTATTTATAGATATCCTTTTTTCAGATATAGTACAACTCAAAAGTCGTTTACGTTACCAATAGAATGATGAATGGTGGATAAAAAGTGAAATGTAAATTGCAGACATTGCATGGTGATTGGTCTAACTGGGGGCAAAAAATTAACCCCATCAGCTATTCTTAAACAAAAGAAAGCAGATATCAAATGATTGTAAATTAAATTGCCATATTTTGCCTGAATAATGTTGTACAACACATTTTAAAAGTAAAACTATTTAATGTTATCTACAGAAAAAATAAAACTCAATTACATGTATCTTATTATAAAACGTGACTTACTGTTAATAAAGTATAACGCTCAATTTTTAGTGTACTTTTTATTGGAAGAAGAAGAGAAGAAAGTCATTATCTGAGGCATGTAAACAAAGAGGTCTTTGGGGGGGGTGTTAATAAAGGAATCACCTTGTTTGTCTGTCTGTCCAGGAAACTTTAACCTTGGCCATAGCTTTTGAACCATAAAAGGTAAGGATTTTAAACTTCATATAGAAATTCCTTTTGCTGAGACCTTTGATGACTTTTGACTTTCTGACCTTGAGTCTGACATTCTTTTCAAAATATTTAATCCTGACTGTATCTTTTGAACTAAGCGTATTAAATGTTGGGTTTTGTTAATTTACATATAGATTCCTTGTGAGGAGACCTTTCATTTGAGACCGTGACTTTTGACCTCGTGACCTTGACCTTTGACCTACTTGGACTATATCTTTGGAACTATAAGGTGTAGGGTTTTGTTGCTTTATATAAGATTGCTTGTCATAATACCTTTCATATGAGACCATGACTTTTGACTTCTTGACCTTGACCTTGAAGTTTCACAGAAGTTGGGATTGGGACTTTTAGTTTTGCTATGCAGGCAGCTCTAGTTTTAATGAGTTTTAAATTGAATATAGCATTATGTATAATACTAAACTTCCATTCAAATATCTTGTATTTTGTATACTGAACATATGAATGTGAATAAGATTAGTAAGACACAACATTTTCTTTATAATTTATGCATTACATGGGATTTTTTTATATTTCATAACTAATTTCATATTAATTAGAGTCTTCAATGTTAATTTTAATTCATACACATATAGCATATAAGATATTTAAGATATACATGTAACAATTATTTTATTATACATTTATTCATTCTTATGCTAAAACATTATAGTTTATATATTTATTGCTTTCAAACGCAATAATACAAATTGATAACAACAATATAAAATGATTTGTAATAACCTCGAATGAATTTCATCATCATAATTATTATTTATTGTTATTGCGGTACATATTTGTTTCATATTAATTGTTGCATATTACATATGCATACACTTATTTGTTTGATTGATAGATGTACATTAATTGTGAAATGAATTTGTCTCATTGTTTTATATCACAAAAACACAGACTCCAGATCAACTTTTGAAGTTTGTTAAGAATTACTACCAAAAACCCCTTTATCCTGTTTTAACTGTACTGTACATAGACGTCCATTTACTCACCTTGATAGTAATAAAATACTTAATTGGTTTGCACTAGTACTACAGCGAAAAAGAAGAAATCTAAAAGAGTCGATTTAAGACAAAGACTATAACTTTCAGAGGGACCGTTCTTGTTTAATAAACGTTAAAATTTCTCTAGGAGTTGTCCCCCTCTTATCACAAGTTTTAAAAAAAAGTCGTTAATTTTAAATACATTTTAAAAAGTATTCATTGAAGATAAAAGGAAACTATTGTTGCAAATTAGTTTATGAAGCACTTCCAGAGTATAAAAAAAGTGGTCTGGGCCCATCATTTGCAAATTTAATTTTTAGTTGTTAATGCTAGATACTGTAAAGGCCTTTTGTTGGGTCTAATATTACCCTGTACTTTTTCGTGACCTCTTAACCCTGACTAGTAGGCAATGAATATTCTATGATCTGACAAACCAAGCACAAATACAAATAGAATGTTCACATACCCAATTTCCCACTCATTACAGATACAGTACAATAAGTATTGTTCACTAAATATTCTGAATATCAAGATCTTATATCACACGTGTTTTAACAAAAACTGATAGGGTATAGGTGAATCCAATGTTAGAAATTAATTTACATGTCGAGTCGTAAACCACGAGGTGGCAGGGAGATTTCTGATGAGGGAATCGTTAATATCTTGTCATGTTTGTAGAACAAACGCATGGTAATCCTTTCGTATGACCTATTTGACGAGTATTACTTTGTAAATATTGAAGTTTCGGCAATGAAATTAATTATGCGTCATGTTAATGATTGCCGTGAAAAGTGAATCCCAATTAAGGTTTAAAAGGCGTCAACCAAGTAGATGCCGTATTTGCAAACAGGATATATGTGTGAAAAGCGCATTGTATCGACCACAAAGCTTCTTCAGAGGGGTTATCTGAATGATAGATACAATATTCAGAAGCGTATTCCAGTTTTTATCTAATTTCAAGTTCTATTATATTTTTACTATTAGTACACATCTTTGCAATTGTATTTGAATAGCTTTAGTGTTTATTTTCAATACAGATCAATATACACGCTGTATAAAGTAAATACACATTCATTTGTTCAATGCTGAAGTATATTTATAAGTTATTTCTTAATCGAATGTTTTTGTAATGTCGTACCGTGTATGTTCTACTGTTGTAATTTTTTGTGTGCGGGTCCTTGGTGATTTGTGTCATACAGCGTTATTTCAATATTGGATTTCTATGCAGCTGTCATGTTCACCTTTTTATTCGACGTTCTTTTATATAAGATACTTCAGTTCTCTGTAAGGATTAAACTCAGTCGGAAATGTACGGTAATTTGTTTGAAAATAAAACATGAATATATTTCATCTAGATCTTGTGTTATGCGCAAAAATTACCAAAACATACTATTATCAAATGAACCCATTGCTTTAAATTGAAATAAATTTTTATACTTCTTTGTGTATTGCAATGTAATATAAAATGAATAAATTAAGAACTACAATCAATAAGAGGTATTAAAGAAAAAAAGAGGAGTTACTGGCTCAGTTATGTGGCAGAAGTCACCATGGGGCTATAAAATACATGAATATAAATAATATACTAGCACATATATCACATTACAAAAATATTTGATTGTAGTGCAATTACAATACCGACTTAGGACGGTCATTTAATTCAACAAAAGCCAAACAAATGGTATGGTTATCCGGTTTACGGGCCCACCTTCCCACTCACCGTAACAGCAGAACAATCAAAGGACGTACATTTAAAAATTTATAAATAATCTTCCATATAAAGAACAAGGGTCAACAGGTATCGCAAGGTATTGTACAACACATAATATTATAAAAATATATGCAACATCAACATGATAAACCGTGCACTGCCAGTCTGAATATAATCGTATTTATTAAAACGTACAAATATATTTTAATATGATCTGGTTGTAATCTGGGATGTAATACATTGGGTTTATGTGCGCAATATTCTCTAGATATCACTCAAAACCTTGGTCACTTTAATATAAGAGAACATTGCCCGAAGGGCAGAGCGAATCAAAACTGATGATCGGAAAGCCTGAAACGTTTTGGACAGAATATTTTTTTATCATTAATCTTACTTGATTTTCGATTTCTGTCGAAAAAAAACCTACTTGCGTACGTTACACATTGATTTAATACATATCTAGTATGAAAGTAAACAACGAAATATTGAAGGGTTAGTCATATCTCGAATCCATGGAAAACATACTTTTCTACATGTTTTCCTTGTTGTTCGATATCAAAAGCAACTTTGTATAGCAGTATAATATCTTGCAGAAAGAAATCATTCTTGTACTGAACCAATAGTGGCTTTTTGATTCGATCGTTTTCATAATTCATATGTGGATGCATCCCGCAGTGATTTGTTGAGAATGTCACCATTTTAATTTTCGTGGCCTCATCGAATTTGCTAATTGAGAGGAAGTTGAATGCAATTAAATAAATGAAGTTAATATCCATCTCCGTGTAAAATAATAATCTTGAAGAGGAACAGTTTAATTGATCATGATAGTGTGCTTCTAACAACATTCTAACAATAATTCCAGTAAAAGTTATACACTGCCATAATTATTCATTAAAAAAGAAAATAAAAAAGAGAACACACGTTAAGGTTTCTGCTGAAAGCAAGCCTCTCACCATAAAAAGCCGAGATGTTTCCATAAAATTTTAAGGGAGCGAGGTCAACCTAGGTCCACCTCGCTCCCGTACATTTTATGAATTCTAAATGAACACCTGAACCAAATGCTCGAACAGCTTTCTCCCACAGTATAAAAGAACCAGGCGTAGTCATGCAACCGTGACACTTGATCGAAGACACGGTAAAGACAACATGGAGTCGCAAACAGAAGTACATGTAATTATTTTTATATATTTAATTTTTGTCTTTATGTTTTGAAGCAGCATGCATAAATACAATGTAATACGGAGTTGGTTATTACAATAGTCCACATAACACTATTATGTGTCGCCACGAAAAGGCCACCTACCAAACAGTGCGCAACCCAAATAAACAAAAGTTGAACAAACAATTATATTACATGTACTAGTTATTTAAATATTGTAATATGGCCGGTTATGACATATATCATAATTTAGAAGTAGTATCCTGTGTTCAATTGTACTTGTTACAAACCCCACCCTCCCCATGCAAATGTAAAAAGGCAAATGAGATATAGATTAATTCAAAACTTACAATTTTCAGATTAAATCCTTTCTCCAAATTACAAGAGTCAAATTCCAATACACCACATTTGGAAAGCATACTATTATTCATACATATATTCTTTCCTGTTGACAAATACACATCAGTTTACACATCTGTTTCTTAACACAACTTTTGGAGTGTTCGAATAAGTAACATACAAACCGGAAATGGTTTTGATTGAAGACGAAATCTTCAGAATAGATTCTGTTTACGATCCTACACAGCGGGTGCAATAGTGTTACTGTAAAGTATGAGAGTCATACTTAATCATACATAAAAAATCAGGAACGAATAAATCAATTTTGAATGAAAAAGCAAAAGAGGAGGGGGTGTTACCGATCTAAAGTATAATGTGGTAACTTTACAGCCATGAAAACGGCTTATCTCTTACATTGGCAGTAAAGAATTTTATGACAAAGGATGTGTGTAAGGGAAGTGGGGTTCTTATCATCCATGCTCCTTTCTCTGTATCCGCCAACGGAAAACCATCCAGATTAATTTTTGATTTGGAAAGGAGGTGGGTATTTTTATAGTATTGGACTAGCCCTTTCATTATGTATGTCCACACTCCAATACAGACATATTGGACAAAGAAGCGTAACATTTAAATTGTGAGAGAAGAAAAAATCTGCGCCAGACAAAAAGGTTCCAGTCTCAAAATTAATTCAAAATGTCCTTGTGTGTAAAAATTTCCGAAAGGGTGGGGTTTTTGTCCGTCCCAAGTACCGCACCCATAATTCTGGCATCTGGATTGGCAAAGGTACTAGTTCATTTTATTCTATTTTATGTAGATTTTGTAGATTTCAAGTAGATGTACATTTTTCATCGATAATATTACGGAAACAGAAAACCATATGGCACTTTTGTGTTAATTTATGTTATGTTTGACGCACTAGTCTATTGTTCAAATATATTCAAGAACTACTAAAATTGTTATCCTAGCAACCAGCGTTTTTTGAAACACCCAATGGAAAATAAAACACTGCTAAAGGTCACAATATGACGCTTACTGTTGATGTTTGGTAACTGTAACACCATTGTATTGAACGTTATCAGGCGCTGCGGAATAACGGAAGCACACATAGACGGAGGAACCGGCCAAACGCTTTTCGCTCAAAATCTCTTAGTTCAGTGCAAAAAAGGGGAGGGTTAAGAGAAGGGAAGAAAGTGTTTAAAAAGCATATATTAATTAGAAATGATCAAAATGCTGTTCGTTTATAACTATTCGACTTCATCTGGGTCCCATGTATAATATTAAACAAAACCGTGCGGAACTTCCAACCCTTCCACCGTTCTTAGCCGAAAAAAGAAAGAATAGATGAAAAGAAAATAAATGTATGTTGTTTGAAGACCTGACAGTTTTTTTTTCTTCTCTCCATTATTTCTGTCTTTTATAACATACAAATGTAAATTGATTCATTGATTTTTGTTTGACGTTAAACCTCGAATATTTCACGTATATGGTGATGGCATCTTCCTGATGCGGGGCATACAAATTTTGACCTTTGCATCGGACTCACCCGAAGCAGCGAGGGATCTTTAACGTACCGTGCATACCACGACTTGGGGCCTCGGTTTTTACTGTTTCATCCGACAGACAGGACACCGACATGACCAGGGCGGGACTCGAAACCGATCAGTAGTTGAGCGCGATAACACTAAGCCACATCGGCCTCATACAAATGTAAAAAAAACCACATGTAACTGAACACCCTGAAGTCAAGAAATCGTCCGTGGGAATGTTATATACTAATTCTAAATTTCATTTATTTATGAGGTGAGGAAAGAGAGAAAGGATGAGGGGAGGTGGGATGCAGGGGAGATATGTAAATTTGAGGGAGTAAAATTGAGCGAATGCCAACCGGGTAGAATATGGAAGACGGGATACAGGTTTTTATGCGTTATGTACAGCCATGTTCACCATCCGTGTAGGCAGCCGCCAATTATATGTCACGGTCTGTTGATTTGACATTCCTTTTATATGGCGAGCGAGAACATTTGGGTCAGATGTATTTAGTATTCATAAAATATACGGGAGCGAGATTCACCTAGGTCGACCTCACTCCGGAAAAAAAATTCGAAACATCTCGGCCTTTTATTGTGAGAGGCCAGCTTTACTATTCTGTTAAATGATTTTTCAAAGTAAAACTACTAGGTGTATGTACACATCATTATTAAATCTTAATGAATACTAATAAGTTAAATATTTTAAACTTTATTCTCAGGATAATTACGTGTGCAAGAGTGGAATTATATAAAAGAAATATTTAAGTTTTGAATTTAGCGAAATGTAAGTAGAAAAAAATGCATCGTGACATAATGAGAAACCAGTAATAAAATCATAAGATTTTGACGAGAAAGATTTTAATTAGGATAAAGTGTTTTAATATCATTCGTAAGGTAATGTGCTACCGATTATGAATGCCTTTGTTTCCATTTGTATTCTATTACAAACATGTATACATTTAAACTATGAATTACTATATTGCTTCTTAGATTACAATCAAGTGTCCTCGAACTCTAATTTTATCTCACGACATACTCAAACCGCTATTGCAGTGCAAACGTGGCTGTTGAATAGTGTAGTATGTGATCTGAACCGTGTACGATAGTAGTGCACCTATAAATAGTAGTCATGAACAAAGAAAAATGAGACGTGTCCTGATAATGCTTTACGAGAGCATTACTTTTCAGCTTTCAGTGATATAATTAACGTTGACAGCCTTGTATGATAAAGTAATTATATTATTTAACTTTTAACATTCTGAATAACTTCACAGATGTTTAGACTACATTACGATTCTATATACCAGAGAGATGTTTGGTTGATTGGTGTTTTACGTCGCTTTTAACAATTTTTCAGTCACATCGCGACATGGAAGCAGGAGGTTACCAACCTCTTAAACATAGTGGCGCAATCCGGGAATCGAACCCGGATCGTCGGCGCCGCAAGCCAAGCGCTTAACCACTACACCACGCCTACCCCTATACTAGAGAGAACTTGGAAGAAAAGTCAAATTTTATCAAATTGTAGACCTTCATATCTGTAAAGCTTTTTTTCAAATTCTATATAAGATTGTCATATTAAATGCCTATTGTGGAAAGATTTTTCTCAGGATTGTCTGATATTACACATTTTAATACTTACTTTACTTGGGAGTTTACGGAAAATATAACTGATATGGCGTAAAAAACTATTTTCCTTTGCGCTAACGTACTGCTTTGATGTTTGTTTTAATTGTGAAGTCATACAAAACGCTATGATCATTTATTTAGAGGCGTAGTATTGACAGCCATTGCATGTAGCGATTTCGTTCATCTACATTGCTACTAAATAACAACAAATAACTCAAAATGTTATGTCCATGCTTTTTCTACTACAATATTCTCATTGTAGATTTAAAGCTATGGTCCTGATTACTGAATTAGACGATTTCTAACGCATAGACCATGACGATGGTAGGAATTATTTCAAGTTAACTAGTTCCATCCTTCAAATACTACCCAACTACATTTAACCCAACATTCTGTCTGTAATATATTCCTTTACTTAAAATTCAGTCGAAAAATGCTCATATAGGGAAAACACATTTGTATAGCTGTTTCTTTAATTCTTAAAATGCGTGTTATACATACATTTGTACGCTTTATGGAAGACTTTAAATGTCTCACATTAACAAACTTTTATATTATGGGCTATTTTGCCCTCAACGGCTATACCTCGTTTGTGGTAATATGTCATAAATCAAAGCTCATTTCGAAATTCTAATTATAGTTGATGTCATCTAGGACCACCGTATAATCTTTATTTTCTATCAATAATTTTTACCATATTTGCAACTTATACCACGATACTATATACGACTTTTCTCTATCCTTTGATTATACCGCTTGTAAAATGAGTGGAAGTGTCGGCCACTAAATGTTTACCGTACTAAGTTGTAGTCAGAATGGAAAACTTGCATGATGTGCGTATTTTCTTATTTTGTGCATGTCCATGGCAACTTTTACATACAATTCAGTTTTCTGTCTTTTGGTTGCTTACAAAAATGTGTTTGCTTTTCCCAGTTCTATTACTGATTCTATTTTTAATGAATTAAACAAATAAACTTTAGTAAGAATATTTTATGATTTCTTTTTTGAGACCTGAGTCATTAGCTAGCCAGGGACAAAAATGGACATTCATGTGTCGCTGGAACTGAGACCAGGTCCCGTTGAAGTCCTTAATTCAAGCAAGTCACACACACACACACACAGCCATTGCAAGAAATGTATAAATTTATTATGAATAACAGTACAAACAACACAATACAATGCAATCAACCAGCACTGGTATTCACCGAGTGGTTATAATTGTTATAAAAGCATATATACATGGAATAATTTATTGTACCATAGGCGATTTCGATAAATTCTCTAATTATGAAGATAACAAAAATATTTTAAGAACATACTAGTTATCAAATTGATCTTGATCTAAAATAAAACTCCAAAACTTATTGAATATTGAAGGTTCAAGCTGTGTATTTAGGATATACTATTTATTTCAGTCCCTAGTTTCAGAATGATGTGCTACCAGTTTTTAACAGTAAATGTTAAGTACATGTATATATCTCAAGCAATTCATCTCGTTCTGCACAGATGATGCATCTAAAACATTTAATAACCACGAACGGTATTGATTCGTTAGAAAAAAAATACAAAAGAAATACATATTAATTGCAGTTGTGGATCAGTACTGTATTACAAATACATAAATAATCAAAACAAGGGAATATAGCATTTTCAATGGAAAATCAATTTTGAATATTGCTGTGCAACAAAAGAATTGTGAAACACGTTGTTAGTCACTGTACGACTTCGTTACACAAAAATACATTGACATTTTGTTACATAATATTGACAAAGTCAGCAAAGCAGTCTGTAGAAAGCTCCTAGGTCCATCTGAGGCTTGTTGCTGCGTCCTGGGAGAACAGAATTTGAATTCCTATATCACAGTAAATATCAGTATCGTTAGCACGTAGGCTTCTCTGTTGCATATGTTTTAATTCATTGTTATGAACCAAGTGCAAGATTCAAGAGACAAAAACAATCATTTTCATAAATGAGTATTGATTATAAACAGAGAAATATTCCCGTTATACAAAGAAGTGATAAACCCATCAAATTTCAAATTTTATTGCAATCTGGATTTCATGGTAATAGACAACAGTAAATTGAATATTGTTAGTTGGTCAACCGTTCATTCTCTTCTGATGACAGTTTGATTACACTTGATAAGCTATGAGAAGAGGATAATGAAATTGGTGGAATTAGTGAAGATTATGTGGTACATATACTTAAATGTATGTGATATATGTTTGTGAAGTACATTTATGAATGGATACATCATAATTTTTAAGGGGGGAGGGGGGCGCTTAGTTTTTTTCTTCTGTCATAGCAATGATAACGATACATACAACAAAACCAAAAGTTCAATAAGGAATATTGTATCTCTGTGACTTCAGGAATATTGTATCTCTGTGACTTCACAGTATTGGTAGAGGTTGGCCATTTGTCATTCTGAAATAATAACTAGACATAACTATTTATACTTATAATGTTTATAATTTGTAAATTATTGTATCTGTAAAACATTTACACCACTTTCAAGAAGTAAAGAATGCTTGAGTAAAACCACGTTTATAAAAGATCAGGAAGTTTTAGGGAAATAAGCTGGTACATTTGGATCTACCCAACCGGGTATATAAAACAGTGAACATACCACATTTCAATTCCAGAATTTTAACAACTCCGTTATCACATCCAATCCACAGTGTGTCTTCATAAATTGCCACTGATCTCGGACAATGCAGACCTTCAGCCCCGGTCATTAAATACTGTATGAACTGCCCGTCAAAATTCAGCATATGGATAGCATTGTTCTTCAGGTCAGGCAGTATAATGTGGCCATGGCGGTCACAGCAAACACCGCCTGCAACTAATTTCTCCTTCATCGAAGGCTGACCCGTATAAGTGAATCGGAACTTTTCCTCACTGGTGATCACTACCAATCTGCTCCGCTGATCCCTGTCTACAATGTCCACTACACAAAGGTCATTGTTAACATTTCTGGCTATTCTGTAAGGGTTAATAAACAACTTTCTTCCCAGATGATCCATCTTGTACATTGTATGCATATGTCCAGATATTGTCATTATTTTCACTTTTCCTGCACTCTCTGGTGAGATATCACATGCATAGCAATCGCATATTCCTACCAGCATCCTACCATCACTGGACAAGCATAATGAACGAGGGCGTAATTGTTCGATGGAGCATACGAGTGTTACGTCGCCAGAAGGGGAAATGCGACGAATAACCTTTTCCATGAAATCAGTTATTATAATGTCTTTGTTCCAGAAAACAAAATCTGAAAAATCACTTCCGGTGTTTCTCGAATCCTGGATTTCCCCAGTTTTGTTAATAAGATGGACCTCCGTCTCACTACCACAATGAATCCAGGCCGCCTTTGTTGTAAGTGGTACTATATGAAACACACTACTGTTTCCATAATTGACAGTTGTAACGTCCGTTACCGTCACAGTTGAAATGCTATGTTCGCAGATTTCTTGGGATTTCTTAATATGGCCAAACATCTCCTGTATTTGTTTTACATCGATCGTGCCCTCTTTGAATTCTATGTTTTTGTTCCGACGGCCTAGTTGAAGTTTCTGAGCATGGAATTCTTCGCTTTTTTCCATGACTGTCTTGTCATCGGCTGCAAGTACAACAAGTACATCGGGTAATGTGCCATCGGAATATTGACTTAAAAACAAAATAGTGAGTAATGACAATCACTGCCACCCAGAAAAATCCAAAAGTGGGATTATATGCCATTAATTTAATGTTTTCTAATTTTCAACGGCTTCTATCTCATAAATGCCACACAGACTTGGAAAAAAGACAAATCGCAAGCAAAGCATGTTTGAGTTTTTGTTTTACGATTACTATTGCCTTAAGTGAGAAATATGATCAAGAATATGTCATCTATGTATGCCTTTCCCGTGATTTCAAATGTTGATGTTCATATCAACAATATTTAGAATAATATTGTTAATATATGCCTGAAACTTGCGATGTCTGCGATGCCGCTAAAGATAAAACCAACGGCATTCCCCAAAATATATTTTGAACCTACTTTCATTAGAGAATCGGGTATTATACAAATCTCGAAATGGACACGTATAGTTGGTGAACCCCATGAGGAGACTGAAGGTTCGACCAAATATCAATGGGCATAAATGATCTCAACAGTTCATAAAATGTATATTTATACCTGTATGTATTAGCGTTTGAAAGAATACAGCAAATGATTCCATAGTCTCTATGTCACGCAGTGTATTTGCATTTTCATTTCCGCTTAGTGACTCCATCTCTGTCAGGAGGGAATCGGCATATTCGTCTACCACATTTTTCAACTTATTACGCATTACGTTGATCGGAGTATTTCCCTTGGCTTGGAGGGATGGTATGATCTTCTGAGAGATGTTTTCATAATTGCGCATGCTATTTTCTTTTGCTTTTTGTACGAACTTCTTCATCATTGACCATTCATGGTCTTTATGATCGGTTTTCACACACTCCTCACAAGCCCTCTTCACACAGGTATTGCAAAAGTAATCGAAATCATCTCTATGCTTTCTACATGTCTGTGCAGCATCATCGAAGTAGTCTGAAGAGTTCGTTTCACCTGTGCCCTCTGAAGTTAAATGTATGTCCTGGAGTTCCTCAGTCATGATGTAAATCTACAACATAAAATCTTCTTCATCAAATATAGAACATATATACCTTTTAATTTTGTGCACCATATTATGCGCATTTCGACAAGTTATGTCTCTTCAGTGATGCTCGTGGCCGAATGAATGGAATTCTCAAAATATAGAAAATATGAAGAGCAGTGTTGAAGCCAAAATCACCGAAAGGTGAACCAAAAACTATATCTAAGGACAGAGCTATGCACGAGGGAGATACTCCTTAGTTTTAGAGTGATTTACTTAATTTGATGTCTGCAAATTTTAAGTATATATTTCATGTCAGTACAAAAGCACTGAAAACTTGACTTACGATGCCCTCGGGGACTATCAGTCCACCAGCAGTGACACTGGCCTAGTGGTTATAACAAATATAGAACATATATACCTTTTAATTTTGTGCACCATATTATGCGCATTTCGACAAGTTATGTCTCTTCAGTGATGCTCGTGGCCGAATAAATGGAATTCTCAAATATATAAAAATATCAAGAGCAGTGTTGAAGCCAAAATGAAAATCGTCTTCATCAAGATTTTCTAAAAATTATGTATATAAAAGATTTTATATCACTGTTTTACTCTATTAGCATATATGAAAAGTACTTATTCTGCAATATCAGAAATTGTTGTAAGTAACTGTATGTATAAGTAAAGAACACCCTTAATCTTTAGCTTACAATAGAGAATAGTAAAATATAATACCTTCAGAGGTCCCGATAATAAATACCTGAAGGTGTATTAATGTTATGCACCATATATCATATTATAGAGCGTGATATCTGCCTGATGGCTTTGTCCTATTTTTAAAGAAAATAAGAGGCAAATGCCCGAGTAAGGTAAGATCCCTTTAAATATAGTAAGGACTGATCGCTAATTGAATTCAGGCGAATAAAATGAAGAATGCACAAACAATTCCTTTTAAAAAACTCTCAAAACTTTTATCGAAACGAACAAGTATTAATAGTTGAACACAGTATCGAATTCCTTTACCAAGGACATAGACGAATATGATTGGTAAGAAGATGGATAATGATCAACAGGAAATGTTATACTCACGGACGCAATCTAAATCACTTGCAACATATCTCTCCTACATTCACAATTGTTGAGAAATGTTTAGGGTGACCACATTACAGTTGTTCATGCACAAGTGTTCGGATCAATCATCATTGATCACTAATAATTGTTGAATACCTGATTATAAAAGCTGAAAACAGGCAGGATCGATGACGGAAATCAGACAACAGTCTGGCTGTTTTCACCTGTTGTGTGTTACGACTTATTATGTTTAAACGGATAATAGCAAAGCAGCCTGGGTTCGATTGCTGAAAGTGGAATTATATTGACTTCGTATTGGCATTTCTAGGAAATTATGAAGCAGTATCTCATTCATGCATAATTTATCTCTCTCATCAGATTGCAATTTCATGGCAAAATTTATCAGCATGTTATGAGATATATCTTATGCAATATATTTAAAAAGTCCAGATGTTTGGCCTTGTTCTGTGTTATACTGTATATATGCAGTACTGAATTATATTTGTTTCGTTTGTTTGTAAGGGCGGGTTTGGCTCTCCTTTGAATTTTAGGGATCTGTAAATGTCCACTGTGATACATTGTTATTAGTACCAATACTCATGTGACACCAATTACTTTTGTATTTATATTATTGATATGTTTAATGCTATGCTGTAGTTATCTAGACGTTAATTTAATAATAGATAACACTGATTTTGAATATCATAAATCTAATATTTATCTGTCTCAACTTCATATCAATAAAGCGAATATTTCTGATAAAGACATTTTTTGTTTTTTTGTTTTTTTTTTGTTTTTTTTTTTTGTTTTTTGGTTTGTTTATTTGTTTGTATTGTGGTGTTTTTTTTATACATTTATAATGCCAGCAATATACATATCTGATAAATGTGACTTTAGATTTCCTAACCTTCTTTGAATGTACCCAGACTCCCATCCCATGGTATTATGTTGCTCAATTGTTTTGGTTCGCTAGAGCGTGCATTAATGTTTTACAAATTACTTCGAAACTATTGACTCAGGGATACACATTGGACTATGTATTGGAAATGTTTACAAATCTTAGGCGAAAACGTTATCTAAGTTTGGAATTATTAATTTTCAGCAATTTGTTTCTAGCAAAACTTACCATCCCAATTTTTATGGTGATTTAGCTTACAATTAATGATGGTCAGATACTTTGATAACTTTATTTTGTCCAGATCTGAACTTGTCAAACGTTTTCTACATCGACAGTATGAACCCAGGATCATAGCTAAGTCTACTGGTCTTGTTTTGTGCCTTTATATATGTATGACGGACATAGTCTAAATATTTTCAGAGAAGACATTGTCCCGAACAAACGTTAGTTACCGTCGTAGACCGTGTATTTCCTCTCTGAATGTCTTTAGGAATCCTTACTAACAGCTACAGAGGATTGCTGTAAAGAGGTCATATGCTAGACAAGTGACTGATAATATCAAGGAGAGATGGATGCTATATCTAATAATACGATTCACATGGTAAAAATACACTTAAACAAAAAGTGAAAATATACGTTAATGTTGCTTTATAAATTATTATCATAGCTTACAGTTGTGATTGACTTATAAAACAAATATATATAGAGCTTTATATTATTATTATTATAGATGTATACATCCTATGTTCTATGATTTAAAAAAAATAGAGCGCTCGCCTCTCTCTAATGATGCGACCAGAGTTCGATCCCCGGTGTGGTACGTCAGATGGTGAGACTGTCACCAATTTGGCTTTGTGGGTTATCTCCGGGTACTCCGGTTTTCCTCCCACACAAACGACGCCCATACCCGAAGCTCTCTGTCAACGAGCAAGATTTATATAAGTTTTAACTTGTTTCTTAATCGTTGTAAAACAGAGTTTTAAAAATTCAAAAACAAAAAAGGAATAAATAAATAAATAAAAAACCAAAAAACCAAAAAAAAACCCAAAAATCCTTATATTTGGATTACCGAAACTTTTTATTTTTTATTTTTTAATAAACTTACTTTGATAATCAAATGTTCCGCTCGATTCACATGCGTTTTTGAAAACATCATATTCTAACATTCTAATTCGCCCAAACCTAAAATCGTAAATCTATATGAAGCAGATTTTATTTTATTGACAGGCTGTTAAATGCTTACTTTAAATCAAACGTCACTAGAAGTGATAACAAAATACTGGAAATATTTCATTATATTGAATTGGTCAATTACAAAGATTTCAAGACGTAACGTACGTAACGAGAAAAGTCTGTATTGCCTGCAATGGTACATGTACACATACTTCAGTTTAAGTGCAATGTTCAAAATTTGATCGTGCTATGAAACCAAAGCTGTAGAGAAAATGTGAAATGTAATTCTGTTGGTTCACTTTCCCGTGAATTGGCTCTGTGATTTTGGTTTCGTTTAAATTTGGACCGTTTTCTATAGATAGTAGTATACAGCCAAGCTACAACATATCTAGGCAAGCTCCGCCCATTAAAATATTAATGCTCGCTTTTTACTGTAATCGTGTCCATTAACAATGATTGATACAGAACTCTGGTAGCAAAACTGATGTTTAATATTGAGAGTCATGTAGTAATGTGAGTACAAATCGAAGATATTGTTCCGAAATCCACAACTCGAAGTCAAAGAAACATGACAATACATATGTAAATATAATATAAACAACACGAACCTCTGTCAAAACAGAGGTTGGATCAGGTGCCATGGAGGAAAAGCATGCCCTGCCGATCGGTCACACCCGTCTTGATGCCATAAATATAAGCGAAATAGTATTCGCTGTCACAGAATTAGGAAATGGCACAGCCGTAGTAAAAATAGGTATATATCATAAGCAGCAAGAATACTGTTGTATAATATAGGCAATACAGATGGTTTAGTTACTGTCAACATGTCAGACAACGATACATCGTATTAGCAAATAAGGTCTTTATAACGACAATAAAATTTGCGGAATGTTGACATAAGTCGTGATATCTCATATCATATCATCCTTGTTTGAGTAACTTTTCTCCTAGTAATTGGCTTCGATAAATGAAAGAGCAATACTCAGATGACGCTCGCGCATATCGAATCAATTGGGATACATAAACACCGTACGTAGGTGATAAAGGAATTTTGCTACTAGTATATGGAAAGTTAACAATGGGGAAACTAAAGTCATCACGTTTGTAATAAATTGAAGTAGACCATCTCGGTCGACATCAATAAGTTGATCTAAATATGAAGCACAAGAACTGAATATTGTAGAGTCCCTAATTTCAAGTTCCTTTAGATATACTGTATGTACGTATGTATGTTTTTGTTATTTATAGATAGTACACCATCAATATATCTGAATGTAAAATCAAAGAACAAGGCCAATTGCTTCTTATTTTGACTTATAAGATTTTGTATGAAGTCATTTTCGTACGACGACAGAAACAAATCGGCTAGCAAAGGAGCACAGTTAGTCCCTATAGGGATTCCGAAGGGTTGCTGGAAGAACTGGTCATCGAACACAAGATATATATTCTCAATTAGAAAGTCCAGCATGTTTTTGATGTCATCTTCAGAATACTTATATTTAGATTCAGAGTAGTTTTTCACAAAATATGTATCTGGATATCCTAAAACAATAAATTTATATCTGCGTGAACCCTTTTTGGTGAAGAAACAGTTATCAATAATTCTAAAGAGCCTGCTTTTCAATATATCATGAGGTATGGTGGTATAAAGTGTAGAAAAATCATAAGTCTTAATGAATTTAAGTTCTCAGATTTTCACATTTTAAGTTATTTAATATTTTTTTTTTAGTTTTTTAGTATCCAAAACTGATTAACACCACTTCGAGAGTAAATCATATCGGAGTACGTCTGAAGTTTCTCCTTAATTGCAAATAGTATTTTGGTAAGGAGGGCTGATTGAGGTTTGGTGGAGCATTTACAGGATCCTTCAATGAACCTATGTTTATAATAAATATAGAAAATATATACCTTTTAATTTTGTGCACCAGATGCGCATTTCGACAACTTATGTCTCCTCAGTGATGCTCGTGGCCGAATGCTTGGAATTCATTTGTATATAAATATTTGAAGAGCAGTATTGAATCCAAACTGACCGAAAAGTGAACCAAAGAATATCAATCTTTGTGTAATTTAGGGATCCAATATAAATAGGGTAACTCGAACTCACTATCCTTAGTACATAAGTTAAAGGTACGCAACACTGACTTATGGTTATTAATAATTTCATCTAGTTAGAGTGTAGAGCGAGTGTAAGTGGAATTTCCAGTAGATTTGTTAATGCCAAGTACCTCTGAAAGACAATTTATATAAAACGCCTTGCAAATAACAACGATAGTGTTCGAGGTTTTATCAGCTGGTACTAACACATATTTGTTATGTATACTTTCGGATTCTTCTCTGACTCTTGACGTCAAGACGTATGGATGACTGGTCTTCATGTTCCTTTTTAAATTACTAATACGTGTGAACATCAAACCTCTTACACTCTAAACCCATTCTGACAACGTATTTAGCTCAACTTCTTCACGTATAGGAGCATAGTCCTCTACCGAATCCATAACAATACAGAAGTCGGTTCGCCAATTGAATGTTTAGGTTCTCTAAATTTTGGACACCGGATAATTAATTCACGAAGAGTTATATTGTTCACGATGTTGACATAGCCAGTGATGACGTAACCAACAGGACTATATGTAAATTTGGATCAGGAGCATGAACACGCGGTATGGATTTGCGAAAGATGTTTGATATCTAGGCACTTCAAAGTTTGTTTGTAATTAAAATGTAGCCATTCAACGGTTGAGGCCTCCCTGGAAAACAACGTTTGCTGCATTAACTGCAGACATTAATGTTCGAATATGAGGTAAAAGTAATTAACATATCAATATTATTCATAATGTTTTAATCCTGCTTGTAAATTGAGCTGAAGGTTTGGCCCGTTAACTAATTAACCACGCCATTTGACTGATGATTTACACTTGACTTCCGAGACAACGCTAATTCCTGTTATGTTACGCCTTTAACTCAGGCTTAGTGGAGTGTATACTTTCCACCAGTGGTATGTTCGAAGTTTAGAAAATGCAAAAAAGAAAGCAAATGGTACTTCATATCTATTGTACCCGTGGAAGGCACAAGTAAGACATATTGCCCGCAAACTATATTTTTTACTTTAAACAAGCCACGCACAAGAAAACGTTGCAAGAAATTATAAATTTATTATGAACGACATCGATATAACATGTCTATAATCATATAATCAAATTCGATAATAAAATCTAAAAACATGTAATGTTAATATTATTATACAGTCAAACCTCGTTATCTCGAAGTCGGAGGGACCGTGGAAAATACTTCGAGGTATCCGTAGTTCGAGATATCCAAATTGCAGTTGTTAATGTACGCCGATTCATTTGACATTTGTGATTATTATAGTAGATGTATGAGATATATACATGTACTTATCAATAAATACCCATGTAGATGTGCATATTGTATTGTTCCTAAATAATTAATATAAATCTCATCATACCTTTTATATTTTATGAATATATAGAGAATATACTCCAAAACTGAAAACGTCATGTCTCCTTTTCAGTAACATCGTAATTTAAATCCAATACTGGATATAACTGTCTTATACTATACCTAAAACCGAGGACGGGCTAACACGTAAGACAAGATAAAAAAACACGTCATAATTTGATTTAATTACTATTACTTTGCATAAAAATACATAGACATACACACGGATTGGAAATAGTGATAATTAATGAACAGCATAAAGAAATTTCTTAAAACGCAGGTATGAAAAAGCATCAATTACAGTTAACGTTATTTATCTAATTTTGTGTCGAGTTTAATAAGCTATCATCATTCATTAATATTTGGTATAAATAACAGGGTACGCACGGACGAGATCGATTATTTTATTACTGCGGCTTTGTTCACCGACACGATCAATTGATCACACCACGCGAGCGACCTGTCATTTAGGATAAACGCCGCGGGGAATATTGTCAATAAGAAGCCAACTTCGAGAGAAACCGGGTAAATAAGAACTTCGGGACTTGAAAATGTATTCGAGATAAGCATGGTATTCGACATATCAGTGTTCGACACATCCGGGGCGAATTTAATCATAATATGAAGGATTTTTTTTCGAGACCGACGTTCGACTTCGAGATATCCCGGGTATTCGAGATATCAGTGATCGAGATATCGAAGTTTGACTGTACTTAATATTTACATGGGCTACTAACACCTCGTATAGAATATTTTAAAAATTGACTAGATATGGATTTTTTTTTTTTCGGCAACTTCATTGCACATCTTGAAAGCCTATAGTCAGTAGCAACACCGTAGACAAATTGCAGTGGTGTTCACCCTGTAGTTACAATTATCATAAGAACATATGTACATGTAATAATTCATTGTATTCTATGCGAATTCCATAAAATCTCCAAGTATGCTGATCAAATCTAAATCTTTGGATAACCAAAGTACTGGAATAGCATACCAGTTATCAAATTGATCACAAATAATAAAAAAAAAAAGACTCCAACACTTATTAAACATTCAGTATGTGCACTATTTATTTTAGACCTTCATTTTGAATAACAGTATCTTTTGAAGTATCTATTTTGGGTCATTCATTAAGTCTTGCACAGATGATGCTAAAACAGAAATATATGCACATTACTTGCAGTTGTGGATCAATACTGTCTTACAAAGACATAATCAAAACAAGGGAATATAGCATTATAGCATTTCCAATGCAATATCAATTTTGAATATTGTTGTGCAGCAAAAGAATTGTGAAACATGTTGTTAGTAAATGCACCACTATACACTGATCAATCAAATCAGCAGCTTGTTCCTGCGTCCTGGTATATAGGAAGTGAAATAATATATCACAGTAAACATCGCTATCGTCAGCACGTAAACGATCCCCTACTGCTTTAGGTCTGTCTCGCTTTATTATGTACGAAATGCAAAATTAAAGAGACAAAACTAATGTCATTTTCATTAACGAATGTTAATTATAAAGACAAAATTTTTCCCGTTTTTCAAAGATGTATTCAACCCATCAAAATTAAAATTCTTTTGCAATTCTCATCCAATTTGAACCATGTGCAAGATTTAAGAGACAAAAACAAACGTCATTTTCATTAACGAGTGTTGATTGTAAACAGAGAAATCTTAAAGTTTTTCAAAAATGTGACCAACCCATCAAATTATTAATTTTATTGCAATCTGGTTTGCATGGTAATACACAACAGTAAATTGAAAAGTGTCTGTTGTCCAACCGTTCATACCCTTCTTATGGGAGTTTGATTAAATTTGATTCACTATGAGACGAGGATACTGGAGTAGTGAACTACGGAACAACATATATGAACTTTATGAATGATATTATGTGGTACATTTACATAAATGTATGTGATATCTGTTAGTAATATACATTTATAGATAAATATATCAGACTTTGTTTTCTCATTTTAATTCCAGAATTTTAACAACTCCGTTATCACATCCAATCCACAATGTGTCTTCATAAATTGCCACTGATCTCGGACAATCCAGACCTTCATCCCTGGTCATTAAATACTGTATGAACTGCCCATCAAAATTCAGCATATGAATTGCATTGTTCTTCAGGTCAGATAGTATTATGTGACCATGCCGGTCACAGCCAACATCACCTGCGACTAATTTCTCCTTCATCGAAGGCTGACCCGTATAAGTAAATCGAAACTTTTCCTCACTGGTGATCACTACCAATCTACTCCGCTGATCCCTGTCTATAATGTCCACTACACACAGGTCATTGTTAATATTTCTGGCTATTCTGTAAGGATTGATAAATAACTTTCTTCCTAAATGATCCATCTTGTACATTGTATGCATATTTCCAGATACTGTCATTATTTTCACTTTTCCTGCACTCGCTGGTGAGATATCACATACATAGGAGTATACTCCCACCAGCATCCTACCATCACTGGACAAGCATAATGCACGAGGACGAAACTGTGCGGTGGAACATACGATAGCTACGTCGCCAGAAGGGGAAATGCGACGAATAACCTTTTTCATGAAATCAGTTACGATAATATCTTTGTTCCAGAACACAAAATCTGAAAAATCACTCACGGTTTTTCTCGATTCCCGGGGTTCCCCAGTTTTGTTAACGAGATGGACCTCCTTTTCAGTACCACAATGAATCCAAGCCTCCTTTGTTGTAACTGGTGCTATATGAAATACACTACTATTTCCATAATTGATAGTAGTAACGTCCGTTACCGTCCTTTCTTGGGATTTCTCAATATGGCCAAACATCTCCTGTATTTGTTTTACGTCGATTGTGCCCTCTTTGAATTCTATGTTTTTGTTCCGAAGGCTTATCTTAAGTTTTTGAGCATGGAATTCTTCACTTTTTTCTATTACTGTCTTGTCATCGGCTGTTAACACAACAATATTGACATAAAAACAAAATAGTGAGTAAAGGCAATCACGGTCACCCAGAAACATCCAATGTTGGGACCAGGTGCCATTATCTTAATGTTTTATACATAGAAACAGCATCTCCCACATCAACGCCACACAGATTACAACATAGAATAACAGACCAACTCCGAGCATAGCATTTTTGCACTTTTGTTTTACGATGACTATTGCCTTAAGTGAGAAGTAGATCAAAATTTTGCCATCTATTTATGCCTTTCTCGTGATTTCAAAATCTGATGTTCATATATTTACAATTAAATTGATAAAATATAACTGAAATTTTGCAATATTCATAATGATATAACCAACGTCATACCCCAAAATATATTCGGCATATTTTGAAACCTATTTTCATTAAAGAATCGGGCATTCTATAAAACTCAAAATGAACACATAAAGCTGGTGAACCCCATGAGGAGACTGCAGTTTCGACCAAGTATCAGTGGGCATGAATATTCTCCTAAGCAACAATTCATGAAAATGTATATATATATACCTGTATGTATAAGTCTCAGAAAGAATGTCGCAAATGATTCCATTTTCTCTATGTCTCGCAGTCTACTCGCATTTTCATTTCCTTTTAGTGACTCCATCTCTGTCAGGAGGGAATCTGCATATTCGTCTACCACACTTTTCAACTTATTACGCTTTGCGTTGATCTGCGTATTTTCCGCGGCTTGGAGGGATGGTATGATCTTCTGAGAGATGTTTTCATAATTGCGCATGCTATTTTCTTTTGCTTTTCGTACGAACTTCTTCATCATTGACCATTCATGGTCTTTATGTTCGCCTTTCACACATTCTTCACAAGCCCTCTTCACACAGGTATTGCAGAAGTAATCAAAATCCTCTCCATGCTTTGTACATGTCTGTGTAGCATCATCCAAGTAATCCGAAGAATTCAGTACATCTGTGCAATCCGAGGTTAAATTTATGTCCTGGATTTCCTCAGTCATGATGTTTGTCTAGAATATTGAAATCATCTTAATCAAAATCTTCTTCATCATGATTTTTAAACATGTCATTTATTTATATAAATGTTTTAATAACACTGTTTTACACTGTTAGCATATCTGGCAAATTTTGTTTTTGCTATAACTGTGTGTAATATTGACGAATAGTTCCAAAAACTAAGCCGATGATTAGGTGCTCGATGCACCGTGTCACAGTAGGCATGGTACTTAAATTTTTAAATGTACGTCCTTTCATTGTTCTGCTGTTACGGTGAGTGGGAAGGTGGGCCCGTAAACCAGTTAACCACACCATTTGTTTGGCTTTTGTCAAATTTAATGACCGTCCTAAGTCGGTATCGTAATTGCACTACAATCAAATATTTTTGTAGTGTGTTATATGTGCTAGTATATTATTTATATTCATGTATGTTATAGCTCCTTGTGACTTCTGCCACATAACTGAGCCAGTAACTCCTCTTTTTTCTTAAAGGAAACCTGAATGTTTCGGGTAGTATAACTTTCTATACAATGCAACAAGTAGATGCCTTTACCATATGAGTGCAATCGTGGAGTGACATGAGATAATAATCAGTCAATCAAAAATTAAATTCTTACAGGGTATTCAAAGACCTTTAAGAAGTCATAGCACAATTTGATAAAGCCGAGTGGCATCTTGTATAGCATTGATAAATTATTGCGTGATATTTTACATCCACTGCAGAAACAACATACTAATTTAACCTGGGCCTCCAGTACATCAAGCGACAGTGACACACGTGCATATCATCAGGTCAAACAATGTTTGATAATAAATAAAAAAAAAAAAAACGTCTAAACACTAGTCCTAGTATGTGAACTGAGCATAAAACAAACATTAGACTGAACCAAGATAAACCTCTTTAAACAGGTCAGAGAGATAGGGATGATGAACAGTTACAGAAGTCCTTATCAGTTCAAGGTGTAGAAGTCTGATGGCCAATATTGATAAAGCGAATTCTACGAATTCACCTATCTAAATTTGTGGATACAATCCCTTAAAGCTAAGTCAAGTTGATTTGCTAGAAGAAAAATAATTCAACTATTAATGTAAATATAAACTAAACAATCATCGTGTTACATGTTGACTTTCTTGTTTAATTTTATTTTGAAATATATTTTATTGTTGTAGTGCAATATCACCCTTATTATTCATTGTATCGTTTTATCCATTCTTTCTAAAATTATGTCGTTAACATTGAACTATACTAGTTAGAAAAATATTATGACCTCGGTGGACAGGAGGCGCGTTTTTTCCGTGACACCTTATCTCATCTGTACTGTTATTTCGTATCTATTTGTCTATATCCCCTACTGTGTCTTGTATTCCGGAATTTTTAACTGCGCGTGACATTTTATCATATAACATAATTGCATATTCCTTCACCCACACTTCACAGGTTTTCAGATAGAAACCTGTGTGTCAAAGTACACTATCATTAAATATAGTTCTTTGATCTCTCCATTAAAATTGGATTTTTGTTCATTGTCCCCTTGATGGGTGTTTATCGGTATATGTCTAAATGCTTTACCGTAGTACTTTCATAACGGACCTCCAATTATCAGCCATCAGATATTATTCATTCGTCAGTTGTTCGAAACTTTAACCACTGATTAAACCAACAAATGGTTACAATTCATCTACATTTATTTTTGAAATGAGAAAAGACTTTCAGTCATAGTCTATGTAATAATTTGTAGCATATGAAAGAGACTTTGTAAAGTAATTTAAATTTTACGGGAATCTCATAAGTTAAAGTAATTGGTAAGCTGAACCAGAGATTAAATTTTCCAACACCTGGCCCCAGTTCGCTAACGCAATTTAAATACAAACAAAAATGAGAAATATTTGTAGTTTACTTCAGTCAGATATAGTTTTCTATTAAGGGAAGTTCTACACGGATATTTAAAAAAGTACATCATATTCTTGTATCTGCCTGCGTATGCACTTATGTTTATCGGATATCACCAAAGCAGACCCCGTCATGTCCCATGCTGTTCCTATACTTCTAACCAAAACCTGAAAGGCGCCGGCGTCCTCTATTTGGTTTAGCGCCATGTTGAATCTGATTTGTTTAAGATAATTATAAGTACGGTTACGTAACATTGTTTTCTAGATACCTAAGGAATACCATCAAATTTGCTGATTATTTGCATTGTTCATTTACTGGAATATATATCTCCATCATTAATAAAAATTCATTGAATATTATGTTTGTTAAGACAAAATATCCCTTCCGACGCATATTATCAATTAAATGCATATCTACACAATTTTAACAAAATAGCATACCTGTGAAAATATAAAAATGTTGTTACAGCATGTTTAAATGTGTCGTGACCATGGAGAAATACTGCACACTGGAGTCTAAAGGATTTCTATAGTTCACTATCTTTACATACTTAAGAAATAAAGGTCAGGTGTATAGGGCGATACCTCTCAACGATAAGAAAGAACACACTTTCAAGTAATGTGTTCATAAAATAAGATCAATAAAGCGTTATGTTACGTTTTGTATGTAAACTTAAAGTACTATTAGAATGATCACAATTTTTCTATATTATGTGCCTATCTACATAAATGAGTCGTTCACAAAATATTATGCTCATGCATGACACCGATCTCAAGATATATACAATAAGCAATAAAAAGTTCGATAGCTTTTGTCAGTAGTTAATCGCCATAATATGTGACGTCAGAAGTTGTACAGGTGCTTCTTTTCCCTGATTTTTCATTATTACGTTAAACTTTAAATTGTGACGTCATACTAAATGACGTCTAAAGTTGTACAAACGTTCTGTACAAGTTAAACCGGAAGTCTGTTATTTTGTTTGTGATACTAGGCAAATCGGTATTTTAAAACATCTCCCAGAGAAATTCTGAAGCAGAAAAAGTTGTAATTTCTATCAATGGAGGAATAATTCAATAAGTTTTACATAAAAACGCAAAATTCTCCAGCGCTCTAATAGCACTTTAAATTAGAACTTTTCGTCCTAAAAGGAAACAGTGTTGAGTGTTCTGACGTATGATTACGCTAACATAATTCCCCTTCTTTCAAATAAAAGTCAATTTAATAAAGTGATTTATGTCTCCTTGTATATTTAGGTAGTCGGTAAACTGTCATGCAAAAAATACATACATCTTATATCGGCAAACATGGACAACTATTGAACTCGTGCAAAAATGCATAATATTTATAGTATATTTCCTTGGGTGAGATTGGCCAATGAATTTGCAGTCAACTTTTATAAACACCACTTTTATAATGTTCTTTTGGTGACAGTCAAATCACCCTATTGAAATCAGCTATACGTAAAAGGACACGGTCAAGTCTTACTACTACGTACACATTCACAGCACAAAGCTTTACTTTCATCACTGTGTGCTTTGATCTATGTGTGCTTAAATGACAAAAGTAAACTTGCAGTATATTCACATTATTCTTGTCTGTATGATGGCTTAATGTACTACGCAAGTTTCAAAACTTGACCATTCCCGAACAACATTAATGAGAATATCTAATTCTTTATAACGCGTGTTGTTCTTCCTCGACGGTTGATGATGATTATTTTCTGACCATAGGACCAGCACCCTACATAACTTAAGCACACGTGTCGATCTTCCGTGGAAATTCACTCTGCCTACTTGTTTGAGAAGCGGCGTGGCTCAAAGATTAATTCGTGTATCTTTAGACAGGAAACTCTAGAGATGGAATCCCAGGGGAATTTTTTTCATTCATATCTTTCCATTAAGAGAAAGAAACTGAAAAATACAAAAACTTATCTCGGTAGACTTTTACATGCAAAAATAGTGAGGCCCATCGCAAATGACTAAGTTCAAATTAATCAAAATGCGTTGTTTGCAATTTTCGCATCAATAATTTATCGGGAAATATTTTTAACATGTAAATCAAAATCATATCATTAGAATATTCATTTTGTTTTCTTCTCATTTCTCAAATTTCATCTCATTTGGAGTAGAAATAAAGAAATTGGGGCAATTTGAAAATAGCTAAAATCATTAAAATATCTAACGATACCGCGGCGGTACAGCGAGATGTTTATTTTGCCTTATAATTGACGGCGCGCTTAGAATCAATGAACATAAAAGCGATATGTTCACTGGCGTTGTTCGGGGTCACGGTTGTATCAAATCCAGTGAAGTGAGGTTTTTCAGGTAGATACGTCCATTACCTGTAAACAGCTGATTGCCGAAGCGAAAAAGATATGCGAGGCGGGCACACATAAGTTTTTTTAATTTATAATTTTCAGTTTTTAATTTATTTCTACTGGCCCATAATATGCGATAAGTATGTTTCCCCCGATTCATTTGATACCATTTTTATGAAAATATACCTAGAAATTACTACAAACATTTGAAAATAAAAAGATAGCGTCTTACTCTTTGCCAAAACAACGGTCCGCCATATTGTTTTCACGAGTCATTTGATTACATCGATATAGATAGTAAACAATCGTGCATTATAAAGTTCTCAAATAAGAGAACACATAACGAAAACAATGTCTATAGAAGTAATTATGATTATCTTATTTGTGAAAAAATTACCCCGTAAGTATTATTTACAAAGTTTTATTTCTCAAAAGTTTCATTTCATCATTCATGATGTAATTTAAAGAACGGCGTGGGCGCGTGGGTTAATACTTACCATGAACGATTTTTATATTCGAATTGATAATTATTGGTATTTACATTAATTAAATATTTGACGATTTCATATAGTTTATTGTAATTTTGTAGCTCTATTAATACGATTTTACACGTGTTTCCTTTGACTCGGGGCTACCTCCACGTATTGTCGTATAGAATTATGTACAGAAATACACATTTCAATGTAATAAATACCAAGACATATATTGTGCGATGAAGTAAGACATCATTTCATCATTTAGTTTACATTGATCCCACTGTTTACAACTTCAGACTTACATTTTAATTGCAGATAAGTCTAGACCTCTGCGAAAGGAAGGTGGGGGATAATTTATTCATATTTAAGGAAGACATTTTTGTTAAAGCAAAAATGACAAGACTAAGAGCCTCTTTTGATTCAAATGATTTGGTTTTAATCCTCTTTAATTAATTTTGGTATTTATATCAGTGGCGAATCCAGAATTTCCGAAATGCGAGGGGGGGGGGGGGGGGGCACAGGTGAAAGGCTAGTATAAACTAAAATACTCTGCCAATTTAGGGGCGAAATCTGAAGATTTACTCATATTTGTGGCAAAAAGAGGGAGCGACCCCCTATAAATCCGCCACTATAGATATTAAAATGAGAGAACAAGTATATAACAATGAGAAAACAAGTTATGTTAAGGTACTACGAAACGCGTGACCTAAGATTCACAAAAAAAAAGAAATAAAGGTTTTTAATTTGTAATTTTTTATTTAGATAACTGTGTATTGAAGACTTTATAGAAAATAATTCTAATTTTAATATTCCCCGATATACCTGTAATTGGCACTCGAAAACGTGTGTTTTTCAGTACAGCTCGCATGAAAACACCAGCGACAGCGATGACTCTTCGTCATGTGCAATCAGATGGCCAGTCCCAAGACGAATTCTATAATATCTTTAATAGTTGACTTCCTAATCAAGTTGCAAAATTTTCAATATATCGAGGGTATATCGGGGTAACGTCGTCTAGGGCGATCACCTTTCACCTGTGCGGCTAAATTATTACGTACTATCACCTCAACCGGCTGTCTGACCCAGCAAATATCAACCTTCATTTCTTACATTTTAACAGCTTTCAGATATTAATTAGCGATCTTAACAAACTGGGTATTCATATTAATGAAAGACAACAACTAATTATCAGGTTTCCTGTTAATTGTGAAGGATTATCCTGAAGGAGACATAAAGGAACAGGAATTGAAATTAACCAAACTTTACGACAATTTGTATTTATGAAGAGTTTATATTTGAGATTATACCACTTTTATTAAAAGTTTTTATGTTTTTAAAATAATGAATATGATACATATAGTAGATTAATATGAAAAATTAAGCTATACTATGATAAATTAAAAGGTATGTGATATTTTTCACATTTTTTAAAGAGTTATCCGCCCCTGGTTTAGGTAAAAATGTTTTTGCTTATACAGAGCTTATTTTTTGTCATACAATCTAAATTTCTTCAAATATCCTAATAAGTAACCATTTTAAATAAGTTTTTACATTATTATGAATCATTGTATAAGTTTTTAGAAAAATGACCATGGACATTTGGACTTCGTCATTTTCATCAAAGTAAAAAAGCATTCTTCGTCAAGTTTAAGAGATGATATTTGAGATGATAAGGCCGATGTTTTTATTTTCTTTTCGTAATACCTGTAGTACATAAAGTAGATTAATGTAAATAAATCACAAATTTTATGCATAACTGATTAAGTTATACACTCATAAAACTGCGAGGTTGTGCATTTTCATTTGCTTGAAAAAGGTGTGAAAATGCAATATTGTCAATTTTCAAATCCTCATATCTTGTAAAGTACTCGAGATAAACCCCTGAAATTTTCAGAGTTTGTTGACTATAAAACATGCTTTGTAACTTACTTATTCTTTGGTATATTGTGATACAAATAAATTATTTATAGGTATCTAAAAGTGTATCTCATGTGTTTTTAAGGAAAGAGTTTGGGCCTCCCTAGCAAAAATGCTATTCTCTGCAAATGTCAAAATACGAAAGTAACTGGTGTTGCGTGACTATCGCACAAACAATTGTGTACCACAATGGACATTATAAACCCCTAAAATTCAGAAAACCAGGTGCTTACGAGGAGTAAGCACATCGCTGCGGAAAAACCTTGTTTTAACGTAAAATACGCCCTATAATTAAGAGTTTTCGAATGTTACACTTCTACAATTGTTTCATATGACTTCGGGAACATCTTGTCTATCACCAAATCCTACACATTTATTAACCTTTCATGAATTCTGCACCATTCGATTTGGATTAAATTAAATACGAATCGCACATCCATTTTCGTAAACAAATCAAAGTTCAAGTGGTTTTGAATTCCGATGCTATTGAAGCAAAAAGAAAAAAAAATAGAACATTTTAATGCAGTTATGATGTTATTTACGTTGGGAAAGTGGGCTCCCGTAAACCGGTTAACCACACCAATTGAATGACGTGTGTTACTTCAATTGACCGTCCTAAGTCGATATCGTAACTGTAGCACAATCGAATATTTTTGTGATGTCGTTCCGTGTATATTCTCCTGTTATCAGTGTGTGTGTGTGTGTGTGTGTGTGTGTGTGTGTGTGTGTGTGTGTGTGTGTGTGTGTGTGTGTGTGTGTGTGTCCTTGGTGATTTGTGTCATACAGCTTTGTCAGATGTCTTCTGTTTTCTTTTTATTTAGATTTATTAAGCTTTTCTACATTTTCAAATAGAGTTTTAATGGAAAGCTCAATAGTTAGTGCATCCTCCTTGATAGTGGAAGGTACTGGGTTCATTTCCCGGGTCCGGCCACAGTTTTTCACCCTGCCAGTTACATTTTTTAGTATCTACTTATCCTTGACGAACTTTCTCCTAAACCTCAGTCACATGCCGTGGATTACGTAATTATCTTGCATTTTATAAATGTTATTCAAATGTAGAATAAGGAAGTATCCGATGCAATGATATGTAATAAAACAACTTATTAGAATTGAGCTTTAGAAATCAGGAGGCGTAAGCGTCTGACATAATGCTTACCACACCAGACAATACTGACGACACAACAATAGTTCAGCACTTGCATTGATTAAATGACATTGTATAGAGGATATCATATAGTATAGTATCTAGTGTGTATTTTTCAGGACATGACGTACATCATCGTCGACGAGAATTGTCAAAAAAAGAGTATTTTACCACATTAATACTTAACACATAGGAAAATGCATATTGAATTTTAAATCCTTATCAATTAATCATTACAATGTCAAATTCAGCATTCAGCATATAAAAATAATGTAATAAACTACTGACAGCATCCATAAATCAGTTGCAAAACCTTGGACGTTATCCTAAAAGACCAAGATTTTCTGTTTGTTTTTTGGGGTTTTTTTTTCTTTGATTTTTACATTTCTTCAGAGGCAACATTATGTTATGTACGTGTCAGCTTGTATACTTTGTGCAAACAGGAATTTAACAAATGGAACATAAAATTATTCATACTTCAGTTAAAGCCTCAGCGGATACTGTTTCATGACATAACAAGTAACTCTTCCGTGGTATATCATATTATTATTATTATTATTATTATTATTATTATTATTATTATTATTATTATTATTATCATTATTATTATTATTATTATTAATTTTGTTGTTGCTGTTTGCTTCTTTTTTATTCTATTTTTTTTTTTTTTTTTTTTATTATTATTTTTTGTTTGTTTGTTTGCCTTTCTGTCTGTGATGTCTTTTGTCATAAGACTGACTCAGATGACTGTATGCTTTCGTTTGGTAACGAAGATTTAAAGAATTATCCCTCTCCGTTTTCCATGAGTTGATTGTGGGAAAAAATAGAATGTTCCCCATTTTCTGTGAATAGGATTTAACAGTTTGCACAGATACAAGGAACAGAGTTCACACTGTCAGACTTTAAATACACGGTACATGAATGGTTGTTTGTATACGTTCCAGTGATGAGTGTAGAAAATTATATATATAATATATATGATATAAATTGACATATTGATAGTAAGATTGTAAAGTATTATTAACCAATCATTTGAAAGGTAGCGTAAATTCCATGCTGTCATACAAATTTACTTTCTGACTGCAAAACTCATCACCCACCAGGTGTCCGAATATTCGTCAAATGCTGGGTGTCTGTTAAGATATTTCGGACTACAGCATTTTATGATATAATAAGTATTTAAATACTTTCCTTTAGATATAGGTTCTAAGCATGGCTTCAAACCTGGAGAAATGTACGAAACCAAAATATTCTGAACACAATAGGAAACTTGATTCATTTTGTACACATGTGGGTAGCGAACGTGCGAAATGTGTGTTAAAGGCAAACATAATTTTCATAACTGGACCACAAAAGGACAATTAGTCTGCAAAATAAAAGAAGCGAGGAAATATTATCATGCTCAAATAATAACAGAATCATTCCTTCACTCATAGGAAACCTTCGATTACATCATATGAGAATTTGTGCCGTTCGGGAAAGGTTTATGGCACTTGTTGACGAATATGTAGAGACATTTCCGGAATCAATCGATCGAAATGATGAAATACAAGGTGATATAGAGAGACTACAGTCATTTGCTTCCTTCTTTCAAACGGCAATCCATACAGGAAATGATAAATGTTTATAAAGGTAAATTTTGTTTCATCTCATATATTTATTATCATTTACTGTAAGTTGTTATCATATAAACCACGTTTAGGTTATAATTTCATTTGTTATATCGTATCGTACTTGTTCCAATGGTATTTCCATCCCAATTTCTACGGTGATCTCCTGTGAAATCATAAGAGGATGAATGGTTTCGATCATTTTATCTGGTCGGGTTCTAAAACATTGAAACGTCTTATGACCCGTAGAATTGGACTCTACTACAGCCCTGTACAGAATTTTTACATTTGAACGTTACACGCTTACGGAGATTTGGCATATGACGGGACTTGTTGAAACTTTTCTCAGAGGTGACATGTCCTGATCCTCATCACCTCTGAATGTTAATTAGGATTCTTACAGACAAAGACTCTGAGCTTGCATCCAGATCGGCAGAGCACTGCTTACTCATGTTGGTGCCAATTTATGTGTTGATACTTTGGTCTTACTCTGCATTACTATGCCTTTTATATATTTTATGACCCTCAACTTTGTCAATGTGATCGTTGTTCACTGAACAACGGATTATCTTTTAAATGCACGTCCTTTCATTATACTGCTTTTATTTTGGGCCATGGCGATGGAGACTCAATAAAGGAACTCTCCTTAACCTATTTGCTTTCATTAACCTCACTTTGTTAGGCAGTTATTCCTACAGATAAGATCCTTAAGCCTCCTTTCAAATAGGAAATGCACGTTGAATCTATTTGATGTCACTAACATTTCTATTATTTAGATTTATTCCATAATGTTTTATGAACTCTCATCATTAGTAACAATTGGTTCATCTTCTATATATGGAGATTTATTTTATAGCAATTTAAAATATTTATTTACTTGATTAAATGTAAGAATACACTGTACAATTCTAAAGAATAAAACTTTGCATTGATTACTAAATTAACAATGAGTTGCTATTGTCTACTGTGAGTGTGAATGGGAAAATGGGCCTAAGACCTCACACAGTGAGTGGTTACTGTCTATTGTGAGTGTGAATGGAAACACGCGACGTAAGTCACACAAAATGAGTGACTATTGTCTATTGTAAGTGTGAATGGGAAAACCGGCCGTTGGCCACACACAATGAGTAACTATTATCTACTGTGGGTGTGAATGGGAAAACGGGTCGTAGCCACAAACAATGACTGATCATTGTCTACAGTGAGTGTGAATAGGACCATACACAACGAGTGGCTATTGTCTAGTGTGAGTGTAGATTGGGAAACGGGGCCACACACAGTGAGCGGCTATTTTCATTCAGTTATTGCAGTCGTCCGATACAGCAAATAATGAAATTTTTGTACAGTCTTTCGGTTTATGTTTTATGTGAACTATTTTTCTTTTGACAACTACGTAAAACATTATTGTGGAAATGACAGAAGACTTTCATCCACATGTAGAGAAGCTAATAAATCGGATTCGAAAAGGGAGTAATCAATACAGAAGCAATTCACGAAATGTTTTGTCATGTTCAGATAAATATATACAACAACGATCAGAGTAAAGAAAACGTTAAAACATTGATATAGTGGATATCGCCACTCTCAAACACGGAGATAGCAACATTCAAAGCATTATCCCATACACCACACATAAAGCTTGGATACACTGTCGCAATGAAAAGCATATCGGCGTTATCGACTACGACGAGCGTAGAAACTTGAAACAACCAGCAAGAAATATAGGAAAGATTTTGGCTGATTTCTGTTTATTTAATGATGATGTTATAGTTCCTCTCTTTAAAGAGATGGAAGTCCAGCGAGTGACAAAGTCTGGTGATTCAACTACTTTATGTTCTACAGCACCGCTGCATCCAATCGGATTATATTTGTCAGGTGACAGTGGAATACTCGTAGCTCTTGGTGACGGTAACGTGAGAGATATCACGTCATCAAGTACAGGAGAGGTCAGACTTCTTATATTGAAAGAGCACATAAGAAGGTCGTTTACAACGCGTATATCCGGGATCAAGATGGTTACTTCCCTTATAAAATAACGAGAAATTGTAACAATCAATTATGTGTGTTAGTTCATATCGGCAACGAATTTCGAAGTAAATTGATGTTTATAACTGAGTCCGGTCTAGTACGTTTTACATATACTGGGCAGACAACACTGAGAGAAAAGTTTTCTTCAGAAGGTTTATGTTGTGATGAATATTGGCGGATAATATTATTAGACACACTAAACAATGCTATCCGTATGCTTAGTCCCGATGGCGAGTTTATTCAATTTCTGCTCACTAAGAACAACGAACTTGTCAGACAAAGGGCAGTAGCAATGTACGGTAACATGCTCTGCGTCGGTTGTAACGAGGGTATCATTAAACTCGTGCGATTGAATAAGATGGTATGAAGTGTAAATGAATCTTAACTTTTATGCAAACATATAAATAACTATTTCTGATTGGTTGATTTAAAGTATATTTTGGTCATTACAATACATGATACATGATTACATCATGTAAAGTTTACATTTGTATCATTGGCCAATGAGGGATTTATTCAATATGACAGATCTTGAAAACACGCTGATCTGTAGCTTTTCACTTGGTAATATCATCATATAGAGAATTATTTGGCAGAGGAAGACTAACACTAGAGTGAGTCTTCCTCCCTAAGGGGAAGGGACATAAGAGTAGACCGCCGGGGGAAAGTCTCATTCAAAATTATGCAGCAGGAAATGCTTACTATAGAGTAGGACCGTCGGGGATAGGGGGTCTGTCTATGGGGGAAAGTTCACTTTATAACACCAGCAAAGCAATTTGTACAAATGTTCCAGGTCAAACTGTTATTACTTTGTTTTGAGAGAGTAGCTCATGAAATGATCTATCACACCGATATCTTCCGCACGTATAAGATACCTTACTGTTTAAGGCTCGTCTGTTGCATGGATCTACCATTCTGTTATGCACCAAGTATAAGAATCAAGAGATAAAAGCAAAAGTCAGTTTCATTAACGAGAGAATAACAAATGAATATTTCCATTTTTCAACCCATCAAATTTAAAATTCTATTCTGCATTGCCTGGTAATATTCCGCATTAAAGACAATATTTTTTGTTGGTCAACCGTCCACACTCTGCTCAGTGGTGTTTAATTACATTTGATTCACTGTGAGACGGGGATACTAGAATTAGTCAACTAAGGAACACCATATATGCTTTTCAAATAGTTATATATCATGAGAATTCCAATTATTCGGCCACAAACATCACTGAAGAAACATAAGTTGTCGAAATGCTCATCTGGTGCACAAAATTAAAAAGTATATATGTTCTATTTTTATTATGTGATACATTTAGGTAAATGTATGTGATATCTGTGAGTGAAATATATTTATAAATAAATATATCATAGTTCCTTTTGCTAGCTTAGTTTTTCTTCTGTCATTGCAATGATGAGAATACATACAATTAAGTCCATTCAGGAATATTCTATCACCTTCACTTCACAGTATTCGTAGTGAATGGTCATCTTTCACTCTGAAATAATAATATGACTATACATAATGTGTATACCTTATGAATCATTATATTTGATCTATCTCTATCTCTATAACGATTGGATCAATATTTAACTGGCTACCTCAGTATACACTAGGTCTGTGTCAAATACCACGTTTGGTTTATTTCTTTCTTTGTTTTTTTTTTTTTAATCTAAAGCACCTTTATATAACATCAAGATTTGCATTTACATGATGGATTAAAAAAAAAATAAACATACCACATTTTAATTCGAGAATGTTAACAACTCCGTTATCACATCCAATCCACAGTGTGTCCTCATAAATTGCCACTGATCTCGGACAATGCAGACCTTCATCCCTGGTCATTAAATACTGTATGAACTGCCCGTCACAATTCAGCATATGAATTGCGTTGTTGTTTAGGTCAGGTAGTATAATGTGTCCATACCGGTCACAGCAAACACCACCAAGGACAAATTTCTCCGTCATCGAGGGCTGGCCCTTATAAATGAACCTGACTTTTTCAGCACTGTCGACTACAACTAATCTGCTTCTGTGGTCTGTGTCTACAATGTCCACTACACACAGGTCATTGTTAATATTTCTGGCTATTCTGTTGGGGTTAATAAACAACTTTCTTCCTAAATGATCCACCTTGTACATTGTATGCATCTGTCCAGATACTGTCATTATTTTCACCTTTCCTGCACTTGCTGGTGAGATATCCCGTACAAAGGAATCACTCAGTCCTACAAGTATCCGACCATCACCGGACAAGCATAATCCACGAGGTCGCAATGCTTTGGTAGAACAAACAAGTGATACGTCGCCGGAAGGAGATACGCGTCGAATAACCTTTTTGATGAAATCTGTAATAATGATATCTTTGTTCCAGAAAACAAAATCTGAAAAATCACTCCCGGTTTTTCTTGATTCCCTAGTTTCCCCAGCTTTGTTAATTAGATGGACCTCTTTTTCCGTACCACAATGAATCCAGGCTTCTTTTGTTGTAGCTGGTACCATATGTAATATACTACTATTTCCATAATTGACAGTTATGATGTTCGTTACCGTCACCGTTGAAATGCTGATTTCTTGGGATTTCTCAATATGACCAAACATCTCATGTATTTGTTGTATATCGATCGTTCCCTCTTTGAATTCAACTTTTTTGTTGCAAAGGCTTAGTTTGAGTTTCTGAGAATGGAAATCTTCGGTTTTTTTCATCACTGTCATGTCATCGGCTGTAAGTTATAATTTATTGTAATGTATAGCAAGGTCATCTGCCACACAAATTTCAACTTTGGATAACACATTAATCCTGAGTAGAGCATTTAGAAATATTATTGGTGTTTAAAATGTAAATCTCATATTATATTGAAATTGTGGGAAAATATAACGAGACATGCGCAATACAAATAATACAAATAACACTTATTAGGATCTTTGACAAACGCTGACATTATCCAGAAAGAAGAACAGGACTTTGCATGGGGTTTATCCCTCAGGATTCATCTTCAGTTTCCGAGTAAATTTTTTGTCGATCTTTTGTTTTACTATGATTATTGCTTTATGTAAGAAAAGGAATATAACCTCTGGGATTTACGTTCAGTTTCTGGGCAAAATCTTATTTTTCAAACCTCTTTTCTATGACTTGTGCCTGGTGTGAGTGAGGCATTGTCATCTATGTATGCTTCTCCAGTTATTGCAAATACCGATATTCATATATCTACAATAATATTGTTAAAGTATGAATGAAAATTTGCCAAATTCGATGAAACCAAACCCATACACAATAATTCAATAGGAATATTTTGGATGTTTCTCATTAACAGCTCTGGCATTATGTAAAACTCGAAGCGGACGTGTATAGCTGGTTAACCACATTCGGAAACCAGAGATTCGACTAGGTATCCGGGGACATTACTAATCTCCTGAGCAATAATTCATGAAAATGTATATTATTACCTGTATGTATAAGTTTCTGAAAGAATGTAGCAAATGATTCCATAGTCTCTATGTCACGCAGTGTATTTGCATTTTCTTTTCCGCTTAGTGACTCCATCTCTGTCAGGAGGGAATCTGCATATTCGTCTACCACATTTTTCAACTTATTACGCATTGCGTTGATCTGTGTGTTTTCCGCGGATTGGAGGGATGGTATGATCTCATGAGAAATGATTTCGTGATTCCGCATGCTATTTTCTTTTGCTTTTTTTACAAACTTCTTCATCATTGACCATTCATGGTCTTTATGTTCGCCTTTCACACATTCTTCGCAAGCCCTCCTCACACAGGTATTGCAAAAGTAATCAAAATCCTCTCCATGCTTTGTACATGTCTGTGCAGCATCATCGAAGTAATCCGAAGAATTCAGTACATCTGTGCACTCCGAGGTTATGTCCTGGATTTCCTGAGTCATGATGTCTGTCTAGAATATTGAAATCATCTTAATCAAAATCTTCTTTATCACGAGTTTTAAACATGTCATTTATTTATATAAATGTTTTACACTGTTAGCATATCTGGCAATTATAGTTTTTGCTATAACTGTGTGTACTATTCCAAAAAATAAGCCGATGAAAGTTGATCAGGTGCTCGGCTTGTGACCTTAAAGTCCCGGGTTCGACTATAGCCAGCATTGTCCTGACTTTTGGATGAGACAGCAAGACCTGATGCCCGATGTTACGGTAAGCATGGTACCTAAACGATACCTGACAGTTTCGAGTAGTACAATTTTCTAAACTATGCAACAAGTAGATGACCTTACCATATGCTTGAATTCGTGGAGAAAATAAAATAATAATCAGTCAATCAAAAATTAAATTCTTACAGGTATTCAAAGATCTTTAAGAAAGCATAGCCCATTTTGATGGCAAGTGGCATCTTGCATAACATTAATAAATTATTACGTAATATTTTACATGCACTGCAGAAACAACATACCAATCTAAACTGGACCTCTAGACCCTCGAGGAAACCATTCGACGGCGGCACATCATCAGGTCAAGCAGTGTGTGATATTAAACAGACGATATAAAAAACGTCTAAATCTAGTAAAACAAACATTAGACTGAACCAAGGCAAACCTCTTTAAACAGGTGAGAGATGGGGACGATAAATAGCTATACATGTCTTTATCAGTTCAATGTGCAGAAGTCTACTAAGATACTAAGAAAGCGAATTCTACGAACTCATCTATCTATATTTGTGGATATAACCCATTAAAGCTTATTCATGCTGATTTACTAGAAGCAAGATAATAGACTTATTAATATAAATATAAACTAAAAAATCGTTGTCTGACATATTGACTTTCTTCTTTGATTTTAGTTTGAAATATATTTTATTGTCATAGTGCAATATCACCCTTAATATTCGTTGTAACGTTTTACCCATTGTTTATAAGATTATGTCGTTAGCAATAGAATATACTAGTAAAAATAATATTATGTCCTCACATCAGATGTGAACGATGGAGAGGGGATGCGTTTATCTCCGTAACACCTTACCTCATCTGTACGTTTATTCCGAAGTATCTATTTGTCTACATTCCCTATTGTGTCTTCTATTACAGAATTTTAACTGCTGCGTGAAATCTTAGCATAGTACATAATTGCATACCTCTGCACCCACACTTTACAGGTTTATCGGATAGAAGTCTGCGAGTTTCAAAAGTGCAAAAGTGACGTCTCGTCGGATGAAAAACAAATAAATACTTTTCCTGTCAGCAATACTAAATCAGCATCATTTTAAGTAAAAAACGAAGTACAGAAGATTAAACCATATCTCATAGTCCATGGAAAAGCAATCTGCTTGGTATCCATTTCATTTATTTACAGTTTTTGTCCGTTGAAGTTTGCTCCGGGGAATGGATACCTTATACGTTTAAGGCAACAAACAATCCCATTCTGAGAAGACTTGGATCTTAACTTCGTGTTTTGCGATTGCAAAGACACTTTGGTCATCTCTAATTTAACTGAACACGTATATTGGTATCGATATATTTTACTTGGAATGCATACCCCTACACAATCCGTAATTATAGTTATTTGATCTCTCCATTAAAATTCGAATTTTGTTCATTGTCCCCTTGATGGGTGTTTATCAGTATATTTCTAAATGCTTTACCGTAGTACTTTCGTAATGGTCACACAAGCATCAGACATCAAATATTATTCATTCGTCAGTAGTTCGAAACCTTAACCATAGGTTAAACTAATCAATGGTTAAAATTCATCCAACTATATCTTTGAAATAAAAAGCCTTTAAGACATAGTCTGTGTACCACTTTGTAGCATATAAAAGAGGCTTTGTAAAGTAATTCAGACTTTTTACTAAAATCTCTTAAAGTAATTGTCTCTCAAATTTTAAACACTGGTTAGCTTAACCAAAGATTAAAGTTTCGAGCAACTGGTCCCATTTCGGTCTCGCAACTACAATACAACCAACAATTGTGTGACTTATTTGTAGTTTACTTCGGTCAGATCTCTTTTTCTATTAAAGGAGTTTTACAAAGATATTGAAAAAATACAACACATTCTTGTATCACTTAGTATTAATCGGATATCACCAAAGCAGACCAGTCGTGTCTCGTGTTGTTTCTACATCTAACCAAGGCTTGAAAGGCGCCAGCGTCTGCTATTTGTTTTATCGCCATTATTCTAGATTCTTAAAGGATTATTCACTTACATAGTGAGAACACTAAAGGCACATGTTGCATCTCATTTGTTTTAGGCAATTATAAGTACGTAACATTGTAAACTAGATACCTAAGGAATACCATTAAATTTGCCATCAATTATTTGCATTGTTATTTTATTGGAATATAAATCTCCATCACTGATAAAATTTCATTAAATCTTATGTTTGTCAAGAGAAATATCCCCCCCCCCGCCCCGACCCATTTTTTTTTCAATTAAATTCATAGCGAAATTTTTTTTTAAGAAAACCTGTGCATACCTGTGAAAATGTAAATATGTTGTTACAGCATGGTAAAATGACTGGTGGCTGTGGAGAAGTACTGCACACTGGAGTGTAGTAGATTTCTACAGTTCACTATCTTGACTTAGTAAAGAAATAAAGTTCAAGTGTACAGCGTTATACCTCTCAGTGATAAGATATAAAAATAAATTCCAGGTTGAAAGTAGAGAAAGGGGGATGTATAATTCAAGCAATACAATATAGTACTCAGAAGGACTTAAAATACCCATGCCTTTTCATGCAATAATAACACAGATAATACTATAATAAACTTTTCCATGTATGTATTGTACACAGTGTATGTAGTTTTTCAACTCTGTCCTATATCCTTATTTCCAGCTGTACTTTACCTTCTGCTTTTATATTCAATTATAAATTCAGATTGTTGTAATATAGTTGTGCTTTCATACCAATAAAAAATAATAATAAAAAAATGATAAAAATAATTCCAAGTGATGTATGTTCATAAATTAAGATCAATAAAGTGTTACCTTACATCATTTATGTAAACTTAAATGAGGACGATTAGGGCTAAAGGGGAGCAGTGGTGACTGGAGAGTTCTGATATATGTCTACGCTAACATAATTCCCCTTTTTGAAATAAAGGCCAATTCAATAAAGTGAGTTATCTCTCCTTGTATATTAAGGTAGTCGCTAAACGTGGACAACTTGTAAACTGTTCATGGAAAAAATGAGTACAACTTGTTTTTTTTTTTTTATATAGTATATTTCCCGTGATGAGATATGGTCAATAACGTAATAGTCAACTTTTATTTATAACACTTTTAGAATGTACTTTTCGGTGATAGTCAAATCACCCTATTGAAATCAGCTATACGTAAAAGGACAAGGTCAGGTCGTGCTACCTACACTATCACAGTGCAAATCTGTCATCACTTTGTGCTTTAATCTATTAGTGCTACAAAAAAATAAATAAAAAAGTAAACTTGCAATATCTTCACATTTTTCTTGCCTGTATGATGGCTTAATAAACTACACAAGTTTCAAGTTTCAAATCTTGGCCTTTCCCGAACAGCATTAATGACAATAGCTACTTCTTTATTACGCATATTCTTCCTCCTCGACGGCTGATAATGATTATTTTCTGACCATAGGACGAGTAACCTACATAAGTTTAGCACCCGTGACGACCTTTCGTGGATATTCACTCTGTCTTCAACACTGCTCTTCATATTTTTATATATTTTGAGAATTCCAATCATTCGGCTACGAGCATCACTGAAGAGACATAACTTGTCGAAATGCGCATATGGTGCACAAAATTAAAAGTATATATATTAACTTGAGGTAGGAAACTCTAGAGTTGAAATCCCAGTGGAGTTTTGTTATTTATATCTTTCGGTTATGAGAGAGAGAGAGAGAGAGAGAGAGAGAGAGAGAGAGAGAGAGAGAGAAATACAAAGAATTATCTGGGTAGACTTTGGCATGCAAAAATATCCTATTCTCTGCATATGTCAAAATACGAAAATAACTGGTATCATATTACTATGACACTGATAACAATGCACCACAGTGGACATACGTGGACCCCGGAAATTCAGGTGCGGGAGCATGTGCCCGGGAGAAGTAAGCGTCTCCTGACTGGCTAGCTACACCGACCATGAATGCTCCTATATGCAGTAGAAACAAACATAAATCAGTACTGTTTATATAAGTGAATGTGGACCAACACCGTAGAAAGTGTCGCGGCCACATGACCAGGTGTGAGGATATAATAACACTTAAATCAGACCATCCTCGAAGAACACATTTGCCGCTAAATAATCTTGTTTTAACGTGAAAAAACGCCTTATAATTGGGAATTTTCAAAGGTAATATACTTTCAGTGTACCTTACACGTCTACAATTTTACAGTTTCATATGACTTCGGGAACATCTTGTCTATCACTAAATCGTACAAATTTATTAAACTTTCATGTACTCTGTACCATTCGATTTGGTTTCAACATTTGGATTAAATTAAATACGAAACGCACATCCATTTTCTAGAACAAATCAAGATTCAAATTGTTTTGAATTCCAATCAGAACACTTTACTGCAGATATAATTTTACTTATTTGCAGATATAATTTTACTTATTAAGCTTTTCCACATTTTCAAATATATTTTCAATGAAAATATTATATTCCATTAATTAATTAATGCCGCGCATTGTTTGCTATTAGATAACACCTGGTCTCCTAAACTTTATCTATAAATACTGAGTCGAGAATGAGTGTATTCAGTCAACTATATTTTAGTTATTCAACTGCCATGTCATCGCCTTCAGTTTAGGTACATATGTATGTGTATACATTGGTATTTTACCTCTATCTTTCACTGCATAATTTGCATATTGAGTAAGTCAACTTTTACCTATGTAGCTCAAACATAATCTGTTTGCACATTCACTTACAACGAGGTTATGATCGGTAAATAGTTTACAGTCTGCAGGAAGTAGGTACAATTCATGTCATCAGGTATGTCGTGTGTCATTTCTGTGTGTTTTATTCGAAACCATATAATATTCTTCTTATTTGGACACATATTTCCTCAAAAACTAAGAAATTGGACGCAATTGTTACATTTGATTAATTTTGTTACAATAGGTGCAATTAACCTAGAAACTGCTTTAAATAAGTTGTTTTCAATTATCCATCCTACATGGCATTGTTTTATATACTAAAATTCACTCCATCAAGTCTTTTGACTTTTCGACTCTTTACACAACGATCCCTCATCAGAAATTAACAGGCAGATTAGCGGAAATTATTCAAAATGCATTTACTAGTAAAACCGGAAGCCGCAAATTCAAATATATAAAAATAGGCCACGGCAAAACTTACTTTGTTAGGGAAAATTCTGATTCCAAAAATAAATACACTGAAACAGCTATCATCCAGATGTTGAACTTTCTTATCGATAACATTTTTGTGGTGTTTGGAGGTAAGGTTTTTCAACAAATTGTCGGCATTCCAATGGGCACTAACTGTGCTCTACTTCTGGCTGATATATTCCTTTACTCATAAGAAGCTGAATTCCTCAGTCTTTGCTTTCGCAAGGAACAAAAAAAAAAAAAAAAAAAAACAATTGGCTCTTGGATTCAATTTTACTTACAGATATATAGATGACTTGCTTTCAATTAATATTCCTTCATTCGCGGATTACCTTAGCATCATCTATCCAAGTGAACTGAAGGTCAAAGAAACCACAGAATGTAGTAATTCTACTTCGTATTTAGATATTATGTTGTCTTTCGACATTAGTGGTCAATTGAACACCTCACTCTATGAAAAACGTGACGATTTCAATTTCGCTATCACAAACTTTCCTTTCATAATTAGCAACATTCCATCATCGCCCGCATACGGCGTATTCATATCTCAGTTAATACTTTATTCCAGAGCATGTTAAAATTACAGTGACTTTGTTCTGAGGGCTTGGCGACTTTCAGTTAAGCTGCTCAACCAGGGTTATATATGTGCTAGACTAGCAACGTCACTGAAGAAATTCTACGGTCGATACGAGACTCTTATTACTCCATATGATATCTCGTTATCCAGACTTTAAAATGATATTCTAGACTAAGACCGATTCCGATCATTTTACACAGATTTGACACCTTCTATACTAGAAGGTTACCTACTTCGACTTCTCCATATATAAATCCATATGGAATTTACACTCCATTTGACTCTTTCTACTGGGTATATGTGGCGGGTGTTGCTAGCAAGCAGGAGATGCTCACTCTGCCCGAGCTCCTGATCTCACTCCATCACAGGGGTTCACATATGCTCTTCAAGTAGACATATTTTGTTATTTTCCAATTGTTTTTCATTTTCACTGATTTTGTATGTCCTCTGGTTTCATGATATTTGGACTTGTGGTTTGGATTTATCCATCATCTTTACATCAAATGTTGTAAATTTTCATGTATATACATTTCTGTATTTTCTGGTTTAAAATCTCACATATTTACTCTCTGTAATTGACGCCTCTTGAAGACACCTCAGTAATTTCATAGAGGGCCAGTAAACCAATTAATCATGCCATTTCAAATCTAAGTCGATATCAGAACTGCATTACAATCGAATATTTTGTGATGTCTTTCAATGTGCTTCTGTGACGGCCTGGATAGTTCAATGGTGAAATCGTCCGCCTTCAAAGCAGAAGGTTCTGGGTTCGATTCCCGGGTCCAGTTACAATTATTGACCCTGCCGGTTACAAAATTTGATGCCAAGAGAGTGGCCCTCATCAAACGGAGAATCAGAGTAATTTCTCTGTTGGGTTTCGAGGTTTGGAAACCTCTGGCAAGGGGGAAGTATGACGGATCCCGGTATCGGTCCGGATAGCTCAATGGATAGAGTATTTGTCTTAATACCAGAAGGTTCTGGGTTCGATTACCGGGTCCAGCCACAATTTTTCACCCTTGCAGTTACACTCCATTTACTCTCTACATATACGTGGCGAATTTCTCTTAAACCTGAGTCACATGTTCGTGCATTACTTCAGTATGTCAATTCAGCCCTTAGCTAATCTCTTGCATTTGAGAATTGTTATTTCATGTAAAATAAGGAAGTATCCCATGCAATGATATGTACTACAACAACTTATCACAATTGACATTCATAGAAATCTGGAAACCAGGAATCGTAAGCGTCTCACATAATGTTTACCACACCAGACAATACTGACGACACAACAATATGTCAGCACCAGCATTAGTTGAATGACACTGCATAACAGATATCACATAGTATGGTATCTAGTGTGTATTTTTCAGGATATAACGTACATCATCCTCGAAGAGAATTATCAAAAATCAGTCCTTACCACATTAACACTTCACACATTGAAAATATATACGGAGCAGAAATAAAAAGTATTGTCTTTTGATGGTTAAAAAGTATATCTTAAATACATAAGTAGGGTTTTTAAAATTGTATATACAATGAAAGGAAAATCTGATACATATGTAAAAGATTGGAGAAAAATATCCACATTTCAATGATAAATCAAATGTATGATAATGAAGATTTACACCGTTATGCTTTAGCGATAGTGACTTATAACTGTCTACTGGACAAACCCAACTACCCATGTGCAGTCAACCGCATCTGGATAATTTAACAGGCGTTTTTGTAAAATTTATTTAATTCTTTACATTGAAAGCAATCTTAGACTCCTTGCAGTAACGACAATCATAAAAGTTTTCAATTATAACATGCCAAGGCTGAACCAGGACCAGCGTAACCAGGCAATTGGCATGTTGAACGCAGGCCGAACAGTGACTGCTGTGAGCAAAGCGTTTTGTTTTCACGAGAAGGCCCATAACTTTATTAGTTCGTCTTTGAGACTGACTGGCAGTGTTGAATATCGTCCTGGAAGGGATAGATCAAGTGCAACTACGGTCCACGATGACCGTTACGTAGCATTGACGTATCTCCGTCAACATCATTTGCAAGCAACTGTTACGGCCAGGTGTTATAGTGTCAACACACAGACTATCCGTAACAGGTTAAGGACTAGACATAGACCGATACGAACTTAGATGCCATGTTTCGGACAGATTCTGACGCCTTCTCATGGCAATGCCCGCGTTATCTGGTGGAGACGTTATTAACGTTTTACGAGGAATGACTAGAATAACGTTTTGTTTACTGACAAATCAAGGTTCACCCTTAGTCCCAATGATGGTTGAGCCAAAGTTTATCGTCGACAGGGAGAACTATATATTGATGCATGTGTCCTTCAAAGAAACAGGTGGGGCGGTGGCAGCGTTATGATATGGGGTGGATCATGGGCAGAGGGAAAACGCGCCTTATAGTAGTAAATGGTACTTTAAATGCACAGGCCTTTATTAATCAGATTCTAAATCCAGAAGTAGTCCCTTCATTCATAGACATACTCTAGTGGTAACCCTGCAACACGACAATACTCATCCGCAATATTCCGCAAGGCTGAGGATTTTTCTCCAATTTCTTAGAGCCTCTGCACTTGTAAGCTGGTATACAGTGTCCAAACAGAAATCAAACAAATGGAATATCAATTATTCATACTTGAGTTAAAGACTCGGCGGGTTCATTTTCAAGACATATGATTCCAAATAATTTTAAATCGATAATGTGTGCTTGTGCATTTTCCCATGGTCGTTTTTATGGTAATGTAAATATGTTGTTGTACTACATCACTCTGTATATGACACGAATTTGCAGTATGCATGCTATAATTTATTACGATAATACTGGGTTGATTCTACTTGATCATATTAAAGTACACCATTTGAGTAATTAGTATTATTTCAATTGACCAGACTAAGTACATTGTATGTGCCTCAGCTGCATCACAACTGAATTTTTGTTTTGTGGTGTCTCTCAATGCTTTATGGTTTTGTGGTGTCTCTCGATGCCTTGTTGTTTTGTGGTGTCTCTCGATGCTTTATTGTTTTGTGGTGTCTCTCAATGCTTTATTGTTTTGTGGTGTCTTTCAATGCTTTATTGTTTTCTTTTCTCTCGTGGTCACTTTTCTCATATGAATGATTCAGATGACTTTATGCTTTCTTTTTGTCTCAAAATATGAATAACTTTCCCCCTTTCGTGAGTTGATTGTGGTGAACATGGAATTTTCCCGGTTTTCTTTTGGATAGGATCTCAGATTTACTTGATCCCATGGGATGGAGTTCACACTGGCAAAATATGTGACGTTGAATATACGATGTCGCACATAAATAGTTTTTTTAAGATGTTCCAGAAATGATTTTAGAAAATGATTTATATATTATATATAGTATAAATTGATATATTGGTGGTAAATTTCAAAAGTATTATTAACTTCCATGTATATATGCTGTCATACAATTTTACGTTCCGACTAAACATGCCACTACCAGCTGTCTGAATACCGTCAAATTTTCGGTGTTTGGTCAAATATTTGGAACTACAGTATTTTATGATACAATAGGTATTGAACTACTTTTATGTAGATATTGGTTCTAAGCACGACTTCAAACCTGGAGAAATGTACGAAACCAAAATGTTCTGAACACAATAGGAAACTTGATTCGTTTTGTTACACATATGGGAAGCGAACAAGATGAGTGTTAAAGGCGAACATAATTTTCATAACTGGACTACAAAAGGACAATAGAAGCGAGGAAATATTATCTTGATCAAATACATAATAGAATCATTCCTGCACTCATAGGAAACCTTCGACTAGATCATATAAAAATTTGTGCTGTTCGGGATAGGTTTATGGCACTTGTTGACGAATATGTAGACACACTTCAGGAAAAGATGGAATCAATCGATCGAAATGATGAAATACAAGGTGATATAGAATGACCAGGTCATTTGCTTCCTTCTTTCAAACGTCAATCCATACAGGTAATGATAAATGTTTATATAAAGGTAAATTTTGTTTTCATTACATATATTTATTATCATTTACTGCAAGTTGTTATCATTACAGACCAAGTTCAGGTTATCATTTCATTTGTCATCGTATCGTACTTGTTCCAATGGAATATCTCATCCCAATTTCTACGGTGAACTCCTGTACAATTTTAGGGGGTTGAAAGGTTTCGATCATTTTATCTCGTCGGGTTCTAAAACATTGAAATGTCTTCGTCATCGATCGACTACATGACCCGGAGATTATCATAAGGACCATAATTCTTATATTGGACTGTACTACAGCGTTATACAGAATTTTTACATTTGAACGTTAATCGCTTACGGGGATTGGGCATTTGACGGGCCTTGTTGAAACCTTTTTCAGAGGAAGCTTATCCTGAACCGTTGAATCTAATTGATGTCACTCATACTTCTATTATCTAGATTTATTCCATAGTGTGTTTATGAACTCTCAGCTTTAGTAACCAGTTGGTGCATGTTCTGTATATGGAGAATTTATCTACTTAAATAAATATAAAAATACACTGTACAATTCTAAAGAATAAATATTTGAAGCTCTGTAAGTCCACAACAAACATCTATTTTGCCCCTATAGGGGTATACACAAAAGAAAAAAGAAAGGTACACAACCATTTTGGAAGCAAAATAACCTCCGATTCAGACACGCGTTTGGGCCATTGAAATCGGTAATTTGCACAATTTCAGCTCAGTGCCACATAGTTCCACATCGGAAACAATACTTTACACAATGCATTGGTCAATCCATGCCCATTATCCCGTATTCCAATAGCGGTTTATCCGCGTCCCTTTACCACACACAATTAATAACCATTGGCCACACGATGAGTGGTTTTTGTTTACTGTGAGTGTGAGGAAATTAACATAAACGAGCGAGCAAAAATAAGGACACAAAAAGACATCACATAGAAGCTTAATTGTAATGCGCCTGAGACACCGACTTAAGACGGAAAAAGAGTTGAATTAAGAGAGGAAGCTGATCTGTAGGGTTCACTATAGTAATGTCATCATATATTTGTATTCAAGATTAGACAGGGGAAGACTGACGCTACAGTGAGTCTTCCTCCTTAGGGGGAAGGGACACTAGAGTAGACCCGCCGGGGGAAAGTCTCATTCATGCAGCGGGAATTGTTCACTTTAGAAGAGGACTGCCGGGTGGGGAAAGTCTGGGTATTAGGGAAGGTCCACTTAATAACACCGGCAAAGCTGTTTGTACAAAAGTTCCATGTCAAACTGTGACTTGTTACTTTGTTTTGAGAGAGTAGTACATGAAATGATCTATCACACCGGTATCTTCGGCACGTATGAGATACTTTACTGTTTAAGGCTCGTCTGTTGCATGGATCTAACATTCTGTTACGCAACAATATACCATTTGCCGATCTTGATAATTGTTGTCTTTTTGTCCGAGCTAATACCTTTTGGCGTTGTTTTTTGGTATGGCGTTACAATAAATTTATGTCACGTATTATGACGTCACTATGAAAATCAACGCTAAGAGTTGTTAGCTCGGACAAAAAGACAGCCTTTATCAAGATCGGCAAGTGATCTATTGTAAGAATCAAGAGATAAAAGCAAAAGTCAGTTTCATTAACGAGCGTTGAATATAAACAAAAGAATATTACCGTTTTTCAACCCATCAAATTTAAAATTCTATTGCAATCTGGATTGCCTGGTAATATTCCATATTAAAGAAAAAAGAGGTGTTCCTGGCTCAGTTATGTGGCAGAAGTCACCATGGAGCTATACAATACATGAATATAAATAATATACTAGCACATATAACACATTACAAAAATATTTGATTGTAGTGCAATTACGATACCGACTTAGGACGGTCATTTGACAAAAGCAAAACAAATGTTGTGGTTAACCGGTTTACGGGCCCACCTTCCCACTCACCGTAACAGCAGAACAATCAAAGGACGTACATTTAAACGTTTAAAAATAATCCTCCATGTAAAGAACAAGGGTTAACAGGTATCGCATAATGAGAGGACATAAAAATATAAACACGTAAGGTATTGTAAAACACATAATGATATAAAAATATATGCAACATCAACATGATAAACCGTGCTCTGCCAGTAATATTTCAAGTTGGTCAACCGTCCACACTCTGTTCATGAGTGTTTAATTACATTTCATCGACTGTGAGACGGGGATACTAGAATTAGTGAACTAAGTAACAGCATAAATGCTCTTCTAACAGTTATATATCATGAGAATTCCAATTATGCGGCCACGAGCATCACTGAAGAGACATAAATTGTAGAAAGGCGCATCGGGTGCACAATATTCAAAGGCATATATGTTCTATTTTTATTATGTGATACATTTAGGTAACTGTATGTGATATCTGTGAGTGAAATATATTTATAAATAAATATATCATAGTTCCTTTTGCTGGCTTAGTTTTTTTCTTCTGTTATCGCAATGATAAGGATACATACAACAAAGTCCAATCACGAATATTCTATCAGCTTGACTTCGCAGTATTCGTACTGAATGGTCATTCTGAAATGATAACAATACATGATTATACATACCTATAATGTGTATACCTTAATATCAATTATTATATTTGATTGGTTCAAACGTAAGGTGTCCCTAATACCTCTCTAACGATTGGATGAACATTTATCCTGCTACCTCAGTATACACTAGGTCTTTGTCAAATACCCACGTTTGGTCTATTTCTTCTTTTTTTTTTTTTTTTTTTTTTTTGAAAATTTTGATACATGGTTTAATCTAAAACATCTTTATATAATATCAAATTTTGCATTTACATGATGGATTGAAAAATTCAACATAGATACCACATTTTAATTCCAAAATTTTAACAATTCCGTTATCACATCCAATCCACAGTGTGTCCTCATAAATTGCCACTGATCTCGGACAATGCAGACCTTCATCCCTGATCATTAAATATTTTATAAACTGCCCGTCACAATTCAGCATATGGATTGCGCTGTTGTTCAGGTCAGGTAGTATAATGTTTCCATACCGGTCACAGCAAACACCACCAAGGACAAATTTCTCCGTCATTGAGGGCTGTCCCTTATAAATGAACCTGAATTTTTCAGCACTGTCGACTACAACTAATCTGCTTCTGTGGTCTGTGTCTACAATATCCACAACCCAAAGATCACTGTTAATATTTCTGGCTATTCTGTTCGGGTTAATAAACAACTTTCTTCCTAAATGATCCACCTTGTACATTGTATGCATATGTCCAGATACTGTCATTATTTTCACTTTTCCTGCACTTGCTGGTGAGATATCCCGTACAAAGGAATCACTCAGTCCTACAAGCGCTTAACCACTACACCACGCTTACCCCTATACTAGAGAGAACTTGGAAAAAAAGTCCAATTTGATCAAATTGTAGACCTTCATATCTGTAAAGCTTTTTTTCAAATTCTATATAAGATTGTCATATCAAATGCCTATTGTGGAAAGATTTTTCTCAGGATTGTCTGATATTACACGTTTTAATACTTACTTCACTTGGGAGTTTACGGAAAATATAACTGATATGGCGTAAAAAACTATTTTCCTTTGCGCTAACGTACTGCTTTGATGTTTGTTTTAATTGTGAAGTCATACAAAACGCTATGATCATTTATTTAGAGGCGTAGTATTGACAGCCATTGCATGTAGCGATTTCGTTCATCTACATTGCTACTAAATAACAACAAATAACTCAAAATGTTATGTCCATGCTTTTTCTACTACAATATTCTCATTGTAGATTTAAAGCAATGGTCCTGATTACTGAATTAGACGATTTCTAACGCATAGACCATGACGATGGTAGGAATTATTTCAAGTTAATAGTTCCATCCTTTAAATACTACCCAACTACATTTAACCCAACATTCTGTCTGTAATATATTCCTTTACTTAAAATTCAGTGGAAAAATTCTCATATAGGGAAAACACTTTTGTATTGCTGTTTCTTTAATTCTTAAAATGCGTCTTATACATACATTTGTACGCATTATAGGAAGACTTAAAATGTCTCACATTAACAAACTTTCATATTATGGGCTATTTTGCCCTCAACGGCTATACCTCGTTTGTGGTAATGTGTCATAAATCAAAGCTCATTTCGAAATTCTAATTATAGTTGATGTCATCTAGGACCACGGCATAATCTTTATTTTCTATCAATAATTTTTACCATATTTGCAACTTATACCACGATACTATATACGACTTTTCTCTATCCGTTGATTATACCGCTTGCAAAATGAGTGGAAGTGTCGGCCACTAAACGTTTACCGTACTAAGTCGGAGTCAGAATTGAAAACTTGCATGATGTGCGTATTTTCTTATTTTGTGCATGTCCATGGCAACTTTTACATACAATTCAGTTTTCTGTCTTTTGGTTGCTTACAAAAATGTGTTTGCTTTTCCCAGTTCTATTACTGATTCTATTTTTAATGAATTAAACAAATAAACTTTAGTAAGAATATTTTATGATTTCTTATTTGAGACCTGAGTCATTAGCTAGCTAGGGACAAAAATGGACATTCATGTGTCGCTGGAACTGAGACCAGGTCCCTTTGAAGTCCTTAATTCAAGCAAGTCACACACACACACACACACACACACACACACACACACACACACACACACACACACACACACACACACACACACAGCCATTGCAAGAAATGTATAAATTTATTATGAATAACAGTACAAACAACACAATACAATCAACCAAGACTGGTATTCACCGAGTGGTTATAATTGTTGTAAGAGCATATATACATGGAATAATTTATTGTACCATAGGCGATTTCGATAAATTCTCTAATTATGAAGATAACAAAAATATTTTAAGAACATACTAGTTATCAAATTGATCTTGATCTAAAATAAAACTCCAAAACTTATTGAATATTGAAGGTTCAAGCTGTGTATTTAGGATATACTATTTATTTTAGTCCCTAGTTTCAGAATGATGTGCTACCAGTTTTTAACAATAAATGTTAAGTACATGTATATATCTCAAGCAATTCATCTCGTTCTGCAAGATGATGCATCTAAAACATTTAATAACCACGAACGGTATTGATTCGTTAGAAATAATACAAAAGAAATACACATTAATTGCAGTTGTGGATCAGTACTGTCTTACAAAGACATAAATAATCAAAACAAGGGAATATAGCATTTTCAATGGAAAATTAATTTTGAATATTGCTGTGCAACAAAAGAATTGTGAAACACGTTGTTAGTCACTGTACGACTTCGTTACACAAAAATACATTGACATTTTGTTACATAATATTGACAAAGTCAGCAAAGCAGTCTGTAGAAAGCTCCTAGGTCCATCTGAGGCTTGTTGCTGCGTCCTGGGAGAACAGAATTTGAATTCCTATATCACAGTAAATATCAGTATCGTTAGCACGTAGGCTTCTCTGTTGCATAGGTTTTAATTCCTTGTTATGAACGAAGTGCAAGATTCAAGAGACAAAAACAAACATTTTCATAAATGAGTATTGATTATAAACAGAGAAATATTCCCGTTATACAAAGATGTGATAAACCCATCAAATTTCAAATTCTATTGCAATCTGGATTTCATGGTAATAGACAACAGTAAATTGAATATTGTTAGTTGGTCAACCGTTCATTCTCTTCTGATGACAGTTTGATTACACTTGATAAGCTATGAGAAGAGGATAATGAAATTGGTGGAATTAGTGAAGATTATGTGGTACATATACTTTAATGTATGTGATATATGTTTGTGAAGTACATTTATGAATGGATACATCATAATTTTTAAGGGGGGGGGGGGCGCTTAGTTTTTTTCTTCTGTCATAGCAATGATAACGATACATACAACAAAACCAAAAGTTCAATAAGGAATATTGTATCTCTGTGACTTCAGGAATATTGTATCTCTGTGACTTCACAGTATTGGTAGAGGTTGGCCATTTGTCATTCTGAAATAATAACTAGACATAACTATTTATACTTATAATGTTTATAATTTGTAAATTATTGTATCTGTAAAACATTTGCACCACTTTCAAGAAGTAAAGAATGCTTGAGTAAAACCACGTTTATAAAAGATCAGGAAGTTTTAGGGAAATAAGCTGGTACATTTGGATCTACCCAACCGGGTATATAAAACAGTGAACATACCACATTTCAATTCCAGAATTTTAACAACTCCGTTATCACATCCAATCCACAGTGTGTCTTCATAAATTGCCACTGATCTCGGACAATGCAGACCTTCAGCCCCGGTCATTAAATACTGTATGAACTGCCCGTCAAAATTCAGCATATGGATAGCATTGTTCTTCAGGTCAGATAGTATAATGTGGCCATGGCGGTCACAGCAAACACCGCCTGCAACTAATTTCTCCTTCATCGAAGGCTGACCCGTATAAGTGAATCGGAACTTTTCCTCACTGGTGATCACTACCAATCTGCTCCGCTGATCCCTGTCTACAATGTCCACTACACAAAGGTCATTGTTAACATTTCTGGCTATTCTGTAAGGGTTAATAAACAACTTTCTTCCCAGATGATCCATCTTGTACATTGTATGCATATGTCCAGATATTGTCATTATTTTCACTTTTCCTGCACTCTCTGGTGAGATATCACATGCATAGCAATCGCATATTCCTACCAGCATCCTACCATCACTGGACAAGCATAATGAACGAGGGCGTAATTGTTCGATGGAGCATACGAGTGTTACGTCGCCAGAAGGGGAAATGCGACGAATAACCTTTTCCATGAAATCAGTTATTATAATGTCTTTGTTCCAGAAAACAAAATCTGAAAAATCACTTCCGGTGTTTCTCGAATCCTGGATTTCCCCAGTTTTGTTAATAAGATGGACCTCCGTCTCACTACCACAATGAATCCAGGCCGCCTTTGTTGTAAGTGGTACTATATGAAACACACTACTGTTTCCATAATTGACAGTTGTAACGTCCGTTACCGTCACAGTTGAAATGCTATGGTCGCAGATGTCTTGGGATTTCTTAATTTGGCCAAACATCTCCTGTATTTGTTTTACATCGATCGTGCCCTCTTTGAATTCTATGTTTTTGTTCCGACGGCCTAGTTGAAGTTTCTGAGCATGGAATTCTTCGCTTTTTTCCATGACTGTCTTGTCATCGGCTGCAAGTACAAGTACATCGGGTAATGTGCCATCGGAATATTGACTTAAAAACAAAATAGTGAGTAATGACAATCACTGCCACCCAGAAAAATCCAAAAGTGGGATTATATGCCATTAATTTAATGTTTTCTAATTTTCAACGGCTTCTATCTCATAAATGCCACACAGACTTGGAAAAAAGACAAATCGCAAGCAAAGCATGTTTGAGTTTTTGTTTTACGATTACTATTGCCTTAAGTGAGAAATGTGATCAAGAATATGTCATCTATGTATGCCTTTCCCGTGATTTCAAATGTTGATGTTCATATCAACAATATTTAGAATAATATTGTTAATATATGCCTAAAACTTGCTATGTCTGCGATGCCGCTAAAGATAAAACCAACGGCATTCCCCAAAATATATTTTGAACCTACTTTTATTAGAGAATCGGGTATTATACAAATCTCGAAATGGACACGTATAGTTGGTGAACCCCATGAGGAGACTGAAGGTTCGACCAAATATCAATGGGCATAAATGATCTCAACAGTTCATAAAATGTATATTTATACCTGTATGTATTAGCGTCTGAAAGAATACAGCAAATGATTCCATAGTCTCTATGTCACGCAGTGTATTTGCATTTTCATTTCCGCTTAGTGACTCCATCTCTGTCAGGAGGGAATCGGCATATTCGTCTACCACATTTTTCAACTTATTACGCATTACGTTGATCGGAGTATTTCCCTTGGCTTGGAGGGATGGTATGATCTTCTGAGAGATGTTTTCATAATTGCGCATGCTATTTTCTTTTGCTTTTCGTACGAACTTCTTCATCATTGACCATTCATGGTCTTTATGATCGGTTTTCACACACTCTTCGCAAGCCCTCTTCACACAGGTATTGCAAAAGTAATCGAAATCCTCTCTATGCTTTCTACATGTCTGTGCAGCATCATCGAAGTAGTCTGAAGAGTTCGTTTCACCTGTGCCCTCTGAAGTTAAATGTATGTCCTGGAGTTCCTCAGTCATGATGTAAATCTACAACATAAAATCTTCTTCATCAAATATAGAACATATATACCTTTTAATTTTGTGCACCATATTATGCGCATTTCGACAAGTTATGTCTCTTCAGTGATGCTCGTGGCCGAATGAATGGAATTCTCAAAATATAAAAAATATGAAGAGCAGTGTTGAAGCCAAAATGACAGAAAGGTGAACCAAAAACTATATCTAAGGACAGAGCTATGCACGAGGGAGATACTCCTTAGTTTTAGAGTGATTTACTTAATTTGATGTCTGAAAATTTTAAGTATATATTTCATGTCAGTACAAAAGCACTGAAAACTTATGACTTATGATGCCCTCGGGGACTATCAGTCTACCAGCAGTGACACCGGCCTAGTGGTTATAACAAATATAGAACATATATACCTTTTAATTTTTTGCACCATATTATGCGCATTTCGACAAGTTATGTCTCTTCAGTGATGCTCGTGGCCGAATAAATGGAATTCTCAAATATATAAAAATATGAAGAGCAGTGTTGAAGCCAAAATGAAAATCGTCTTCATCAAGATTTTCTAGAAATTATGTATATAAAAGATTTTATATCACTGTTTTACTCTATTAGCATATCTGAAAAGTACGTATTCAGCAATATCAGAAATTGTTGTAAGTAACTGTATGTATAAGTAAAGAGCACCCTTAATCTTTAGCTTACAATAGAGAATAGTAAAATATAATACCTTCAGAAGTCCCGATAATAAATACCTGAAGGTGTATTAATGTGATGCACCATATATCATATTATAGAGCGTGATATCTGCCATGATGGCTTTGTCCTATTTTTAAAAGAAAATAAGAGGCAAATGCCCGAGTAAGGTGAAATCCCTTTAAATATAGTAAGGACTGATCGCTAATTGAATTCAGGCGAATAAAATGAAGAATGCACAAACAATTCCATTTAAAAAACTCTCAAAACTTTTATCGAAACGAACAAGTACTAATAGTTGAACACAGTATCGAATTCCTTTACTAAGGACATAGACGAATATGATTGGTAAGAAGATAGATAATGATCAACAGGAAATGTTATACTCACGGACGCAATCTAAATCACTTGCAACATATCTTTCCTACATTCACAATTGTTGAGAAATGTTTAGGGTGACCACATTACAGTTGTCATGCACAAGTGTTCGGATCAATCATCATTGATCACTAATAATTGTTGAATACCTGATTATAAAAGCTGAAAACAGGCAGGATCGATGACGGAAGTCAGACAACAGTCTGGCTGTTTTCACCTGTTGTGTGTTACGACTTATTATGTTTAAACGGATAATAGCAAAGCAGCCTGGGTTCGATTGCTGAAAGTGGAATTATATTGACTTCGTATTGGCATTTCTAGGAAATTATGAAGCAGTATCTCATTCATGCATAATTTATCTCTCTCATCAGATTGCAATTTCATGGCAAAATTTATTAGCATGTTATGAGATATATCTTATGCAATATATTTAAAAATTCCAGATGTTTCCCCTTGTTCTGTGTTATACTGTATATATGCAGTACTAAATTATATTTGTTTCGTTTGTTTGTAAGGGCGGGTTTGGCTCTCCTTTGAATTTTAGGGATCTGTAAATGTCCACTGTGATACATTGTTATTAGTACCAATACTCATGTGACACCAATTACTTTTGTATTTATATTATTGATATGTTTAATGCTATGTTCTAGTTATCTAGACGTCATTTTAATAATAGAGAACACCGAGTTTGAATATTATAAATCTTATATTTATCTGTCTCAACTTCAAATCGATAAAGCGAATATTTCTGATAAAGACTTTTTTTTTTTTGTTTTTTCTTTTCTTTTCAGCAATTTGTTTCTAGTAAAACTTACCATCCCAATTTTTATGGTGATCTAGCTTATAATTAAGGATGGTCAGATACTTTTATAACTTTATTTTGTCCAGATCTAAACTTCTCAAACGTTTTCTACATCGACAGTACGAACCTAGGATCATCACTGGTCTTGTTTTCTGCCTTTATACAAATCTATAAAGATCTTTCCTTAAACTCACAGACTAAAAGTGGCGGATGGGACTCTATGACGGACATAGTCTCAATATTTTCAGAGAAGACATTGTCCCGAACAAACGTTTGTTACCGTTGTAGACCGTGTAGAAATCCTTACTAACAGCTACAGAGGATTGCTGTAAAGAGGACATGTACCAGACAAGTGACTGATAATCTCAAGAAGAGATGGATGCTAATAACACGATTCACATGATAAAAATACACTTAAACAAAATGTGAAAATATATGTGAATGTTGCTTTATATATTATCATATCTTTCAGTTGTGATCGACTTATAAAACAAATATCTATAAAGCTTTACATTATTATTATTATTATTATTATTATTATTATTATTATTATTATTATTATTATTATTATTATTATTATTATTATAGATGAATACATCTAAGATTAAAAACAATAGAGCGCTCGTCTTTCACCAATGCGACCAGGGTTCGATTCCCGGTGTGGTACGTCTGATGGTGAGACTGTCATCAATTAGGCTTTGTGGGTTATATCCGGGTACTCCGGTGTCCTTCCACACCCTTACCCAAAGCTCTCTGGCAACGAGCAAGATTTATATAAGTTTTTGACTTGTTTTTTAATCGTTGTAAAATAAAGTTTTAAAAAATCCTTATACTTGGATTACCAAATCTTTTTAAATGTTTTTTTTTTTAATAAACTTTGTTTGATAATCAAATGTTCCGCTCGGTTCACGTACGTCTTTCAAAACATCATTCCAATTCTCCCAACCCTAAAATCGTCAATCTATGTGAAGCAGATTTTATTTTATTGACAGGCTGTTAAATGCTTACTTTTAATAAAACGCCACTAGAAGCCATAACAAAATACTGGAAATATTTCATCATATTGAACATACGTAACGAGAAAAGTCTGTATTGTCTGTAGCGGTATATGTACACATACTTCAGTACAAGTGCAATTTTCAAAATTTGATCGTGCTATGAAACCAAAGCTGTAGAGAAAATGTGAAAAGTAATTCTGTTGGTTCACTTTCCCGTGAATTGGCTTTGTGATTTTGGTTTCGTTTAAATTTGGAACGTTTTCTAGAGATAGTAGTATACAACCAAGCTACAAGGTATCTAGGCAAGCTCCGCCCATTAAAATACTAATGCTCGCTTTTTACTGTAATCATGTCCATTGACATTGATTGATAAAGAACTCTGGTAGCAAAACTGATATTTAATATAGGGAGTCAAGTAGTAACGTAAAAGTTAGCCATTAAACGGTTAAGGCCTCCCCGGAAAACCACAGTTGCTGCATTAACTGCAGACATTAATGTTCGAGTATGAGTTTAAGTAATTAACATATCAATATTATTCATAATGTTTTAATCCTGCTTGTAAACTGAGTTGAAGGTTTGGCCCGTTAACTAGTTAACCACACCATTTGACTGATGATTTACACTTGACTTCCGAGACAACGCTGATTCCTGTTATGTAACGTCTTTAAGTCAGGCTTAGTGGAGTGTATACTTTCCACCAGTGGTATGTTCGAAGAGAGTAAGTTTAGAAAATGCAAAAAAGAAAGCAAGCGGTACTTCATTTCTGTTGTACCCGTAGAAGGCACAAGTCAGACATATTGCCCGCAAACTATATTTTTACTTTAGACAAGCCCCGCAAAACAAAACGTTGCAAGAAATCATAAATTCATTATGAATGACATCGATATGACATGTCTCTAATCATTTAATCAAATTCGATAATAAAATCTAAAAACATGTAATTTCAATATTATTATACTTAATATTTACGTGCGCTGCTAACATCTCGTATAGAATATTTTAAAAATTGACTAGATATGGATTTTTTTTTTCGGCAGCTTCATTGCACATCTTGAAAGCCTATAGTCAGTAGCAACACCGTAGACAAATTGAAATAGTGTTCACCCTGTAGTTACAATTATTATAAGAACATATGTACATGTAATAATTTATTGTATCCTATGCGAATTCCATAAAATCTCCAAGTATGCTGATCAAATCTAAATCTTTGGATAACCAAACTATTTGAATAGCATACCAGTTATCAACTTGATCACAAATAATAAAAAAAAAAAACTCCAAAACTTATTAAACATTCAGGATGTGCACTCTTTATTTTAGACCTTCATTTTGAATAACAGTATCTTTTGAAGTATGTATTTTGGGTCATTCATTAAGTCTTGCACAGATGATGTTAAAACACAAATATATGCACATTACTTGCAGTTGTGGATCAATACTGTCTTACAAAGACATAATCAAAACAAGGGAATATAGCAGTATAGCATTTCCAATGCAAAATCAATTTTGAATATTGTTGTGCAGCAAAAGAATTGTGAAGCACGTTGTTAGTAAATGCACCACTATGCATTGATCAATAAATCCACCTTCACTGCGCAGAAATACATAAGACGAAAATTGACATTTTGTTATATTATATTTTCATCGACAAACTTGGCAAATCCGTTTGTAGAAAGATCAGCAGCTTGTTCCTTCGTCCTGGTATAATATATCACAGTAAACATCGCTATCTTCAGCACGTAAACGATCCCCTACTGCTTTAGGTCCGTCTTGCTTTAAAATTTATTATGTACGAAATGCAAAATTAAAGAGACAAAACTAATGTCATTTTCATTAACGAATGTTGATTATAAAGACAAAATTTTCCCGTTTTTCAAAGATGTATTCAACCCATCAAAATTAAAATTCTTTTGTAATTCTCATCCAATTTGAACCATGTGCAAGATTTAAGAGACAAAAACAAATGTCATTTTCATTAACGAGTGTTGATTGTAAACAGAGAAATCTTAAAGTTTTTCAAAAATGTGACCAACCCATCAAATTATTAATTTTATTGCAATCTGGTTTGCATGGTAATACACAACAGTAAATTGAAAAGTGTCTGTTGTCCAACCGTTCATACCCTTCTTATGGGAGTTTGATTAAATTTGATTCACTATGAGACGAGGATACTGGAGTAGTAAACTACGGAACAACATATATGAACTTTATGAATGATATTATGTGGTACATTTACATAAATGTATGTGATTAAAGTTAGTAATATACATTTATAGATAATTGTATCATACTTTGTTTTCTCATTTTAATTCCAGAATTTTAACAACTCCGTTATCACATCCAGTCCACAGTGTGTCTTCATGAATTGCCACTGATCTCGGACAATCGAGACCTTCATCCCTGGTCATTAAATACTGTATGAACTGCCCGTCAAAATTCAGCATATGAATTGCATTGTTCTTCAGGTCAGATAGTATTATGTGACCATGCTTGTCACAGCAAACATCACCTGCGACTAATTTCTCCTTCATCGAAGGCTGACCGGTATAAGTGAATCGGAACTTTTCCTCACTGGTGATCACTACCAATCTACTCCGCTGATCCCTGTCTATAATGTCCACTACACATAGGTCATTGTTAATATTTCTGGCTATTCTGTAAGGATTAATAAACAACTTTCTTCCTAAATGATCCATCTTGTACATTGTATGCATATGTCCAGATACTGTCATTATTTTCACTTTTCCTGCACTCGCTGGTGAGATATCACATATATAGGAGTCGCATACTCCCACCAGTATCCTACCATCACCGGACAAGCATAATGCACGAGGACGAAACTGTGCGGTGGAACATACGATAGTTACGTCGCCAGAAGGGGAAATGCGACGAATAACCTTTTTCATGAAATCAGTTACGATAATATCTTTGTTCCAGAACACAAAATCTGAAAAATCACTCACGGTTTTTCTCGATTCCCGGGGTTCCCCAGTTTTGTTAACGAGATGGACCTCCTTTTCAGTACCACAATGAATCCAAGCCTCCTTTGTTGTAACTGGTGCTATATGAAACACACTACTATTTCCATAATTGATAGTTGTAACGTCCGTTACCGTCATTTCTTGGGATTTCTCAATATGGCCAAACATCTCCTGTATTTGTTTTACGTCGATTGTGCCCTCTTTGAATTCTATGTTTTTGTTCCGAAGGCTTATTTTAAGTTTTTGAGCATGGAATTCTTCACTTTTTTCCATTACTGTCTTGTCATCGGCTGTAAGTACAACAATAGTGACATAAAAACAAAATAGTGAGTAAAGGCAATCACGGTCACCCAGAAACATCCAATGGTGGGACCAGGTGCCATTATCTTAATGTTTTATACATAGAAACAGCATCTCCCACATCAACGCCACACAGATTACAACCTAGAATAACAGACCAACTCCGAGCATAGCATTTTTGCACTTTTGTTTTACGATGACTATTGCCTTAAGTGAGAAGTTGATCAAAATTTTGCCATCTATTTATGCCTTTCTCGTGATTTCAAAATCTGATGTTCATATATTTACAATTAAATTGATAAAATATAACTGAAATTTTGCAATATTCATAATGATATAACCAACGTCATACCCCAAAATATATTCGGCATATTTTGAACCTATTTTCATTAAAGAATCGGGCATTCTATAAAACTCAAAATGAACACATAAAGCTGGTGAACCCCATGAGGAGACTGCAGTTTCGACCAAGTATCAGTGGGCATGAATATTCTCCTAAGCAACAATTCATGAAAATGTATATTTATACCTGTATGTATAAGTCTCAGAAAGAATGTCGCAAATGATTCCATTTTCTCCATGTCTCGCAGTCTACTCGCATTTTCATTTCCTTTTAGTGACTCCATCTCTGTCAGGAGGGAATCTGCATATTCGTCTACCACACTTTTCAACTTATTACGCATTGCGTTGATCTGCGTATTTTCCTTGGCTTGGAGGGATGGTATGATCTTCTGAGAGATGTTTTCATAATTGAGCATGCTATTTTCTTTTGCTTTTCGTACGAACTTCTTCATCATTGACCATTCATGGTCTTTATGTTCGCCTTTCACACATTCTTCACAAGCCCTCTTCACACAGGTATTGCAGAAGTAATCAAAATCCTCCCCATGCTTTGTACATGTCTGTGTAGCATCATCCAAGTAATCCGAAGAATTCAGTACATCTGTGTAATCCGAGGTTAAATTTATGTCCTGGATTTCCTCAGTCATGATGTTTGTCTAGAATATTGAAATCATCTTAATCAAAATCTTCTTCATCATGATTTTTAAACATGTCATTTATTTATATATATGTTTTAATAACACTGTTTTACACTGTTAGCATATCTGGCAAATTTTGTTTTTGCTATAACTGTGTGTAATATTGACGAATAGTTCCAAAAACTAAGCCGATGATTAGGTGCTCGATGCCCCGTGTCACGGTAGGCATGGTACTTAAATTTTTAAATGTACGTCCTTTGATTGTTCTGCTGTTACGGTGAGTGGGAACGTGGGCCCGTAAACCAGTTAACCACACCATTTGTTTGGCTTTTGTCAAATTTAATGACCGTCCTAAGTCGGTATCGTAATTGCACTACAATCAAATATTTTTGTAGTGTGTTATATGTGCAAGTATATTATTTATATTCATGTATGGTATAGCTCCTTGTGACTTCTGCCACATAACTGAGCCAGTAACTCCTCTTTTTTCTTAAAGGAAACCTGAATGTTTCGGGTAGTATAACTTTCTATACAATGCAACAAGTAGATGCCTTTACCATATGAGTGCAATCGTGGAGTGACATGAGATAATAATCAGTCAATCAAAAATTAAATTCTTACAGGGTATTCAAAGACCTTTAAGAAGTCATAGCACAATTTGATAAAGGCGAGTGGCATCTTGTATAGCATTGATAAATTATTACGTGATATTTTACATGCACTGCAGAAACAACATACTAATTTAACCTGGGCCTCGAGTAAATCATGCGACAGTGACACACGTGCATATCATCAGGTCAAACAGTGTTTGATAATAAATAAAAAAACGTCTAAACACTAGTTCTAGTATGTGAACTGAGCATAAAACAAACATTAGACTGAACCAAGGTAAACCTCTTTAAAACAGGTCAGAGAGATAGGGATGATGAACAGCTACAGAAGTCCTTATCAGTTCAAGGTGTAGAAGTCTGGTGGCCGATATTGATAAAGCGAATTCTACGAACTCACCTATCTAAATTTGTGGATACAATCCCTTAAAGCTAAGTCAAGTTGATTTGCTACAAGAAAAATAATTCAACTATTAATGTAAATATAAACTAAACAATCATCGTTTTACATGTTGACTTTCTTGTTTAATTTTATTTTGAAATATATTTTATTTTATATATTTTATTTATATATTATTGTGCAATATCACCCTTATTATTCATTGTATCGTTTTATCCATTCTTTCTAAAATTATGTCGTTAACATTGAACTATACTAGTTAGAAAAGTATTATGACCTCGGTGGACAGGAGGCGCGTTTTTTCCGTGACACCTTATCTCATCTGTACTGTTATTTCGTATCTATTTGTCTATATCCCCTACTGTGTCTTGTATTCCGGAATTTTTAACTGCGCGTGACATTTTATCATATAACATAATTGCATATTCCTTCACCCACACTTCACAGGTTTTCAGATAGAAATCTGTGTGTCGAAGTACACTATCATTAAATATAGTTCTTTGATCTCTCCATTAAAATTGGATTTTTGTTCATTGTCCCCTTGATGGGTGTTTATCGTTATTTTTCTAAATGCTTTACCGTAGTACTTTCATAACGGACCTCCAATTATCAGCCATCAGATATTATTCATTCGTCAGTTGTTCGAAACTTTAACCACTGATTAAACCCACAAATGGTTACAATTCATCTACATATATTTTTGAAATGAGAAAAGACTTTCAGTCATAGTCTGTGTAATAATTTGTAGCATATGAAAGAGGCTTTGTAAAGTAAATTAAATTTTACGGGAATCTCATAAGTTAAAGTAATTGGTAAGCTGAACCAGAGATTAAATTTTCTAACACCTGGCCCCAGTTCGCTAACGCAATTTAAATACAAACAAAAATGAGAAATATTTGTAGTTTACTTCAGTCAGATATATTTTTCTATTAAGGGAAGTTCTACACGGATATTTAAAAAAGTACATCATATTCTTGTATCTGCCTGCGTATGCACTTATGTTTATCGGATATCACCAAAGCAGACCCCGTCATGTCCCATGCTGTTCCTATACTTCTAACCAAAACCTGAAAGGCGCCGACGTCCTCTATTTGGTTTAGCGCCATGTTGAATCTGATTTGTTTAAGATAATTATAAGTACGGTTACGTAACATTGTTTTCTAGATACCTAAGGAATACCATCAAATTTGCTGATTATTTGCATTGTTCATTTACTGGAATATATATCTCCATCATTAATAAAAATTCATTGAATATTATGTTTGTTAAGACAAAATATCCCTTCCGACGCATATTATCAATTAAATGCATATCTACACAATTTTAACAAAATAGCATACCTGTGAAAATATAAAAATGTTGTTACAGCATGTTTAAATGTGTCGTGACCGTGGAGAAATACTGCACACTGGAGTCTAAAGGATTTCTATAGTTCACTATCTTGACATACTTAAGAAATAAAGGTCAGGTGTATAGGGCGATACCTCTCAACGATAAGAAAGAACACACTTTCAAGTAATGTGTTCATAAAATAAGATCAATGAAGCGTTATGTTACGTTTTGTATGTAAACTTAAAGTACTATTAGAATGATCACAATTTTTCTATATTATGTGCCTATCTACATAAATGAGTCGTTCACAAAGTATTATGCTCATGCATGACACCGATCTCAAGATATATACAATAAGCAATAAAAAGTTCGATAGCTTTTGTCAGTAGTTAATCGCCATAATATGTGACGTCAGAAGTTGTACAGGTGCTTCTTTTCCCTGATTTTTCATTATTACGTTAAACTTTAAATTGTGACGTCATACTAAATGACGTCTAAAGTTGTACAAACGTTCTGTACAAGTTAAACCGGAAGTCTGTTATTTTGTTTGTGATACTAGGCAAATCGGTATTTTAAAACATCTCCCAGAGAAATTCTGAAGCAGAAAAAGTTTAATTTCTATCAATGGAGGAATAATTCAATAAGTTTTACATAAAAACGCAAAATTCTCCAGCGCTCTAATAGCACTTTAAATTAGAACTTTTCGTCCTAAAAGGAAACAGTGTTGAGTGTTCTGACGTATGATTACGCTAACATAATTCCCCTTCTTTCAAATAAAAGTCAATTTAATAAAGTGATTTATGTCTCCTTGTATATTTAGGTAGTCGGTAAACTGTCATGCAAAAAATACATACATCTTATATCGGCAAACGTGGACAACTATTGAACTCATGCAAAAATGCATAATATTTATAGTATATTTCCTTGGGTGAGATTGGCCAATGAATTTGCAGTCAACTTTTATAAACACCACTTTTATAATGTTCTTTTGGTGACAGTCAAATCACCCTATTGAAATCAGCTATACGTAAAAGGACACGGTCAAGTCTTACTACTACGTACACATTCAGAGCACAAAGCTTTACTTTCATCACTGTGTGCTTTGATCTATTTGTGCTTAAATGACAAAAGTAAACTTGCAGTATATTCACATTATTCTTGTCTGTATGATGGCTTAATGTACTACGCAAGTTTCAAAACTTGACCATTCCCGAACAACATTAATGAGAATATCTAATTCTTTATAACGCGTGTTGTTCTTCCTCGACGGTTGATGATGATTATTTTCTGACCATAGGACCAGCACCCTACATAACTGAAGCACACGTGTCGATCTTCCGTGGAAATTCACTCTGCCTACTTGTTTGAGAAGCGGCGTGGCTCAAATATTAATTCGTGTAACTTTAGACAGGAAACTCTAGAGATGGAATCCCAGGGGAATTTTTTTCATTCATATCTTTCCATTAAGAGAAAGAAACTGAAAAATACAAAAACTTATCTCGGTAGACTTTTACATGCAAAAATAGTGAGGCCCATCGCAAATGACTAAGTTCAAATTAATCAAAATGCGTTGTTTGCAATTTTCGCATCAATAATTTATTGGGAAATATTTTTAACATGTAAATCAAAATCATATCATTAGAATATTCATTTTGTTTTCTTCTCATTTCTCAAATTTCATCTCATTTGGAGTAGAAATAAAGAAATTGGGGCAATTTGAAAATAGCTAAAATCATTAAAATATCTAACGATACCGCGGCGGTACAGCGAGATGTTTATTTTGCCTTATAATTGACGGCGCGCTTAGAATCAATGAGCATAAAAGCGATATGTTCACTGGCGTTGTTCGGGGTCACGGTTGTATCAAATCCAGTGAAGTGAGGTTTTTCAGGTAGATACGTCCATTACCTGTAAACAGCTGATCGCCGAAGCGAAAACGATGTGCGAGGCGGGCACACATAAGTTTTTTAAATATATAATTTTCAGTTTTTAATTTATTTCTACCGGCCCATAATATGCGATAAGTATGTTTCCCCCGATTCATTTGATACCATTTTTATGAAAATATACCTAGAAATTACTACAAACATTTGAAAATAAAAAGATAGCGTCTTACTCTTTGCCAAAACAACGGTCCGCCATATTATTTTCACGAGTCATTTGATTACATCGATATAAATAGTAAACAATCGTACATTATAAAGTTCTCAAATAAGAGAACACATAACGAAAACAATGTCTATAGAAGTAATTATGATTATCTTGTGAAAAAATTACCCCGAAAGTATTATTTACAAAGTTTTATTTCTCAAAAGTTTCATTTCATCATTTATGATGTAATTTAAAGAACAGCGTGGGTGCGTGGGTTAATACTTACCATGAACGATTTTTATATTCGAATTGATAATTATTAGTATTTACATTAATTAAATATTTGACGATTTCATATAGTTTATTGTAATTTTGTAGCTCTATTAATACGATTTTACATGTGTTTCCTCTGACTCGGGGCGACCTCCACGTATTGTCGTATAGAATTATGTACAGAAATACACATTTCAATGTAATAAATACCAATGTAAAGATGATGGATAAATCCAAACCACAATTCCAAAAATCATGAAACCATAGGACATACAAAATCAGTGAAAATGAAAAACAAATGGAAAATAACAAAATATGTCTACTTGAAGAGCATATGTGAACCCCTGTGATGGAGTGAGATCAGGTGCCCGGGGAGAGTGAGCATCTCCTGCAGACATATATTGTGCGATGAAGTAAGACATCATTTCATCATTTAGTTTACATTGACCCCACTGTTTACAACTTCAGACTTACATTTTAATTGCAGATAAGTCTAGACCTCTGCGAAAGGAAGGTGGGGGGATAATTTATTCATATTTAAGGAAGACATTTTTGTTAAAGCAAAAATGACAAGACTAAGAGCCTCTTTTGATTCAAATAATTTGGTAAATAAAAAATAAAATAATAATAAAATAATAGTAAATAAAAATAATTTACTCATATTTGTGGCAAAAAGAGGGAGCGACCCCCTATAAATCCGCCACTATAGATATTAAAATGAGAGAACAAGTATATAACAATGAGAAAACAAGTTATGTTAAGGTACTACGAAACGCGTGACCTAAGATTCACGAAAAAAAAAAAAGAAATAAAGGTTTTAAATTTGTAATTTTTTATTTAGATAACTGTGTATTGAAGACTTTATAGAAAATATTTCTAATTTTAATATTCCCCGATATACCTGTAATTGGCACTCGAAAACGTGTGTTTTTCAGTACAGCTCGCATGAAAACACCAGCGACAGCGTTGACTCTTCGTCATGTGCAATCAGATGGCCAGTCCCAAGACGAATTCTATAATATCTTTAATAGTTGACTTCCTAATCAAGTTGCAAAATTTTCAATATATCGAGGGTATATCGGGGTAACGTCGTCTAGGGCGATCACCTTTCACCTGTGCGGCTAAATTATTACGTAATATCACCTCAACCGGCTGTCTGACCCAGCAAATATCAACCTTCATTTCGTACATTTTAACAACTTTCAGATATTAATTAGCGATCTTAACAAACTGGGTATTCATATTAATGAAAGACAAGGACTAATTATCAGGTTTCCTGTTAATTGTGAAGGATTATCATGAAGGAGACATAAAGGAACAGGAATTGAAATTAACCAAACTTTACGACAATTTGTATTTATGAAGAGTTTATATTTGAGATTATACCACTTTTATTAAAAGTTTTTATGTTTTTAAAATAATGAATATGATACATATAGTAGATTAATATGAAAAATTAAGCTACAGTGAGGTGCAGTCCTAACATAACATTATGTTCACGTCGCGTTAACGTGAAGTTTGCTTTCCTCGTGCGCTCAGGACTGCTGAGCACACGCGTTTGCGTTAACGCAGATTTCCACGTGAACTCAATTTCGAGACCGCGTGAACGCGCTTGACTGCCGCGTTAACGCGCTTGACTTCCGCGTGAACGTGCTTGACAGCCATGTTCGCTTGCTTACAACTTATAACTTGTATTAACATGTTCATATAAAAGAATTTGAAGGAATATATATTTATATAAAAACATTGAACAGAATTTCCGAACAATGACTTTAATTAAATTCTTACTTTAGGAAAAAAAAAATGATATTAATAATAATAATAATAATAATAATAATAATAATAATAATAATAATAATAATTATGAAATTAAAATCAATAAAGATAATAATAATGATGATAACTACTATATTTATAAATAAGAAAATAGCTTTATCAAAATTAATAATAATAAATACTTAAATAAGAAACACGTGTAAATACATAAATGAGTTATAAATGAATCAACAAATAAGAAATAGATACATAAATAAATTAATTAAAAATAAATAAATAAATGAAGTTAGAAAGTTTTTTTTTTTTTCATAAATACCTTATTGCATGTCTACGCGATAATTTCCTTTGCTATATTACATATGAAATCCTTAACGCAGGGTGTCATTTTAAAATAACATTTAATACACGTTTTTACATTTGCGGTAATTTAATTTAGATCCATTTTATTTTCTCCGTCCGCACTGCATAGAGAATTACAAATATAGACATGTGAACGTGCGACGGACCAAGCGCACGCGGGAATAAATCGCGTTAACGCGAATTCCCTCCCGCGTTAACGTGGGGAGCGCACGCGCGTCCGGTCGAGCAGTCCTGGCACGTGTGCTAAAGCAGTCCTCGCGACTGCTTTTCGCGTTAACGTGAATGTTATGTTAGGACTGCACCCATCTGTATACTATGATCAATTAAAAGTTATGTGATATTTTTCACATTTTTTTAAAGAGTTATCCGCCCCTGGTTTAGGTAAAAATGTTTTTGCTTATACAGAGCTTATTTTTTGTCATACAATCTAAAAACCTTCAAATATCCTAATAAGTAACCATTTTAAATAAGTTTTTACATTATTATGAATCCTTGTATAAGTTTTTAGAAAAATGACCTTGGACATTTGGACTTCGTCATTTTCATCAAAGTAAAAAAGCATTCTTCGTCAAGTTTAAGAGATGATATTTGAGATGATAAGGCTTACAACCAATGTTTTTATTTTCTTTTCGTAATACCTTTAGTACATAAAGTAGATTAATGTAAATAAATCACAAATTTCATGCATAACTGATTAAGTTATACACTCATAAAACTGCGAGGTTGTGCATTTTCATTTGCTTGAAAAAGGTGTGAAAATGCAATATTGTCAATTTTCAAATCCTCATATCTTGTAAAGTACTCGAGATAAACCCCTGAAATTTTTGTTGTTTGTTGACTATAAAACATGCGTTGTAACTTACTTATTCTTTGGTATATTGTGATACAAATAAATTATTTATAGGTATCTAAAAGTGTATCTCATGTGTTTTTAAGGAAAGAGTTTGGGCCTCCCTTGCAAAAATGCTATTCTCTGCAAATGTCAAAATACGAAAGTAACTGGTGTTGCGTGACTATCGCACAAACAATTGTGTACCACAATGGACATTATAAACCCCTAAAATTCAGAAAACCAAGTGCTCACGAGGAGTAAGCACATCGCTGCGGAAAAACCTTGTTTTAACGTAAAATACGCCCTATAATTAAGAGTTTTCGAATGTTAAACTTCTACAATTGTTTCATATGACTTCGGGAACATCTTGTCTATCACCAAATCCTACACATTTATTAACCTTTCATGAATTCTGCACCATTCGATTTGGATTAAATTAAATACGAATCGCACATCCATTTTCGTGAACAAATCAAAGTTCAAGTGGTTTTTAATTCCGATGCTATTGAAGCAAAAAGAAAAAAAAATAGAACATTTTAATGCAGTTATGATGTTATTTACGTTGGTAAAGTGGGCTCCCGTAAACCGGTTAACCACACCAATTGAATGACGTTTGTTACTTCAATTGACCGTCCTAAGTCGGTATCGTAACTGTAGCACAATCGAATATTTTTGTGATGTCGTTCCGTGTATATTCTCCTGTTATCAGTGTGTGTGTGTGTGTGTGTGTGTGTGTGTGTGTGTGTGTGTGTGTGTGTGTGTGTCCTTGGTGATTTGTGTCATACAGCTTTGTCAGAGGTCTTCTGTTTTCTTTTTATTTAGATTTATTAAGCTTTTCTACATTTTCAAATAGAGTTTAAATGGAAAGCTCAATAGTTAGTGCATCCTCCTTGATAACGGAAGGTACTGGGTTCATTTCCCGGGTCCGGCCACAGTTTTTCACCCTGCCAGTTACATTTTTAGTATCTACTTATCCTTGACGAACTTTCTCCTAAACCTCAGTCACATGCCGTGGATTACGTAATTATCTTGCATTTTATAAATGTTATTCAAATGTAGAATAAGGAAGTGTCCGATGCAATGATATGTAATAAAACAACTTATCAGAATTGAGCTTTAGAAATCAGGAGGCGTAAGCGTCTGACATAATGCTTACCACACCAGACAATACTGATGACACAACAATAGTTCAGCACTTGCATTGATTAAATGACATTGTATAGTGAACATCACATAGTATAGTATCTAGTGTGTATTTTTCAGGACATGACGTACATCATCGTCAACGAGAATTGTCAAAAAAAGAGTATTTTACCACATTAATACTTAACACATAGAAAAATGCATATTGAAATTTAAATCCTTATTAATTAATCATTACAATATCAAATTCAGCATTCACCATATAAAAAATAATGTAATAAACTACTGACAGCATCCATAAATCAGTTGCAAAACCTTGGACGTTATCCTACAAGACCAAGATTTTCTGTTTGTTTTTTTTTGGGGGGGGGGTTCTTTGTTTTTTACATTTCTTCAGAGGCAACATTATGTTATGTACGTGTCAGCTTGTATACTTTGTGCAAACAGGAATTTAACAAATGGAACATAAAATTATTCATACTTCAGTTAAAGCCTCAGCAGATACTGTTTCATGACATAACAAGTAACTCTTCCGTGGTATATCATATTATTATTATTATTATTATTATTATTATTATTATTATTATTATTATTATTATTAATTTTGTTGTTGCTGTTTGCTTCTTTTTTATATTATTTATTTTTTTTATTATTATTTTTTGTTTGTTTGTTTGCCTTTCTCTCTGTGATGTCTTTTGTCATAAGACTGACTCAGATGACTGTATGCTCTCGTTTGGTCACAAAGATTTGAATAATTATCCCTCTCCGTTTTCCATGAGTTGGTTGTGGGAAAAAATAGAATGTTCCCCATTTTCTGTGAATAGGATTTAACAGTTTGCACAGATACACGGAACAGAGTTCACACTGTCAGACTTGTAACATTAAATACACGGTACATGAATGGTTGTTTGTAAACGTTCCAGTGATGAGTGTGGAAAATTATATATATATAATATATATGATATAAATTGACATATTGATAGTAAGATTGTAAAGTATTATTAAACATTCATTTGAAAGGTAGCGTAAATTCCATGCTGTCATACAAATTTACTTTCTGACTGCAAAACTCATCACCCACCAGGTGTCCGAATATTCGTCAAATGCTGGGTGTCTGTTAAGACATTTCGGACTACAGCATTTTATAATATAATAAGTATTTAAATACTTTCCTTTAGATATAGGTTCTAAGCATGGCTTCAAACCTGGGGAAATGTACGAAGCCAAAATGTTCTGAACACAATAGGAAACTTGATTTATTTTGTACACATGTGGGTAGCGAACGTGCGAAATGTGTGTTAAAGGCAAACATAATTTTCATAACTGGACCACAAAAGGACAATTAGTCTGCAAAATAAAAGAAGCGAGGAAATATTATCATGCTCAAATAATAACAGAATCATTCCTTCACTCATAGGAAACCTTCGATTACATCATATGAGAATTTGTGCCGTTCGGGAAAGGTTTATGGCACTTGTTGACGAATATGTAGAGACATTTCCGGAATCAATCGATCGAAATGATGAAATACAAGGTGATATAGAGAGACTACAGTCATTTGCTTCCTTCTTTCAAACGGCAATCCATACAGGAAATGATAAATGTTTATAAAGGTAAATTTTGTTTCATCTCATATATTTATTATCATTTACTGTAAGTTGTTATCATATAAACCACGTTTAGGTTATAATTTCATTTGTTATATCGTATCGTACTTGTTCCAATGGTATTTCCATCCCAATGTCTACGGTGATCTCCTGTGAAATCATAAGAGGATGAATGGTTTCGATCATTTTATCTGGTCGGTTTCTAAAACATTGAAACGTCTTATGACCCGTAGAATTGGACTCTACTACAGCCCTGTACAGAATTTTTACATTTGAACGTTACACGCTTACGGAGATTTGGCATATGACGGGACTTGTTGAAACTTTTCTCAGAGGTGACATGTCCTGATCCACATCACCTCTGAATGTTAATTAGGATTCTTACAGACAAAGACTCTGAGCTGGCATCCAGATCGGCAGAGCATTGCTTACTCATGTTGGTGCCAATTTATGTGTTGATACTTTGGTCTTACTCTGCATTACTATGCCTTTTATATATTTTATGACCCTCAACTTTGTCAATGTGATCGTTGTTCACTGAACAACGGATTATCTTTTAAATGCACGTCCTTTCATTATACTGCTTTTATTGTGGGCCATGGCGATGGAGACTCAATAAAGGAACTCTCCTTAACCTATTTGCTTTCATTAACCTCACTTTGTTAGGCAGTTATTCCTACAGATAAGATCCTTAAGCCTCCTTTCAAATAGGAAATGCACGTCGAATCTATTTGATGTCACTAACATTTCTATTATTTAGATTTATTCCATAATGTTTTATGAACTCCCAGCATTAGTAACAATTGGTTCATCTTCTATATATGGAGATTTATTTTATAGCAATTTAAAATATTTATTTACTTGATTAAATGTAAGAATACACTGTACAATTCTAAAGAATAAAACTTTGCATTGATTACTAAATTAACAATGAGTTACTATTGTCTACTGTGAGTGTGAATGGGAAAATGGGCCTAAGACCACACACAGTGATTGGTTACTGTCTATTGTGAGTGTGAATGGAAACACGCGACGTAAGTCATACAAAATGAGTGACTATTGTCTATTGTAAGTGTGAATGGGAAAACCGGCCGTTGGCCACACACAATGAGTAACTATTATCTACTGTGGGTGTGAATGGGAAAACGGGTCGTAGCCACAAACAATGACTGATCATTGTCTACAGTGAGTGTGAATGGGACCATACACAACGAGTGGCTATTGTCTAGTGTGAGTGTAGATTGGAAAACGGGGCCACACACAGTGAGCGGCTATTTTCATTCAGTTATTGCAGTCATCAGATACAGCAAATAATGAAATTTTTGTACAGTTTTTCGGTTTATGTTTTATGTGAACTATTTTTCTTTTGACAACTACGTAAAACATTATTGTGGAAATGACAGAAGACTTTCATCCACATGTAGAGAAGCTAATAAATCGGATTCGAAAAGGGAGTAATCAATACAGATGCAATTCACGAAATGTTTTGTCATGTTCAGATAAATATATACAACAACGATCAGAGTAAAGAAAACGTTAAAACATTGATATAGTGGATATCGTCACTCTCAAACACGGAGATAGCAACATTCAAAGCATTATCCCATACACCACACATAAAGCTTGGATACACTGTCGCAATGAAAAGCATATCGGCGTTATCGACTACGACGAGCGTAGAAACTTGAAACAACCAGCAAGAAATATAGGAAAGATTTTGGCTTTGGCTGATTTCTGTTTATTTAATGATGATGTTATAGTTCCTCTCTTTAAAGAGATGGAAATCCAGCGAGTGACAAAGTCTGGTGATTTAACTACTTTATGTTCTACAGCACCGCTGCATCCAATCGGATTATATTTGTCAGGTGACAGTGGAATACTCGTAACTCTTGGTGACGGTAACGTGAGAGATATCACGTCATCAAGTACAGGAGAGGTCAGACTTCTTATATTGAAAGAGCACATAAGAAGGTCGTTTACAACACGTATATCCGGGATCAAGATGGTTACTTCCCTTATAAAATAACGAGAAATTGTAACAATCAATTATGTGTATTAGTTCATATCGGCAACGAATTTCGAAGTAAATTGATGTTTATAACTGAGTCCGGTCTAGTACGTTTTACATATACTGGGCAGACAACACTGAGAGAAAAGTTTTCTTCAGAAGGTTTATGTTGTGATGAATATTGGCGGATAATATTATTAGACACACTAAACAATGCTATCCGTATGCTTAGTCCCGATGGCGAGTTTATTCAATTTCTGCTCACTAAGAACAACGAACTTGTCAGACAAAGGGCAGTAGCAATGTACGGTAATATGCTCTGCGTCGGTTGTAACGAGGGTATCATTAAACTCGTGCGATTGAATAAGATGGTATGAAGTGTAAATGAATCTTAACTTTTATGCAAACATATAAATAACTATTTCTGATTGGTTGATTTAAAGTATATTTTGGTCATTACAATACATGATACATGATTACATCATGTAAAGTTTACATTTGTATCATTGGCCAATGTGGGATTTATTCAATATGACAGATCTTGAAAACACGCTGATATGTAGCCTTTCACTTGGTAATATCATCATATAGAGAATTATTTGGCAGAGGAAGACTGACACTAGAGTGAGTCTTCCTCCCTAAGGGGAAGGGACATAAGAGTAGACCGCCGGGGGAAAGTCTCATTCAAAATTATGCAGCAGGAAATGCTTACTATAGAGTAGGACCGTCGGGGATAGGGGGTCTGTCTATGGGGGAAGGTTCACTTTATAACACCGGCAAAGCAATTTGTACAAATGTTCCAGGTCAAACTGTTGTTACTTTGTTTTGAGAGAGTAGCTCATGAAATGATCTATCACACCAATATCTTCCGCACGTATAAGATACCTTACTGTTTAAGGCTCGTCTGTTGCATGGATCTACCATTCTGTTATGCACCAAGTATAAGAATCAAGAGATAAAAGCAAAAGTCAGTTTCATTAACGAGAGAATAACAAATGAATATTTCCATTTTTCAACCCATCAAATTTAAAATTCTATTCTGCATTGCCTGGTAATATTCCGCATTAAAGACAATATTTTGTGTTGGTCAACCGTCCACACTCTGCTCAGTGGTGTTTAATTATATTTGATTCACTGTGAGACGGGGATACTAGAATTAGTCAACTAAGGAACACCATATATGCTTTTCTAATAGTTATATATCATGAGAATTCCAATTATTCGGCCACGAACATCACTGAAGAAACATAAGTTGTCGAAATGCTCATCTGGTGCACAAAATTAAAAAGTATATATGTTCTATTTTTATTATGTGATACAGTTAGGTAACTGTATGTGATATCTGTGAGTGAAATATATTTATAAATAAATATATCATAGTTCCTTTTGCTGGCTTAGTTTTTCTTCTGTCATTGCAATGATGAGTATAAATACAATTAAGTCCGCTCAGGAATATTCTATCACCTTCACTTCACAGTATTCGTAGTGAATGGTCATCTTTCACTCTGAAATAATAATATGACTATACATAATGTGTATACCTAATGAATCATTATATTTGATCTATCTCTGTCTTTATAACGATTGGATCAATATTTAACTTGCTACCTCAGTATCTGTGTCAAATACCACGTTTGGTTTATTTCTTTCTTTGTTTTTTTTTTAATCTAAAGCACCTTTATATAATATCAAGATTTGCAATTACATGATGGATTAAAAAAAATAAACATACCACATTTTAATTCGAGAATGTTAACAACTCCGTTATCACATCCAATCCACAGTGTGTCCTCATAAATTGCCACTGATCTCGGACAATGCAGACCTTCATCCCTGGTCATTAAATACTGTATGAACTGCCCGTCACAATTCAGCATATGGATTGCGTTGTTGTTTAGGTCAGGTAGTATAATGTGTCCATACCGGTCACAGCAAACACCACTAAGGACAAATTTCTCCGTCATCGAGGGCTGACCCTTATAAATGAACCTGAATTTTTCAGCACTGTCGACTACAACTAATCTGCTTCCATGGTCTTTGTCTAAAATGTCCACTACACACAGGTCATTGTTAATATTTCTGGCTATTCTGTTCGGGTTAATAAACAACTTTCTTCCTAAATGATCCACCTTGTACATTGTGTGCATCTGTCCAGACACTGTCATTATTTTCACTTTTCCTGCACTTGCTGGTGAGATATCCCGTACAAAGGAATCACTCAGTCCTACAAGTATCCGACCATCACCGGACAAGCATAATCCACGAGGTCGTAATGCTTTGGTAGAACAAACAAGTGATACGTCGCCGGAAGGAGATACGCGTCGAATAACCTTTTTGATGAAATCTGTAATAATTATATCTTTGTTCCAGAAAACAAAATCTGAAAAATCACTCCCGGTTTTTCTCGATTCCTGAGTTTCCCCAGTTTTGTTAATTAGATGGACCTCTTTTTCCGTACCACAATGAATCCAGGCTTCTTTTGTTGTAGCTGGTACTATATGTAATATACTACTATTTCCATAATTGACAGTTATGATGTTCGTTACCGTCACCGTTGAAATGCTGATTTCTTGGGATTTCTCAATATGACCAAACATCTCATGTATTTGTTGTATATCGATCGTTCCCTCTTTGAATTCTGCTTTTTTGTTGCGAAGGCTTAGTTTGAGTTTCTGAGAATGGAAATCTTCGGTTTTTTTCATCACTGTCATGTCATCGGCTGTAAGTTATAATTTATTGTACTGTATAGCAAGGTCATCTGCCACACAAACTCAACTTTGGATAACACATTAATCCTGAGTAGAGCATTTAGAAATATTATTGGTGTTTAAAATGTAAATCTCATATTATATTGAAATTGTGGGAAAATATAACGAGACATGCGCAATACAAATAATACAAATAACACTTATTAGGATCTTTGACAAACGCTGACATTATCCAGAAAGAAGAACAGGACTTTGCATGGGGTTTATCCCTCAGGATTCATCTTCAGTTTCCGAGTAAATTTTTTGTCGATCTTTTGTTTTACGATGATTATTGCTTTATGTAAGAAAAGGAATATAACCTCTGGGATTTACGTTCAGTTTCTGAGCAAAATCTTATTTTTCAAACCTCTTTTCTATGACTTGTGCCTGGTGTGAGTGAGGCATTGTCATCTATGTATGCTTCTCCAGTTATTGCAAATACCGATATTCATATATCTACAATAATATTGTTAAAGTATGAATGAAAATTTGCCAAATTCGATGAAACCAAACCCATACACAATAATTCAATAGGAATATTTTGGATGTTTCTCATTAACAGCTCTGGCATTATGTAAAACTCGAAGCGGACGTGTATAGCTGGTTAACCACATTCGGAAACCAGAGTTTCGACTAGGTATCCGGGGACAGTACTAATCTCCTGAGCAATAATTCATGAAAATGTATATTATTACCTGTATGTATAAGTTTCTGAAAGAATGTAGCAAATGATTCCATAGTCTCTATGTCACACAGTGTATTTGCATTTTCTTTTCCGCCTAGTGACTCCATCTCTGTCAGGAGGGAATCTGCATATTCGTCTACCACATTTTTCAACTTATTACGCATTGCGTTGATCTGTGTGTTTTCCGCGGATTGGAGGGATGGTATGATCTCATGAGAAATGATTTCGTGATTCCGCATGCTATTTTCTTTTGCTATTTTTACAAACTTCTTCATCATTGACCAGTCATGGTCTTTATGTTCGCCTTTCACACATTCTTCGCAAGCCCTCTTCACACAGGTATTGCAAAAGTAATCAAAATCCTCTCCATGCTTTGTACATGTCTGTGTAGCATCATCGAAGTAATCCGAAGAATTCAGTACATCTGTGCACTCCGAGGTTATGTCCTGGATTTCCTGAGTCATGATGTCTGTCTAGAATATTGAAATCTGAAATCATCTTAATCAAAATCTTCTTTATCACGATTTTTAAACATGTCATTTATTTATATAAATGTTTTACAGTGTTAGCATATCTGGCAATTATTGTTTTTGCTATAACTGTGTGTACTATTCCAAAAAATAAGCCGATGAAAGTTGATCAGGTGCTCGGCTTGTGACCTTAAAGTCCCGGGTTCGACTATAGCCAGCATTGTCCTGACTTTTGGATGAGACAGCAAGACCTGATGCCCGGTGTTACGGTAAGCATGGTACCTAAACGATACCTGACAGTTTCGAGTAGTACAATTTTCTAAACAATGCAACAAGTAGATGACCTTACCATATGCGTGAACTCGTGGAGTGACATAAAATAATAATCAGTCAATCAAAAATTAAATTCTTACAGGGTATTCAAAGATCTTTAAGAAAGCATAGCCCATTTTGATGGCGAGTGGCATCTTGCATAACATTAATAAATTATTACGTAATGTTTTACATGCACTGCAGAAACAACAAACCAATCTAAACTGGATCTCTAGACCCTCGAAGAAACCATGCGACGGTGGCACACGTGCACATCATCAGGTTGAGCAGTGTGTGATATTAAACGGACGATATAAAAAACGTCTAAATCTAGTAAAACAAACATTAGACTGAACCAAGGCAAACCTCTTTAAACAGGTGAGAGAGATGGAGACGATAAATAGCTATACATGTCTTTATCAGTTCAATGTGCAGAAGTCTTGTGACCGATACTAAGAAAGCGAATTCTACGAACTCATCTATCTATATTTGTGGATATAACCCATTAAAGCTTATTCATGCTGATTTGCTAGAAGCAAGATAATAGACTTATTAATATAAATATAAACTAAAAAATCGTTGTCTGACATATTGACTTTCTTCTTTGATTTTAGTTTGAAATATATTTTATTGTCATAGTGCAATATCACCCTTTATATTCATTGTAACGTTTTACCCATTGTTTATAAGATTATGTCGTTAGCAATAGAATATACTAGTAAAAATAATATTATGTCCTCACAGGGGACAGGGGATGCGTTTATCTCCGTAACACCTTACCTCATCTGTACGTTTATTCCGAAGTATCTATTTGTCTACATTCCCTATTGTGTCTTCTATTACAGAATTTTACCTGCTGCATGAAATCTTAGCATAGTACATAATTGCATACCTCTGCACCCACACTTTACAGGTTTATCAGATAGAAGTCTGCGAGTTTCAAAAGTGCAAAAGTGACGTCTCGTCGGATGAAAAACAAATAAATACTTTTCCTGTCAGCAATACTAAATGAGCATCATTTTAAGTAAAAAACGAAGTACAGAAGATTAAACCATATCTCATAGTCCATGGAAAAGCAATCTGCTTGGTATCCATTTCATTTATTTACAGTTTTTGTCCGTTGAAGTTTGCTCCAGGGAATGGATACCTTATATGTTTAAGGCAACAAACAATCCCATTCTGAGAAGACTTGGATCTTAACTTCGTGTTTTGCGATTGCAAAGACACTTTGGTCACCTCTAATTTAACTGAACACGTATATTGGTATCGATATATTTTACTTGGAATGCATACCCCTACACAATCCGTAAGTATAGTTCTTTGATCTCTCCATTAAAATTCGAATTTTGTTCATTGTCCCCTTAACCCCTGTTTATCAATATATTTCCAAATGCTTTATCGTAGTACTTTCGTAATGGTCACACAAGCATCAGACATCAGATATTATTCATTCGTCAGTAGTTCGAAACCTTAACCATAGGTTAAACTAATCAATGGTTAAAATTCATCCAACTATATCTTTGAAATAAAAAGCCTTTAAGACATAGTCTGTGTACCACTTTGTAGCATATAAAAGAGGCTTTGTAAAGTAATTCAGACTTTTTACGAAAATCTCCTAAAGTAATTGTCTCTCAAATTTTAAACACTGGTTAGCTTAACCAGTGATTAAAGTTTCGAGCAACTGGTCCCAATTCGGTATCGCAACTACAATACAACCAACAATTGTGTGACGTATTTGTAGTTTACTTTGGTCAGATCTCTTTTTCTATTAAGGGAGGTTTTACAAAAATATTGAAAAAATACAACACATTCTTGTATCACTTAGTATTACTCGGATATCACCAAAGCAGACCAGTCGTGTCTCGTGTTGTTTCTACATCTAACCAAGGCTTGAAAGGCGCCAGCGTTTTATCGCCATTATTCTAGATTCTTAAAGGATTATTCACTTACATAGTGAGAACACTAAAGGCACATGTTGCATCTGATTTGTTTTAGGCAATTATAAGTACGTAACATTGTAAACTAGATACCTAAGGAATACCATTAAATTTGCCATCAATTATTTGCATTGTTATTTTATTGGAATATAAATCTCCATCACTGATAAAATTTCATTAAATCTTATGTTTGTCAAGAGAAATATCCCCCCCCCCGACCCATTTTTTTTTCAATTAAATTCATAGCGAAAATTTTTTTTAAGAAAACCTGTGCATACCTGTGAAAATGTAAATATGTTGTTACAGCATGGTAAAATGACTGGTGGCTGTGAAGAAATACTGCACACTGGAGTGTAGTAGATTTCACTATCTTGACTTAGTAAAGAAATAAAGTTCAAGTGTACAGCGTGATACCTCTCAGTGATAAGATATAAAAATAATTCCAGGTTGAAAGTAGAGAAAGGGGGATGTATAATTCAAGCAATACAATATAGTACTCAGAAGGACTTAAAATGCCCATGCCTTTTCATGCAATAATAACACAGATAATACTATAATAAAGTTTTCCATGTATGTATTGTACACAGTGTATGTAGTTTTTCAACTCTGTCCTATATCCTTATTTCCATCTGTACTTTACCTCCTGCTTTTATATTCAATTATAAATTCATATTGTTGTAATATAGTTGTGCTTTCATACCAATAAAAAATAATAATAAAAAAATGATAAAAATAATTCCAAGTGATGTATGTTCATAAATTAAGATCAATAAAGTGTTACTTTACATCATTTATGTAAACTTAAATCATGACGATTAGGGCTAAAAGGAAGCAGTGCTGACTGGAAAGTTCTGATGTATGACTACGCCAACATAATTCCCTTTTTTTATAAAGTGAGTTATCTCCCCTTGTATATTAAGGTAGTCGTTAAACGTGGACAACTTGTACACTGTCATGTAAAAATGAATACAACTTGTTTTTTCTTATTTTTATAGTATATTTCCCGTGATGAGATATGGTCAATAAAGTAATAGTCAACTCATATAAACACCACTTTTAGAATGTTCTTCTCGGTAACAGTCAATCACCCTATTGAAATCAGCTATACGTAAAAGAACAAGGTGAGGTCTTGCTACCCACAGTGCAAATCTTTCATCACTTTGTGCTTTAATCTATTTGTGCTTAAAAAAAAATTAAAAAGTAAACTTGCAATATCTTCACATTTTTCTTGCCTGTATAATGGCTTAAAGGAGCATAGTCCGAATGAGGTAGGGAAAAGTATAAAAAAAAAATGTAAACGGATTTCTTAAATGGCAATCGATTGCTAGTATATTATCTAAGATGTGTAAAAAGTATCGTTACCAAAGCCGATGTCGTTTACGAGATGTGCCCGTTTTGAATTTGCAACATAACCAGGCCAACTCCTTGAATATTGATGAGGTCGGTCAGAGGAAATCACGTGACAATAAAACTCGAGCTTTACCGGATTCTAACATTTGTTCCACTTTTCTTTTGTTGGCATCAGAATCTGTGTATAGTTATTTTCTTCCATACTTTTGCTTTTCTCGTGCTCGTATTCCTCCATGTGAACCATTTTTGTTGTTTTCTACAGTGAATATCCGTGCACCCGCATGATTATGGGCGGAACATTACCTTATTTTGGGAATTGATACCAACCGAATTTAGTTAGACTCAATAACCTTTATTCTACGGAAACATTGAGGGATTTTAGTTTTAAATTTTGCAATTAACTCAAAGTTTATAATTTATGTGATACAGGAAAAATAAGATATTTTCGTAATTTATCCTTTTTCATGCTAAAATTTTCCAGTTTCGGACTATGTCCCTTTAATAAACTACCCAAGTTTCAAAACCTGACCTTTCCCGAACAGCATCGATGACAATAGCTTCTTCTTTATTACGCATATTCTTCCTCCTCAACGGTTGATAATGATTATTTTCTGACCATAGGATGAGCACCCTACATAAGTTCGGCACCCGTGATGACCTTTCGTGGATATTCACTCCGTCTTACTTGGAGAACGGGTGGCTCAAAGATTAATTCGTTTAACTTGAGGTAGTTAACTCTAGAGTTGGAATCCCAATGGAGTTTTGTTATTTATATCCTTCGGTTGAGAGAGACAGAGAGACAGAAAAATACAAAGAATTATCTGGGTAGACTTTGGCATGCAAAAATATCCTATTCTCTGCAAATGTCAAAATACGAAAATAACTGGTATCACATTACTATAAAACTAATAATGCACCACACTAGATATACGTGGACCCAGGAAACTCAGATGCGAGAGCATGTGCCCGGGAAAAGTAAGCGTCTCCTGAATGTCTAACTACACCGGCCATGAATGCTCCTATATGCAATAGAAACAAACATAAATCAGCACTGTTTATATAAATGAATGTGAACCAACACTGTAGAAAGTGTCACGGCCACATGACCAGGTGTAGGAAATATAATAACACTTAAATCAAACCCTCCTCGAGGAACACATTTGCTGCTAAATAACCTTGTTTTAACGTGACAAGCGCCCTATAATTGGGAGTTTTCAAATGTAATATAATTTAAGGTGTACCTTACACGTCTACAATTGGTTTAATGTGACTTCGGGAACATCTTGTCTTTCACCAAATCGTACAAATTTATTAACCTTTTATGTACTCTGCACCATTCAATTTGGATTCAGCATTTGGATTAAATACGAATCGCACATCCATTTTCTAGAACAAATCAAGATTCAAATTGTTTTGAATTTCAATCAGAACACTTTACTGCAGTTATAATATTACTTATTAAGCTTTTCCACACTTTCAAATATATTTTCAATGAAAATATTATATTCCATTAATTAATCAATGAGGCGCAGTTTGCTATTTGATAAAACCTGGTCTCCTAAACCTGATCAATAAATACTAAGTCGAGAATGACTCAGTATTCAGTCAACTATATTTGAGTTATTCAACTGCCATGTCATCGCCTTCAGTTTAGGTACATATGTGTGTGTATACATTCGTATTTTACCTCTATCTTTCATTGCATAATCTCTTTGCACATTCACTTTACCCTTGTAAATATAAAGAGAGGGCAAAATACAACGAGGCCATGATCGGTAAATAGTTTACAGTCTGCAGGAAGTAGGTACAATTCATGTCATCAGGTATGTCGTATGTCATATCTGTATGTTTTATTCGAAACCATATAATATTCTTCTTATTTGGACACATATTTCCTCAAAAACTAAGAAATTAGAAGCAATTGTTACATTTGATTAATTTTGTTATAATAGGTGCAATTAACCTAGAAACTGCTTTAAATAAGTTGTTTTCAATTATCCATCCTACATGGCAGTATTGTATATAATCAAATGTTTTAAATTTTCATGTATATAATTGTCTGTATTTTCTGGTTTAAAGTCTCACATATTTACTCTCTGTCATTAACGACTCTTGAAAACACCTCAGTAATATTATAGAGGGCCAGTAAACCAATTAATCATGCCAATGAAGTGGAAATTGTCATTTCAAATCTAAGTCGATACATTACAATCGAATATTTTGTGATGTCTTTCAATGTACTTCTGTCGCGGATGAAAGCGTCCCTCTTCCTAGCGGAAGGTTCTGGGTTCGATTCCCGGGTCTGGTTACAATTCACACCCTGCCTGTTACAAAATTTGATGCCATGAGAGTGACCCTCATCAAACGGAGAACCAGGGTAATTTCTTTGTTGGGTTTCGAGGTTTGAAAACCTCTGGCAAGGCGGAAGTGTGACGGATGCCTGTATAGGTCCGGATAGCTCAATGGATAGAGTATTCGTCTTAACATCAAAGGGTTCTGGGTTCGATTACCGGGTCCGGCCACAATTTTTCACCCTTGCAGTTACACTTCATTTACTTTCTACATATACGTGGCGAATTTCTCTTAAACCTGAGTCACATGTTCGTGCATTACTTCAGTATGTCAATTCAGCCCTTAGCTAATCTCTTGCATTTGAGAATTGTTATTTCATGTAAAATAAGGAAGTATCCCATGCAATGATATGTACTACAACAACTTATCACAAATGACATTCATAGAAATCTGGAAACCAGGAATCGTAAGCGTCTCACATAATGTTTACCACACCAGACAATACTGATTACACAACAATATGTCAGCACCAACATTCGTTGATTGACACTGCATAACAGATATCACATAGTATGGTATCTAGTGTGTATTTTACAGGATATAACGTACATCATCCTCGAAGAGAATTATCAAAAAATCAGTCCTTACCACATTAACACTTCACACATTGAAAAAAAAACGGAGCAAAGGAAAAAAGAGGAGTTACCGGCTCAGTTATGTGGCAGAAGTCACCATGGAGCTATACAATACATGAATATAAATAATATAATAGAACATTTAACACATTACAAAAATATTTGATTGTAGTGCAATTACGATACCGACTTAGGACGGTCATTTAATTTGACAAAAGCCAAACAAATGGTGTGGTTAACCGGTTTACGGGCCCACCTTGGCCCGCTCCGTATATATTTTCAATGTGTGAAGTGTTAATGTGGTAAGGACTGATTTTTGATAATTCTCTTCGAGGATGATGTACGTTATATCCTGAAAAATAAAAAGTATTGTCTTTTGATGGTTTAAAAGTAAATCTTAAATACGTAAGTAGGGTTTTTTAAATTGTATATACAATGAAAGGAAAATCTGATACATTTGTAAAAGATTGGAGAAAAGTATCCACATTTCAATGATAAATCAAATATATGATAATGAAGATTTACACCGTTATGCTTTAGCGATAGTCACTTATAACTGTCTACTGGACAAGCCCAATTACCCATGTGCAGTCAACCGTATCTGGATAATTTAACGGGCGTTTTTGTAATATTTATTTAATTCTTTACATTAGAGCAATCTTAGACTCCTTGCAGTAACGACAATCATAAAAGTTTTGAATTATAACATGCCAAGGCTGAACCAGGACCAGCGTAACCAGGCAATTGGCATGTTGAACGCAGGCCGAACAGTGACTGCTGTGAGCAAAGCGTTTTGTTTTCACGAGAAGGCCCATAACTTTATTAGTTCGTCTTTGAGACTGACTGGCAGCGTTGAATATCGTCCTGGAAGGGATAGATCAAGTGCAACTACGGTCCACGATGACCGTTACGTAGCATTGACGTATCTCCGTCAACATCATTTGCAAGCAACTGTTACGGCCAGGTGTTATAGTGTCAACACACAGACTATCCGTAACAGGTTAAGGACTAGACATAGACCGATACGAACTTAGATGCCATGTTTCGGACAGATTCTGACGCCTTCTCATGGCAATGCCCGCGTTAACTGGTGGAGACGTTATTAACGTTTTACGAGGAATGACTACAATAACGTTTTGTTTACTGACAAATCAAGGTTCACCCTTAGTGGTGTCTCTCAATGCATTATTGTTTTGTGGTGTCCCTCAATGCTTTATTGTTTTGTGGTGTCTCTCGATGCTTTATTGTTTTGTGGTGTCTCTCAATGCTTTATTGTTTTGTGGTGTCTTTCAATGCTTTATTGTTTCCTTTTCTCTCGTGGTCAATTTTCTCATATGAATGATTCAGATGACTTTATGCTTTCTTTTTGTCTCAAAATATGAATAACTTTCCCCCTTTCGTGAGTTGATTGTGGTGAACATGGAATTTTCCCGATTTTCTTTTGGATAGGATCTCAGATTTACTTGATCCCATGGGATGGATTTCACACTGGCAAAATATGTGATGTTGAATATACGATGTCGCACATAAATAGTTGTTTTAAGATGTTCCAGAAATGATCTTAGAAAATGATTTATATATTATATATAGTATAAATTGATATATTGGTGGTAAATTTCAAAAGTATTATTAACTTCCATGTATATATGCTGTCATACAATTTTACGTTCCGACTAAACATGCCACTACCAGCTGTCTGAATACCGTCAAATTTTCGGTGTTTGGTCAAATATTTGGAACTACAGTATTTTATGATACAATAGGTATTGAACTACTTTTATGTAGATATTGGTTCTAAGCACGACTTCAAACCTGGAGAAATGTACGAAACCAAAATGTTCTGAACACAATAGGAAACTTGATTCGTTTTGTTACACATATGGGAAGCGAACGTGCAAGATGGGTGTTAAAGGCGAACATAATTTTCATAACTAGACTACAAAAGGACAATAGAAGCGAGGACATCATTCCTGCTTTCATAGGAAACCTCCGACTAGATCATATAAAAATTTGTGCTGTTCGGGATAGGTTTATGGCACTTGTTGAGGAATATGTAGACACACTTCAGGAAAAGATGGAATCAATAGATCGAAATGATGAAATACAAGGTGATATAGAGAGACCAGGTCATTTGCTTCCTCCTTTCAAACGGCAATCCATACAGGTAATGATAAATATTTATAAAGGTAAATTTTGTTTTCATTACATACATTTATTATCATTTACTGCAAGTTGTTATCATTACAGACCAAGTTCAGGTTATCATTTCATTTTTTACCGTATCGTACTTGTTCCAATGGAATATCCCATCCCAATTTCTACGGTGAACTCCTGTATAATTTTAGAGGGATGAAAGGTTTCGATAATTTTATCTCGTCGGGTTCTAAAACATTGAAATGTCTTCGTCATCGATCGACTACATGACCCGGAGATTATCATAAGGACCATAATTCTTATATTGGACTGTACTACAGCCCTATACAGAATTTTTACATTTGAACGTTAATCGCTTACGGGGATTGGGCATTTGACGGGCCTTGTTGAAACCTTTTTCAGAGGAAGCTTATCCTGAACCTCGTCACCTCTGAATGTTAATCAGGACTCCTACAGACAAAGACTGTGAGCTGGCATCCAGATCGACAGAGCACAGTTTAATCATGTTGGTACCAATTTATCTTGTCTTACTCTGCATCACCGTGATACCTGCTCACTGTACAATGGATTATTTATAGATTTTCAAATGCACGTCCTTTGATTATACTGCGTTTATTTTAGGCCCAGGCGATCGAGGCTCAATAACGGAACTCTCCTAAACCTATTTGGTTTCATTAACCGAACTCTGTTAGTCAGATACTCCTACAGATAAAACCCTTTAGCTTCTTCCAGATGAGAAATTTTACGTTGAATCTAATTGATGTCACTCATACTTCTATTATCTAGATTTATGCCATAGTGTGTTTATGAACTCTCGGCATTAGTAACCAGTTGGTGTATGTTCTGTATATGGAGAATTTATCTACTTGAATAAATATAAGAATACATTGTACAATTCTAAAGAATAAATATTTGCATTGATTACGAAATTAACAATGAGTTACTATTGTCTACTGAGTGTGAATGGGAAAAGTGGTCGTACGCCACACACAATGAGCGACTTTTGTCTACTGTGAGTGTGAATGGGAAAACGCGTCGTAGGCCACACACAATGAGTGGTTAATGTCTATTGTGAGTATGAATGGGAAAACAGGCTGTATTTGAAGTTCTGTAAGTCCACAACAAACATCTATTTTGCCCCTATAGGGGTAAACACAAAAGAAAAAAGAAAGGCACACAACGATTTTGGAAGCAAAATAACCTCCGATTCAGACACGCGTTTGGGCCATTGAAATCGGTAATTTGCACAATTTCAGCTCAGTGCCACATAGTTCGACATCGGAAACAATACTTTACACAATGCATTGGTCAATCCATGCCCATTATCCCGTATTCCAATAGCGGTTTATCCGCGTCCTTTTACCAAACATGTTGAAGGCCACACACAATTAATAACCATTGGCCACACGATGAGTGGTTATTGTTTACTGTGAGTGTGACGAAATTAACATAAACGAGCGAGCAAAAATAAGGACACAAAAAGACATAACATAGATGCTTAATTGTAATGCGCCTGAAACACCGACTTCAGACGGAAAAAGAGTTGAATTAAGAGAGGAAGCTGATCTGTAGGGTTCACTATAGTAATGTCATCATATAGAGATTTATTTTTATTCAAGATTAGACAGGGGAAGACTGACTCTACAGTGAGTCTTCCTCCTTAGGGGGAAGGGACACTAGAGTAGACCCGCCGGGGTAAAGTCTCATTCATGCAGCGGGAATTGTTCACTTTAGAAGAGGACTGCCGGGTGGGGAAAGTCTGGGTATTAGGGAAGGTTCACTTGATAACACCGGCAAAGCTGTTTGTACGAAAGTTCCATGTCAAACTGTGACTTGTTACTTTGTTTTGAGAGAGTAGTACATGAAATGATCTATCACACCGGTATCTTCGGCACGTATAAGATACTTTACTGTTTAAGGCTCGTCTGTTGCATGGATCTAACATTCTGTTACGCACCAATCAAGTAAGAATCAAGAGATAAAAGCAAAAGTCAGTTTCATTAACGAGCGTTGAATATAAACAAAAGAATATTCCCGTTTTTCAACCCATCAATTTAAAATTCTATTGCAATCTGGATTGCCTGGTAATATTCCATATTAAAGAAACAAGAGGTGTTACTGGCTCAGTTATGTGGCAGAAGTCACCATGGAGCTATACAATACATGAATATAAATAATATACTAGCACATATAACACATTACAAAAATATTTTATTGTAGTGCAATTACGATACCGACTTAGGACGGTCATTTGACAAAAGCCAAACAAATGTTGTGGTTAACCGGTTTACGGGCCGACCTTCCCACTCACCGTAACAGCAGAACAATCAAAGGACGTACATTTAAAAATTTAAAAATAATCCTCCATGTAAGAAAAAAGAGGAGTTACCGGCTCAGCCATGTGGCAGAAGTCACCATGGAGCTATACAATACATGAATATAAATAATATAATAGAACATTTAACACATTACAAAAATATTTGATTGTAGTGCAATTACGATACCGACTTAGGACGGTCATTTAATTTGACAAAAGCCAGACAAATGGTGTGGTTAACCGATTTACGGGCCCACCTTCCCACTCACCGTAACAGCAGAACAATCAAAAGACGTACATTTAAAAATTTATAAATAATCCTCCATGTAAAGAACAAGGGTCAACAGGTATCGCATATTGAGAGGTCATAAAAATATAAACACGTAAGGTATTGTAAAACACATAATGGTATAAAAATATATGCGACATCAACATGATAAACCGTGCTATGTCAGTGTGAAAGCGAGCTAAGACCCTAGATCTGTAGGAGTCCCGACTAACAGTCAGAGGGGACGAGGTTCAGGACCATGTCTCCTCTGAAAGAGGTTTGGACAAGGCCCGTCATATAGTCCCCACCACCCTGTTAGTCAGCGTGCAACGTTCAAGTAAAAGTCTGCATAAGGCTGTAGAGGGGCCAAATACAAGACCTATAGTCTTTTTGATGATCTCAATATCATATTGTCTATTTAGGAGACGTTTGACTATTTTATTACATGATAAAATAACGTTACATATATTGATATAAAAATATATGCAACATCAACATGATAAACCGTGCTCTGCCAGTAATATTTTAAGTTGGTCAACCGTCCACACTCTGTTCATGAGTGTTTAATTACATTTCATCGACTGTGAGACGGGGATACTAGAATTAGTGAACTAAGTAACAGCATAAATGCTCTTCTAACAGTTATATATCATGAGAATTCCAATTATGCGGCCACGAGCATCACTGAAGAGACATAAATTGTAGAAAGGCGCATCTGGTGCACAATATTCAAAGGCATATATGTTCTATTTTTATTATGTGATACATTTAGGTAACTGTATGTGATATCTGTGAGTGAAATATATTTATAAATAAATATATCATAGTTCCTTTTCCTGGCTTAGTTTTTTTCTTCTGTCATTGCAATGATAAGGATACATACAACAAAGTCCAATCACGAATATTCTATCAGCTTGACTTCGCAGTATTCGTACTGAATGGTCAGTCTGAAATGATAACAACACATGATTATACATACCTATAATGTGTATACCTTAATATCAATTATTATATTTGATTGGTTCAAACGTAAAGGTGTCCCTAATACCTCTCTAACGATTGGATGAACATTTAACCTGCTACCTCAGTATACACTAGGTCTTTGTCAAATACCCACGTTTGGTCTATTTCTTCTTTTTTTTTTTTTTTTTGAAAATTTTGATATATGGTTTAATCTAAAACATCTTTATATAATATCAAATTTTGCATTTACATGATGGATTGAAAAATTCAACATAGATACCACATTTTAATTCCAAAATTTTAACAATTCCGTTATCACATCCAATCCACAGTGTGTCCTCATAAATTGCCACTGATCTCGGACAATGCAGACCTTCATCCCTGATCATTAAATATTTTATGAACTTCCCGTCACAATTCAGCATATGGATTGCGCTGTTGTTCAGGTCAGGTAGTATAATGTTTCCATACCGGTCACAGCAAACACCACCAAGGACAAATTTCTCCGTCATCGAGGGCTGACCCTTATAAATGAACCTGAATTTTTCAGCACTGTCGACTACAACTAATCTGCTTCCATGGTCTTTGTCTATAATGTCCACTACACACAGGTCATTGTTAATATTTCTGGCTATTCTGTTCGGGTTAATAAACAACTTTCTTCCTAAATGATCCACCTTGTACATCGTATGCATATGTCCAGATACTGTCATTATTTTCACTTTTCCTGCACTTGCTGGTGAGATATCCCGTACAAAGGAATCACTCAGTCCTACAAGTATCCGACCATCACCGGACAAGCATAATCCACGAGGTCGTAATGCTTTAGTAGAACAAACAAGTGATACGTCGCCGGAAGGAGATACGCGTCGAATAACCTTCTTGATGAAATCTGTAATAATGATATCTTTGTTCCAGAAAACAAAATCTGAAAAATCACTCCCGGTTTTTCTTGATTCCTGAGTTTCCCCAGCTTTGTTAATTAGATGGACCTCTTTTTCCGTACCACAATGAATCCAGGCTTCTTTTGTTGTAGCTGGTACCATATGTAATATACTACTATTTCCATAATTGACAGTTATGATGTTCGTTACCGTCACCGTTGAAATGCTGATTTCTTGGGATTTCTCAATATGACCAAACATCTCATGTATTTGTTGTATATCGATCGTTCCCTCTTTGAATTCAACTTTTTTGTTGCGAAGGCTTAGTTTGAGTTTCTGGGAATGGAATTCTTCGGTTTTTTTCATTACTGTCATGTCATCGGCTGTAATTATAATTTATTTTAATGTTCTCTGTATAGCAAGGGTATCTGCCACACAAGTTTCCACATGGGATAACATATTAATCATAAGAAATATTATTGGTGTTTAAAATGTAAATCTCATTTTATATTGAAATTGTGGAGAAATATTACAAGACATACGCAATACAAAGAGCACTTATTAGGACCCTTGGCAAACCCTGAATTAACCCAGAAAGGAGAACAGGACTTTGCATGGGGTATAACCCTCAGCACTCATCTTCAGTTTATGAGTAAATTCTTTCGTTTTACTATGATTATTACCTTGTGTGAGAAAATAAATATAACATCCGGGATTTACGTTCAGTTTCTGAGCAAAATCTTAAACGGACGTGTATAGCTGGTTAACCACATTCGGAAATCAGAGGTTGGACTAGGTATCCGGGGACATTAGTAATCTCCTGAGCAATAATTCATGAAAATTTGTGTTTATACCTGAATGTATTAGTGTCTTAAAGAATGTAGCTAATGATTCCATTGTCTCTATATCACGCAGTGTATTTGCATTTTCATTTCCATTTACTGACTCCATCTCTGTCAGGAGGGAGTCTGCATATTGGTCTACCACATTTTTCAACTTGTTACGCATTGCGTTGATCTGTGTATTTTCCGCGGCTTGGAGAGATGGTATGATCTCGTGACAGATGTTTTCATAATTGCGCATGCTATTTTCTTTTGCTTTTTTTACAAACTTCTTCATCATTGACCAGTCATGGTCTTTATGTTCGCCTTTCACACATACTTCGCAAGCCCTCTTCACACAGGTATTGCAAAAGTAATCAAAATCCTCTCCATGCTTTGTACATGTCTGTGTAGCATCATCCAAGTAGTCTGAAGAGTTCAGTAAATCCCAAGTTAAATTGATGTCCTGGATGTCCTGAGTCATGATATTTATCTACAATATCAAAGTCTTCTGCATCAGGATTTTAAACATGTCATGTATTTATATAAATATATCACTGTTTTACACTATAAGCATATCTGGAAATTGTTGTTTGTGCAATAACTGTACATATTAGTGAAGAACACTATCAATCTTTAACTTGCAACAAAGAAAATTTCTTATAGAAATCTGTGTAGCTGAGGGATGAGGTGCTCCGCTCGAGACCTTAAAACCCCGCGTTCGACTATAGTCCAGTCTTTTGAATTGGACATTACGAACCGAGGTCACGTTAGGCATTATCACCTCAAAGATACCTGATTGCCTGGGGTGGATCGGTTGCAAAAGTATGACTTTCTATACAATGCATCAAGTAGATGCCTTTACTATATGCTTGAAATCGTGGAGTGACATAAAAAAAATAATCAATCAAAATTTATATTCTTACAGGATATTCAAAGACCTTTAAGAAATCATAGCCCAATTTGATAAAGGCGTAATCTTGTATAACATTGATAAATCAATACATAATATTTTACATGTAGAGCAACATAAGAATCAAAATGGGATCTCTGGACACGCGAGGAAAACATGCGAAAGTGACACTTGTGCATATCAGGTCATGCAGTGTGTAATATCAAACGGACGATATAAAGAAAAAAACCAAAATGTCAAAAAAAAAAAATATTGCTTCATGTCTATATTATATACCAAGGGCAAGTTGTTCGAAATCTTATCTACTGGTAAAGCTAACCAATGGTTAAATTCCTTCTGACAATATCTTTGAAATGAGAGGACTTTAAGTCAAAGTCTGTGTACTGATTTGTAGTAAATGAAACAGGATTTGTTAAAGTGTTTTAGTTTTTAGACAGAAATTTTATAAAATTGAATTAATTGTCTCTAAACTTTAACCACCTGTTTGCTTAACCAGTGGTTAAAATTTCGATCACCTGGCCCCTGAAGGATTATAATCTATGTACTGAGCATAAAACAAACATTAAACTGACACGAAACGGACCTCTTTAAACAGGTCAGAGAGATAGGGATGAAAATAGTTATAGAGGTCTTAATCAGTTCCATGTGCGTAAGTCTGGTAACCTATATTATTAGAGCAAATTCTACGAACTCAACGATGTATATTTGTGGATATAACCCATTAAAGCTAATTTAAGCTGATTTGCTAGAAGAGAGATAATTCAAGATTATTCAACTTTTAATATAAATATAAACTAAACAATCATTGCCTTACATGTTGACTTTCTTTTTTTCATTAAGTTTGTATTACATATGTATTGTTGTATTGCAATATCACCATTTAAATTCATTGTTTTACCCATTGTTTATAAGATTATGTCGTCAACATTGAACTTTACTAAGCCTGACATCGGATATGAACGATGGAGTGGGGACACATTTTTCTCCGTGACATCTTATCTGTTTAAACCAGAGTATCTATTTGTCTATATGGCTTATTGTGTCTTGTATTACATAAATGTTTATTTAACTGCTGCTTGACATCTTATTACATGATTGCATATCTCTTCATCCACACTTTACAGGTTTATCAGATAGAAATATGTCAGTATAAAAATTGCAAAAGTGTTGTCTCTTCGGATAAAGACAAATAAATACTTTTGTTGTCCACAATACTAATCCAGCATCATTGTAAAAGCAATCTCCATAGTATCAATTTCATTCATGTTCAGTTTTGCTGTGAAAGTTTGCTCCAGGGAACGGATACCTTGTACTTTTAAGGCAACAAACAAACCCACTCTGAGAAGACTAGGATCTTAACTTCGTGCTTTTCGATTGCAAAGACACTTTGTTTACCTCCAATTGAACTGAACACGTGTATTGTTATCGATATATTTTCTAGTTTGGAATGTATACCCCTACGCTATACGTGAATTTAGTTCTTTGATCCTTCCATTAAAATGGGAATTTTGTTCATTGTCCCCTTGATGAGTGTTTATCAGTGTGTTCCTAATGCTTGATTGTAGTGCTTTCATAATGGACCCACAATCATCAGATATTATCAGGTCGGTATAGCAACTACAATACAAAAAAAAAATGTGTGACGTATTTGTAGGTTTCTATTAAGGGAGGTTTTACAAAGATAAATAAAGTTCATAGAAAGGCACTTGAATATCTTAATTTCATTACATTGTTTATTATCAAACCAATGGCGTGGTAGTCAAAAATGCACCTAATATTAATCAGATATCAGCAAAGCAGACACCATCATGTCCCGTGTTGTTCCTACTTCTACCTAAAGCTTGAAATGCGTAAGCATCTTCTATTTGGTTTGGCGCCACTATCATTTATTCTTCAAGGATTATTCACTTATATAGTGAAAACACTAAAGGCACATGTTGCATCTGATTTGTTTTAGACAATTATAGGTACGGGTACGTGACATTGCTTTCTAGATACCTAAGGCATACCATCAAAGTTGCTGATTATTTGCATTGTTCATTTATTCGAATATAAATCTCCATCACTGATAAAAATTCATTGAATGATAATCATGTTTGTCAAGATACAATATCTCTTCCGACGCATATTTTCAATTAAGTGCATATCGAAACAATTTTAACAAAAGAGCATACCTGTGAAAATGTAAAAACGTTGTTACCGCATGTTAATATGAGTCGTGAATGTGGAAAATACTGCACACTAAAGTTTAATAGATTTCTACAGTTCACTATCTTGACATACTAAAGAAATAAAGATCAAGTGTACAGCTTTATTCCTCTCAAAGATTAATTTGTTTATCTTGCGATAGGAAACTCTAAACTTGGAATCCCAGATGAGTTTTGTCATTTATATCTTTCTATTGAGAGAGAGAGGGGGCAGAAAATACAAAGAATTATGTCGGTAGACTTTGGCTTGCAAAAACACTATTCTCTACAAATGTCAAAATACGAAAGTAACTGATGTTACATGATTATGGTACTAACAATAATGTACCACAGTGGACATTCATAAACCTCTCAAAATTCAGAGGTGAGACCAGGAGCTGAGGAGGAGTAAGCATCTCCTGAATGGCAAGCTACACCCGCCATGAATGTCCTTACATGCAGTAGAAACAAACATAACTCAGCATTGTTTATATAAATGAATGTGAACCAACACTGTAGAAAGTGTCACGGCCAGATGACCAGGCGTAAGGATATAATAACACTTAAATCAGACCCTCCTCGAGGAACACATTTGCTGCTAATTATTCCTGTTTAAACGTGAAAAACGCCCTATAACTGAGAGTCGCCAAATGCAACATACTTTCAGTGTACCTTACACGTCTACAATTGGTTTCATATTACTTCGGGAACATCTTGTCTATCACCAATCGTACACATTTATTAACCTTTCATGTACTCTGCACCATTCGATTTGGATTAAATTAAATACGAATCGCACATCCATTTTCGAGAACAAATCAAGATTCAAATCGTTTTGAATTCCAATGCCATTGAAAAAAATAGAACACATTATTGCAGTTATAATGTTACTTATTAAGCTGACCATACTAAATAACCATCTCAACTTTTTTTACCATACTTGATTTGACATAATACGTGTAGTACTTTGTCGTTATAGGGATCTACTACAATGTCAGATTCCTCTTTCAAGACTATTAACCGATATTTTAGGACCTGGTCATATTAGATAACCATCTTAACTCTTTGACTATACTTGATTTGAAATAATACATGTATATACAGATATTTGTTCACCTGCGTTTCCGACAACGGAATTTCAGGCAGACAACATTTCTTGTCTTGAATGGGGGATTTGACTTCATGTTCCTGTCTCCTTCGCATGCTCATGCGTGTATATTTATGTTTTTACCTCCTCGATTTGAAAGATTATTGCAAGACTTTTGCATGCAACCAGGGGACGCTTCCTCCTCCCGGGCATCTGGTCTCGCCTCGATTTTATTGGGGTTCGCATTTGTCTGAATATGACACTAAACACGATATTGTCCCCTTTATTCCATAGATTATGAGATATGGTTTACCCCTCGGTACTTCTTCATATTTCTTCATATTTTGAAGTAGCATGCATAAATACAATATAATACGAAGTTGGTTATTACAATAGACCACATACTACTATTCTGTTGTGTATATTTGTATCTTTCGTCACGAAAAGGCCACCAACCAAACAGTGCGCAACACAAATAAACAAAATTTGAACAAACAATTATTTTACATGTACTAGTTACTTAAATATTGTAATATGACCAGTTATGACATATATCATGATGTACAATTAGTATCGTGTGTTCATTTGTACTTGTAACAAACCCCACCCTCCCCATGCAAATGTGAAAAGGCAAATGAGATATAGATTAATTGAAAACTTACGATTTTCAGATTATACTATCCTTTCTCCAAATTACAAGAGTCAAATTCCAATACACCACAACGGACCGAACATTTGGAAAGCATACTATTATTTATACATATATTCTTTACTGTTGACAAATACACATCAGTTTACAAATCCTTTGTTGACATATCTTTTGGAGTCTTCGAATAAGTAACATATAAACCGGAAATGGTTTTGATTGAAGACGAACTCTTCAGAATAGATTCTGTTTACGATCCTACACAGTGGGTGCATACTAAATAATGTTACTGTAATGTATAAGAGTCATTGAACTAAAAACAATCAGGGACGAATAAAGCGATTTTGAATGAAAAAACAAAAGAGGAGGGCGTGTTACCGATCTAAAGTATAATGTGGTAACTGTACAGCCATGAAAAGGGCTTATCATTTATACATGTATTGCCAGTAAAGGATTCTATGACTAAGGATGTGTGTGTATGGGGAGTGGGGTTCTTATCATCCGTATCATCCATGATCCTTTCGCTGTATCCGCCAACGTAGAACCATCCAGATTAATTACCTTTTTGATTTGAAAAGGGAGGGGGTATTTTTATAGTATTGGACTAGCCGTTTCATTACGTATGTCCACACTCCAATACAAACATATTAGACAAAGAAGCGTAACATCTAAATTGTGAGAGAAGAAAAAATCGGCGCCAGACAAAAAGGTTCCAGTCTCAAAATTAATTCAAAATGTCATTGTGTGTAAATATTTCCGAAAGGGTGGGGTGTTTTCGTCCCAAGTACCCCACCCATAATTCTGGCATCTGGATTGACAAAGTTACTATTTCATTTTATTTTATTTTATGTAGAATTTGTAGATTTCATGTAGATGTACATTTTTCATCGATAATAGTACGGAATCAGAAAACTACATGACACTTTTGTGTTAATTTATGTTATTTTTGACGCACTAGTCTGTTGTTAAAATATATTCAAGAACTGTTATATTGTTATCCTATCAACCAGCGTTTTTTGAAACACGAATGTCCCAGCGGAAAATAAAACACTGCTACAGGTCACATGATGACGCTTATTGTTGATTTTTGGTAACTGTAACAACATTCTATTGAACGTTATCAGGCGCTGCGGAATTACGGAAGCACACATAGACGGAGGGACCGACCAAACGCTTTTTGCTCAAAATCTCTTAGTTCGGTGCAAAAAAGGGGAGGGTTAAGAGAAATTAAAATCAAATATTAATTAGAAATGATAAAAATGTTGTTCGTTTATAACTATTCGACTTCACCTGGGTCCCATTTATAATATTAAACAAAACCGTGCTGAACTTCCAACCCTTCCACCACTCTTAGCCGAAAAAAGAAAGAATAGATGAAAAGAAAATAAAAGTATGTTGTTTGAAGACCTGACGGTTTTTTTTTTTCTTCTCTCCATTATTTTTGTCTCTTATAACATACAAATGTAAATTGATTCATCGATTTTTGTTTAACGTCACACCTCGAATATTTCACGTATATGGTGATGGCATCTGCCTGATGCGGGGCATACAAATTTTGACCTTTGCATCGGACTCACCTGAAGCAGTGAGGGATCTTTAACGTGCCACGCATACCACGACTTGGGGCCTCGGTTTTTACTGTCTCATCCGACAGACAGGACACCGGCATGACCAGGGCGGGACTCGAACCCTATCAGGAGTTGAGCGCGATAACACTAGGCCACATCGGCTTCATACAAATGTAAAAAAAAAACACATGTAACTGAAGTCAAGAAATTGTCCGTGGGAATGTTATATACTAATTCTGAATTTCATTTTATTTATGAGGTTAGGAAAAGGAGAAAGGATGAGGGAAGGGTGGGATGCAGGGGAGATATGTAAATTTGGGGGAGTAAAATTGGGCGAATGCCACCAGAGTAGATTATGGAAGACGGGGTTAGAAGATAAGGCGAGAAGCAAGAATGTTTAGTATGAAATTCCCCTGTCTCTCATTTACACTGCGGTGGAACACATGCATGTTTACATTATAAATGTAAATTTGCAACCGTATTGTATAATACCAGTTAAAACTGATATAATCGACACATTACTAAATTGTATTAAAAGAATTTAATATATATATATATATATAAATGTAAATAAATGAAATCATCTAGTGCTGCAAATGTTGAATATTGATGTACTATGCGTAGTGAGGATACAGGTTTTCATGCGTTATGTACAGCCATGTTCACCATCCGTGTGGGCAGCCGCCAATTATATGTCACGGTCTGTTGATTTGACATTCCTTTTATATGGCGAGCGAGAACATTTGGGTCAGATGTATTTAGTATTCATAAAATATACGGGAGCGAGATTCACCTAGGTCGACCTCACTCCGGAAAAAAAATCGAAATATCTCGGCCTTTTATTGTGAGAGGCCAGCTTTACTATTCTTTTAAATGATTTTTCAAAGTAAAACTACTAGGCGTATGTACACATCATTATTAAATCTTAATGAATACTAATATCTTAAATATTTTAAACTTTATTCTCAGGATAATTACGTGTGCAAGAGTGGTATTATATAAAAGATATATTTAAGTTTTGAATTTTGCGAACTGTAGGTAGAAAAAATGCATCGTGACATGATGAGAAACCAGTAATAAAATCATAAGATTTTGACGAGAAAGATTTTAATTAGGATAAAGTGTTTTAATGCTCCGAGATATCATTCTTAAGGTAATGTGCTACCGATTATGAATGCTTTTGTTTCCATTTGTGTGTAGGAGTATTTTATTACAAACATGTATACATTTAAACTATGAATTACTATATTGCTACTTAGATTACAATGAAGTGTCCTCGAACTCTAATTTTCTCACACGACATACTCAAACCGCTATTACAGTGCAAACGTGGCTGTTGAATAATGTCTTATGTGATCTGAACCATGCACGATAGTAGTGCACCTATAAATAGTAGTCATGAACAAAGAAGAATTAGACAGGTCCTGATAATGCTTTACGAGAGCATTACTTTTCAGCTTTCAGTGATCTGATTAACGTTTACAGCCTTTTATGATAAAGTAATTATATTATGTTACTTTTAACATTCTGAACAACTTCACAGATGTTTAGAATACATTACGATTCTATATACTAGAGAGAACTTGGAAGAAAAGTCCGGTTTTATCAAACTGTAGACCTTCATATCTGTAAAGCTTTTTTTCAAATTCTATGAAAGATTATCATATTAAATGCCTATTGTGGAAAGGTTTTTCTCGGGATTGTCTGATAAAAGACATTTTAATACTTACTTTACTTGGGAGTTTACGGAAAATATAACTGATATGGCGTAAAAAAAATTATTTACCTTTGCGCAAACGTACTGCTTTGATGTTTGTTTTAATTGTGACGTCGTACAATGCGCTATGATCATTCACGTAGAGGCGTAGTATTGATAGCCATTGCATGTAGCGATTTTTTCATCTACATTGCTACTAAAGAAAAAAGAGGAGTTACCGGCTCAGTTATGTGGCAGAAGTCACCATGGAGCTATACAATAACAACAAATAACTCAAAATGCTATGTTCATGCTTTTTCTACTACAATATTCTCATTGTAGATTTAAAGCTATGTTCCCGATTACTGAATTAAACGATATCTAAAGCATAGAACATGACGATGGTATGAAGTATTTCAAGTTAAATAGTTTCATCCTTCAAATACTACCCAACTACATTTAACCCAACATTCTGTCTGTAATATATTCCTTTACTTAAAATTCAGTCAAAAAATTCTCATATCGGGAAAACACTTTTGTATTGCTGTTTCTTTAATCCTTAAAATGCGTGTTATACATACATTTGTACGCTTTATAGGAAGACTTTAAATGTCTCACAAATACAAACTTTTATATTATGGGCTATTTTGCCCTCAACGGCTATACCTCGTTTGCGGTAATGTGGCATAAATCAAAGCTCATTCCGAAAATCTAATTATAGTTGATGTTATCTAGGACCATCGCATAATTTCCATTTTCTGTCAATAATGTTTACCATATTTGCACCTTATACCACGATACTATGTACGCAAGACGACTTTTCCCTATCCTTAACCCAGTTTTATAAAATAGATGTCAGACAATACATATGTGTATCGATGCGTTTGCTTTATATGCGCATTTTTACAACGTATATCTCTTCACTGATGCTTAATGCCGAAAATCAATAAATCGAAAGTATAAAATATTTGAAAAGCATGCTCATTACAAAAATTGAGTTAAAGGTAAGGATCAAAGAACAGATATAAGGGCAGAGATATACATGAGAGATATACTTTTTAGTTTATATATAATATGTACAAACTTCTTTTTACAGCAAGTTTGAAGTATATATTTCGTGTTATTGCTGGGATATTGAAATAATAGTTGAGGATATCCTCGGAAACAAACAGTCCACCAGCGGCAGTATCGACACATCGGTAATAATACCTATCATAACATATGTGCGGATATCAATTTGGTACACGATATATCAAACTATAGACTTTGACATCTGCCAAGAAGTTCCATTTCTTAAGAAAACAAATAGTAAACATTTTATCATATTAAATTGCGAATGTAGGTGCAGGGTTTCCTGCTTTTCCATCCTTAGATACATGCCGACACTTTGTTCGTCAAATATTATTAATTGACCCCCATTTTCTTCTTAAGTTTCAGATGTCATTAGGCAAAATATGCTTTGAATTGACCATCTTTCTTTCCCACCTATCTTTACAATTATTGAGAAATATTTAGGGTAACCACATTGCCGACCCCAGACGTCATGTACGGTTCCGATTTTTTATCGTTGATCGTTGCTATTTGTTGAGTATTGTATTACGTGCAATTGAATCCCTGTTTATAAAGATGACAAAGGCAAGATCGATATTGATGAAATAAAGGGATATGAGACAATTGTCTGGGGTATTTTTTCACATGGTGTGTGTTACAACTTATTGTGTTTGTGATGGATCTGGAATTATTAGTTACTACTAACATTAGGTACTTGCATACAGAATATAGTCTTAGAAGTTGCCTCTCCTTTGTGATGTTTCGTTTCCGAGTGCATTTTAGCGGAATCACTCTTCTTAGATAGCACGTCTTCAATATAGGCGCTAAGGCGGATTTCGTCATGATAAACACTACGTGTAACGTCTGCTTCACTTTTTTTTTAAAGTATTAGTTTCTTCTGTGGAACTTTTGTGGAAATGGATAACATTTACTTAAGATATGCGTTCCATTTTCATGATAAATACACATAAAAGAACTTTGTAAATGTGTGGAGTCCTGTGTTAAGACAGCATCAGGTTTCTCAATTTTCGCAGTGTTTGTACTCTGTATCCTGTTGTTAGCCTTATTGTGTATTCTTCTTCACAAATTAAAACGCTGGATCCTTTTTCATGTCAGCGAGGAATTTCACAAAGAACGAAAAAAAAAAAAAAAAAAAAAACCAGGTATATCACCCCATGTTGTAGTTGATACTTTCTGGCTTCCGTAGTTCATCTTTCCTTCAGTTTCCGAGGTAATTCCACAACCAGCTCATTAATACCCGTTTTAGGGTCATATAATACAAAGAGAGAACTAAATTTTGGTTGCATCTTAATCAATGCAATTTTGGAAGCCATGTATAAAAGTTACAACAAAGGGTACTTGTCCAAAGGAAATATCAGGAAAGTCCATTATCTTCTTTCTAAGATGATTTTCATGTACCCCAAATCTTTTTTAAAGTCTTTCCTATATTTTGATTATGGTCAAGGTAGGATCACTAGAATTGCATGATTTCATAGTTTTGGCTTGTATACGTAATTCGGAGCCACGATTTTGATACAATTTATATATGCTAACATATTTCGAATCCAGATGGTGTGATAAACATTATACGAATCTGTAAACTTCTTATAACATCGTTCCATTCACTAATTATCTGTTATGTGCTATGTTGTTCAAAAAGATTTGAAATTCCTAAGTTGCTGTCGCAGCCCTTGTTCCTCCTGTTTGAAGAATTTTAGGAGTCAGAACTAAGAGACAGGAAGAGGTTAAGGACTTTTTTCTTCTATAAAAAGCATAGAGGGGCTCCAAATATGGTGACAAGTGATAGATAATGTCAAGGTCATACTGAAAATGCAAAATCGTTCTTTGATTTTCAGTAAATCATAACTTGTCAGTGTCAGAAACATTCCTGAAAAAATAAATGAAATGAAGAATCCACACACACATACCGAACAAAACACGACATGACCTTTCAACTCCCACAAAAAATTTCAAAAATGTCAACATTGACGAAGACATCGCTCTTCCTTGAATCAGCATACTTACGCATATGAAGTGTTTTGTGTACCAAGGGTACTATATCGACAATGCATCTTTAAAAAAAGAAAACATTTGCAGTCAAACAAAAAAAAAAAAACAAAAACAAAAACAAAACAAAAGAAAAACAAAAACCAAAAAAGAAAAACCCGAAATATCTTTTATTTGCAATCGGCTAATAGAACAAATGTCTATAACTCTTAACACCATGAGCATAATCAATTAAATCTTTATTATAAACAGAAACGAACAATGCCATTTCATCATTATATCTTTTATATTTATAATTATTTTTTTTTATTTTATTGTACATCACCTTGTTGACTTCTGCCTTATAGCTAAGTCAGATGTCTTTCCCTTTCCTTTCATCATCATCATCATCATCATCATAAATAAGCATATATCACTTTTGTAAGAAGGAAAACAATGTTATTCAGAGTATGGAACCCATGATTTATTAATACATGTAATTCGCATTATCAATTACTTCTGACGATACTCGTCCTGTACTCATATATACTCTTCACAAAATACAAACAAACCTTAATATCTATTCCATGACATTTCCTGAATTAATGTTGAAATATGACATAGCCAGAAATATCTTCGAACATGTGATGAACAGTTATCTGAGAAATTTTGCGATTAAACGTGTATAGGCCTCTGTTACCCCTGGAATACAAAGATAGCGGCTTTTATCTGACCGTGTCCCTTGATTATACGACTTGTAAACTGAGTGGAAGTGTTGGCCTCTAACCGATTGCTCCACAATCGAAATCTTATTTTGTGCATGTCCATGACAACTTTTCCATTAAATTCAATCTTCTGTTTTTGTTGCTTACAAGAATGTGCTTTCTTTTCCAATTTTTATTACTGACTCTATGTTCAATGAATTAAACAAATAAAATTTTGTAAGAATATTTATGATTTCTTATTTCAGTCCTGAGTCATAAGCGCGCCAGGGACAAAAATGGATATTGATGGGTGGCTGGAACTGAGATTAGGTCCCAATGAGGTCCTTAATTCAAGGAAGCCACACCTACACACATTGCAAGAAATGTAAAAAACAGTACCAACAACACAATACAACACAGTACAATGCAATCAACCAGCACTGGTATTCACCCAGTGGTAATAATTGTTATAAGAGCATATATACATGTAATAATTCATTGTACCTAGGCGATTTCGATAAATTCTCTAAGTATGAAGATCAAGGCTAAATCGTTGGATAACCAAAATACTTTAAAAACATACTATTTATCAAATTGATCTTGATCTAAAATAAAACTCCATAACTAATTTAAGGTTAAAAGTGTGTATGGCGGATATACTCTTTATTTAATACTTAGTTTCACAATGATTTGCTACCTGTTTTATCAGTAAATTGTGAAGTATATATTTCGAGCCATTCATCACGTTCTGCATAGATGATGCCTCTGAAATATTTAATAACCAGGAACGGTATTGATTCGTCAGAAATAATAAAAAAGAGATATATATACATATTAGTTGCAGTTGTGATTCAATACTGTTTTACAAAGTCATAATCATATATATAGCACTTCCAATGGAAAATCAATTTTGAATATTGTTGTGCAACAAAAGAATTGCGAAACACATTGTTAGTCACTGCACGAATTTAAATTGATCAATAAATCCATCTTCGTTGCACAAAATACAAAATACGAAAGTTTACATTTTGTTATATAATATTTCCATTGACAAAGCAGTTTGTAGAAAGGTCCTATGTCCATCCGAGGCTTGTTGCTGCGTTCTGAGAGAATGACATATGAAATCTTATACCACTGCAAATTTCAGTATCGTCTGCACGTAAAAGATCCCCTACTGCTTTAGGCTCGTCTGGTGCATAGGTCTTCATTGCTTTGTTATGAACCAAGTGCAAAATTCAAGGGACAAACAAACATTTTCAATAATGAATATTGATTATAAACAGAAAAATATTCCCGTTTTTCAAAGATGTGATCAACCCAACAAATTTAAAATTCTATTGCAGCATGGTAATATAAAACAGTGAATTGAATATTGTTAATCGGTCAACCGTCCATACTCTTCACATGGCAGTTTTATTACATTTGATTCACTATGAGACAAGGATACTGGAATTAGTGAAATACGGAACAACATATATGAACTTAGTGAATGAATTAATGTGGTACATTTGCTTAAATGTATCTGATATAAATGAATATATTATACTTTGTTTTGGATACATACAACAGAACGAAAAGTTCAATCAGAAATATTGTACCTCCGTGGCTTTACTATATTCATGGAGAATGGCCATCTTCCATCTGTTATTCTGAAATAATAACTATACATAAGTATATATACTTATAAAATGTATACCTTGTAAATCTTTGTATTTGTTTAACATTTACCACTTTAAAGAAGTAAAGAATGCCCAAGTTAAACACATTTACATAACAACAAGCGTTTTAAAGGGATTAGCTTGTAAATTTGCAATTACCCAGACATGTATATAAAACAGTGAATGAAATAATGTGGTACATTTACTTAAATGTATCTGATATAAATGAATATATCATACTTTTTTGAAGCATACAACAGAACGAAAAGTTCAATCAGAAATATTGTACCTCCGTGGCTTCACTTTTTTCATGAAGAATGGTCATCTGCCATCTGTCATTCTGAAATAATAACTATACATAACTATATATACTTATAATGTGTATACCTTGTAAATCATTGTATTTAACATTTATCACTTTAAAGAAGTAAAGAATGCCCAAGTAAAACACATTTACATAACAACAAGCGTTTTAAAGGCATTAGCTTGTAAATTTGCATTTACCCAGGCGTGTATATAAAACAGTGAACATACCACATTTTAATTCCAGAATTTTAACAACTCCGTTATCACATCCAATCCACAGTGTGTCCTCGTAAATTGCCACTGATCTCGGACAATGCAGACCTTCAGCTCCGGTCATTAGATACTGTATGAACTGCCCGTCCAAATTCAGCATATGGATTTCATTGTTCTTTAGGTCAGATAGTATAATGTGGCCATGCCGGTCACAGCAAACATCACCTGCGACTAATTTCTCCTTCATCGAAGGCTGACCCGTATAAGTGAATCGGAACTTTTCCTCACTGGTGATCACTACCAATCTACTCCGCTGATCCCTGTCTACAATGTCCACTACACACAGGTCATTGTTAATATTTCTGGCTATTCTGTAAGGATTAATAAACAACTTTCTTCCCAGATGATCCTTCTTGTACATTGTATGCATATCTCCAGATATTGTCATTATTTTCACTTTTCCTTCACTCTCTGGGGAGATTTCATATGGATAGGAATCGCATACTCCTACCAGCATCCTACCATCACTTGACAAGCATAATGCACGAGGACGTGATTTTTCGGGACGAGAACATACGAGAGTTGAGTCGCCGGAAGGGGAAATGCGACGAATAACCTTTTTTATGAAATCAGTTACAATAATATCTTTGTTCCAGAAAACAAAGTCTGAAAAATCACTCACGGTTTTTCTCGAATCCCGGTATTCTCCAGCTTTGTTTACAAAATGGACCTCTTCCTCAGTACCACAATGAATCCAGGCCTCCTTTGTTGTAACTGGTACTATATGAAACACGCTACTATTTCCATAAGTGACAGTTGTAACGTCCGTTACCGTCATTTTTGGGGATTTCGCAATATGGCCAAACATCTCCTGTATTTGTTTTACATCGATCCTGCCCTCTTTGAATTCTACGTTTTTGGGACGAAAGCTTAGTTGAAGTTTCTGAGCATGGAATTCTTCACTTTTTTCCATGACTGTTTTGTCATCAGCTGTAAGTACAACAAGTACATCGGGTAATATGCCATCGGAATATTGACATAAAAACATTATAGTGAGTATAGACAATTAAGGACACCCAAAAAATCTAAAAGTGGGTCAGGCGCCATTATTGTAATATTTTCTATACATCAACGACATCTATCTCATAAATGCCACACAGATTACAACCTAGCATAACAAACCAATCCCAAACAGAACATTTTTGAATTTTTGTTTTACGATGGTTATTGCCTTAAATGAGAAATTGATCCAGAATGTGTCATCTATGTATGCCTTTCCCGTGATTTTTGATGTGGATGTCCATATATTTACAATTATATTGATAATATATGACTGAAAATTAGCATAATCGCTAATGATAAAACTAATGGCATACCCCAAAATATATTCGGAATATGTTGAATATATGTATTGTCATTAAAGAATCGGGAATTGTATAATACTTGAAATGGACACGTATAGCTGGTGAACCCAATGAGTGATCTCCACATGTATATTTATACCTGTATGTATTAGCGTCTGAAAGAATTCAGCAAATGATTCCATTTTCTCAAGCATTGTCTTTGCATTTTCATGTCTGTTTAGAGATGCTATCTCTGTCAGGAGGGAATCTGCATATTGGTCTACCACATTTTTCAACTCATTACGCATTGCGTTGATCTGCGTATTTTCCGTGGATTGGAGTGATGGTATGATCTCATGACGGATGTGTCTATAATCGTGCATGCTATCTTCTCTTGCTCTTCGTACGAACTTGCTCATCAATGACCATTTATGCCCTTCGTGTTCGCCTTTCAAACACTCTTCGCAAGCCCTCTTCCCACAGTCATAGCAAAATGAATCAAAATCTTCTCCATGTTTTCTACATTTTTGTGTGACATCATCATTTATGTCCTGGATTTCCTCAGCCATGATGTTAATCTGCAACATAAATCATCTTCATCAAAATCGTCTTCATCAAGATTTTCTACAGATGCCATTTATTTACATAAAGGATTTTATATCACTGTTTTATTCTATTAGCATATCTAAAAATACTTATTCTGCAATATCAGAAATTGTTGTAAGTAACTGTATGTATGAGTAAAGACCATCCTTAATCTTTAGCTTACAAAAGAGAAGAGTATTATAGTATTACAGAAGTCCCGATAATAAATATCTGAGGGTGTATTAATGTGGTGCACCATATATCATACTTTGGAGCGTGATATCTGCTATGATGACTTAGTTCTATCTCTAAAGAAAATAAAGGGCAAGTGCCCGAGTAAGGTAAGATCCGTTTAAAAAATAATAATGCATCAACGCTCATTGAATTCAGGCGAATAATAAGAGGAATAAACATTTTTATCGAAACCAACAAGTATTAATGGTTGAACACAGTATTGAATTCATTTTTCAAAGACATAGACGAATATGATTGGTAAGAAGATAGATAATGATCAACAGGAAATGTTATACTCACGGACGCAATCTAAATCACTTGCAACATATCTCTCTTACATTCAAAATCGTTGAAAATGTTTAGGGTGACCACATTACAGTTGTCATGCACAAGTGTTTGGATCAATCATCATTCATCACTCATAATTGTTGAATCCTTGATTATAAAGCTGAAAACAGGCAGGATCGATGACGGAAATAAAGGGACATCAGACAACTGTCTGGGTGTTTTCACCTGGTGTGTGTTACGACTTATTATGTTTAAATGGACAATGGCAATGCGGCCTGGTTTCGATTGCTGAAAGTGAAATTATATTGACTTCGTATTGGCATTTCTAGGAAATTATGAAGCAGTATCTCATTTATGCATAATTCATCTCTCTCATCAGATTGCAATTTCATGGCAAAATTTCTCAGCATGTTATGAGATATATCTTATGCAATATATTTAAATATTCCAGATGTTTCGCCTTGTTCTGTGTTATACTGTATATATGCAGTACTGAATTATATTTGTTTCGTTTGTTTGTAAGGGCGGGTTTTGGCTATCCTCTGAATTTTAGTGATTTGTGAATGCCCGCTGTGATACATTGTTTTCAGTACCAATACTAATGTGACACCAATCATATTTGTATTTACATTATTGATATGTTTAATGTTATATTGTAGTTATTTAGACGTCATTTTAATAAAAGATAACACTGATTTTGAATATCATAAATCTAATATGTATCTGTCTCAACTTCAAATCAATAAAGCGAATATTTCTGATAAAGACATTTTTTGTTTTTGTTTTTTTTTTTTTTTTTTTTGTTTTTTTGTTTTGTTTGTTTATTTGTTTGTATTGTGGTGTTTTTTTTATACATTTATAATGCCAGCAATATACATATCTGATAAATGTGACTTTAGATTTCCTAACCTTCTTTGAATGTACCCAGACTCCCATCCCATGGTATTATGTTGCTCAATTGTTTTGGTTCGCTAGAGCGTGCATTAATGTTTTACAAATTACTTCGAAACTATTGACTCAGGGATACACATTGGACTATGTATTGGAAATGTTTACAAATCTTAGGCGAAAACGTTATCTAAGTTTGGAATTATTAATTTTCAGCAATTTGTTTCTAGCAAAACTTACCATCCCAATTTTTATGGTGATTTAGCTTACAATTAATGATGGTCAGGTACTTTGATATCTTTATTTTGTCCAGATCTGAACTTGTCAAACGTTTTCTACATCGACAGTATGAACCCAGGATCATCGCTAAGTCTACTGGTCTTTTTTGTGCCTTTATATATGTATGACGGACATAGTCTAAATATTTTCAGAGAAGACAACGTTAGTTACCGTCGTAGACCGTGTATTTCCTCTCTGAATGTCTTTAGGAATCCTTACTAACAGCTACAGAGGATTGCTGTAAAGAGGTCATATGCTAGACAAGTGACTGATAATATCAAGGAGAGATGGATGTTATATCTAATAATACGATTCACATGGTAAAAATACACTTAAACAAAAAGTGAAAATATACGTGAATGTTGCTTTATAAATTATTATCATAGCTTACAGTTGTGATCGACTTATAAAACAAATATATATAGAGCTTTATATTATTATTATTATAGATGTATACATCCTATGTTCTATGATTTAAAAAAATAGAGCGCTCGCCTCTCTCTAATGATGCGACCAGAGTTCGATCCCCGGTCTGGTACGTCAGATGGTGAGACTGTCACCAATTTGGCTTTCTGGGTTATCTCCGGGTACTCCGGTTTCCTCCCACACAAACGACGCCCATACCCGAAGCTCTCTATCAACGAGCAAGATTTATATAAGTTTTAACTTGTTTCTTAATCGTTGTAAAACGGAGTTTTAAAAATTCAAAAACAAAAAAGGAATAAATAAATAAATAAAAAACCAAAAAACCAAAAAAAAAAAAAAATCCTTATATTTGGATTACCAAAATTTTTATTTTTTATTTTTTAATAAACTCACTCTCATAATCAAATGTTCCGCTCGATTCACGTGCGTTTTTGAAAACATCATATTCTAACATTCTAATTCTCCCAAACCTAAAATCGTAAATCTATATGAAGCAGATTTTATTTTATTGACAGGCTGTTAAATGCTTACTTTAAATCAAACGTCACTAGAAGCGATAACAAAATACTGGAAATATTTCATTATATTGAATTGGTCAATTACAAAGATTTCAAGACGTAACGTACGTAACGATAAAAGTCTGTATTGCCTTCAATGGTACATGTACACATACTTCAGTTTAAGTGCAATGTTCAAAATTTGATCGTGCTATGAACCAAAGCTGTAGAGAAAATGTGAAATGTAATTCTGTTGGTTCACTTTCCCGTGAATTGGCTCTGTAATTTAGGTTTCGTTTAAATTTGGACCGTTTTCTATAGATAGTAGTATACAACCAAGCTACAACATATCTAGGCAAGCTCCGCCCATTAAAATACTAATGCTCGCTTTTTACTGTAATCATGTCCATTGACATTGATTGATAAAGAACTCTGGTAGCAAAACTGATGTTTAATATTGAGAGTCATGTAGTAATGTGAGTACAAATAGAAGATATTGTTCCGAAATCCACAACTCGAAGTCAAAGAAACATGACAATACATATGTAAATATAATAGAAACAACACGAACCTCTGTCAAAACAGAGGTTGGATCAGGTGCCTTGGAGGAAAAGCATGCCCTGCCGATCGGTCACACCCATCTTGATGCCATAAATATAAGCGAAATAGTATTCACTGTCACAGAATTAGGAAATGGCACAGCCGTAGTAAAAATAGGCATATGTCATAAGCATAAAAAATACTGTTGTATAATATAGGCAATACAGATGGTTTAGTTACTGTCAACATGTCAGACAACGATACATCGTATTAGCAAATAAGGTCTTTATAACGACACTAAAATTTGCGGAATGTTGACATAAGTCGTGATTTCTCATACCATATCATCCTTGTTTGAGTAACTTTTCTCCTAGTAATTGGCTTCGATAAATGAAAGAGCAATACTCAGATGACGCTCGCGCATATCGAAACAATTGGGATACATAAACACCGTACGTAGGTGATAAAGGAATTTTGCTACTAGTATATGGAAAGTTAACATTGGGGAAACTAATGTCATCACGTTTGTAATAAATTGAAGTAGACCATCTAGGTCGACATCAATAAGTTGATCTAAATATGAAGCACAAGAACTGGATATTGTAGTGACCCTAATTTCAAGTTCCTTTAGATATACTGTATGTACGTATGTATGTTTTTGTTATTTATAGATAGTACACCATCAATATATCTGAATGTAAAATTAAAGGACAAGGCCAATTGCTTCTTATTTTGACTTATAAGATTTTGTATGAAGTCATTTTCGTACGACGACAGAAACAAATCGGCTAGCAAAGGAGCACAGTTAATCCCTAAAGGGATTCCGATGGTTTGCTGGAAGAACTGGTCACCGAACACAACATATATATTCTTAATTAGAAAGTCCAGCATGTTTTTGATGTCATCTTCAGATAACTTATATTAAGATTCAGAGTAGTTTTTCACAAAATATGTATCTGGATATCCTAAAACAATAAATTTATATCTGCGTGAACCCTTTTTGGTGAAGAAACAGTTATCAATAATTCTGAAGAGCCTGCTTTTCAATATATCATGAGGTATGGTGGTATAAAGTGTAGAAAAATCATAAGTCTTAATAAATTTAAGTTCTCAGATTTTGACATTTTAAGCTATTTAATTTTTTTTTTTTTTGAGTTTTTTAGTATCCAAAACTGATTAACACCACTTCGAGAGTAAATCATATCGGAGTACGTCTGAGGTTTCTCCTCAATTTCAGATAATATTTTGGTAAAGAGGCTGATTGAGGTTTGGTGGAGCATTTACTGGATCCTTCAATGAACCTATGTTTATATCGATCTTTCTGTAATTTAGGGATCCAATATAAAATAGGGTAACTCGAACTCACTATCCTTAGTACATAAGTTAAAGGTACGCAACACTGACTTATTGTTATTAATAATTTCATCTAGTGAGAGTGTAGAGCGAGTGTAAGTGGGATTTCCAGTAGATTTCTTCATGCCAAGTACCTCTAAAAGACAATTCATATAAAACGCCTTGCAAATAATAACGATAGTGTTCGAGGTTTTATCAGTTGGTACTAACACACATTTGTCATGTATACTTTCGGGTTCTTCTCTGACTCTTGACGTCAAGACGGATGGATGACTGGTCGTCATGTTCCTTTTCAAATTACTAATACGTGTGAACATCAAACCTCTTACACTCTAAACCCATTCTGACAACGTATTTAGCTCAACTTCTTCACGTTTAGGAGCATAGTCCTCTACCGAATTCTTAACAATACGGAAGTCGGTTCGCCAATTGAATGTTTAGGCTCTCTAAATTTTGGACACCGGATAATTAATTGACGAAGAGTTATATTGTTCACGATGTTGACATAGCCAGTGATGACGTAACCAACAGGACTATATGTAAATTTGGATAAGGAGCATGAACACGCGGTATGGTTTTGCGTAAGATGTTTGATATCTAGGCACTTCAGAGTTTGTTTATAATTAAAATGTAGCCATTCAACGGTTAAGGCCTCCCTGGAAAACAACATTTGCTGCATTAACTGCAGACATTAATGTTCGAATATGAGGTAAAAGTAATTACCATATCAATATTATTCATAATGTTTTAATCCTGCTTGTAAACTGAGTTGAAGTTTTGGCCCATTAACTAATTAACCACGCCATTTGACTGATGATTTACACTTGACTTCCGAGACAACGCTGTATCCTGTTATGTAACGTCTTTAAGTCAGGCTTAGTGGAATGTATACTTTCCACCAGTGGTATGTTCGAAGAGAGTAAGTTTAGAAAATGCAAAAAAGAAAGCAAATGGTACTTCATATCTATTGTACCCGTGGAAGGCACAAGTAAGACATATTGCCCGCAAACTATATGTTTTATTTTAAACAAGCCACGCACAAGAAAACGTTGCAAGAAATTATAAATTTTACATCGATATAACATGTCTATAATCATATAATCAAATTCGATAATAAAATCTAAAAACATGTAATGTTAATATTATTATACAGTCAAACCTCGTTATCTCGAAGTCGGAGGGACCGTGGAAAATACTTCGAGATATCCGTAGTTCGAGATATCCAAATTGCAGTTGTTAATGTACGCCGATTCATTTGACATTTGTGATAATTATTGTAGATGTATGAGATATATACATGTACTTATCAATAAATACGCATGAAGATGTGCATATTGTATTGTTCCTAAATAATTAATATAAATCTCATCATACCTTTTATATTTTATGAATATATAGAGAATATACTCCAAAACTGAAAACGTCATGTTTCCTTTTCAGTAACATCGTAATTTAAATCCAATACTGGATATAACTGTCTTATACTATACCTAAAACCGAGGACGGGCTAACACGTAAGACAAGATAAAAACACACGTCATAATTTGATTTAATTACTATTACTTTGCATAAAAATACATAGACATACACACGGATTGGAAATAGTGATAATTAATGAACAGTATAAAGAAATTTCTTAAAACGCAGGTATGAAAAAGCATCAATTACAATTAACGTTATTTATCTAATTTTGTGTCGAGTTTAATAAGCTATCATCATTCATTAATATTTGGTATAAATAACAGGGTACGCACGGACGAGATCGATTATGTAATTACTGCGGCTTTGTTCACCGACACGATCAATTGATCACACCACGCGAACGACCTGTCATTTTAGATAAACGCCGCGGGGATATTGTCAATAAGAAGCCAACTTCGAGAGAAACCGGGTAAATAAGAACTTCGGGACTTGAAAATGTATTCGAGATAAGCATGGTATTCGACATATCAGTGTTCGACACATTCGGGGCGAATTTAATCATAATATGAAGGATTTTTTTCGGGACCGACGTTCGACTTCGAGATATCCCGGGTATTCTAGATATCAGTGATCGAGATATCGAAGTTTGACTGTACTTAATATTTACGTGGGCTACTAACACCTCGTATAGAATATTTTAAAAATTGACTAGATATGGATTTTTTTTCGGCAACTTCATTGCACATCTTGAAAGCCTATAGTCAGTAGCAACACCGTAGACAAATTGCAATAGTGTTCACCCTGTAGTTACAATTATTATAAGAACATATGTACATGTAATAATTCATTGTATTCTATGCGAATTCCATAAAATCTCCAAGTATGCTGATCAAATCTAAATCTTTGGATAACGAAACTATTTGAATAGCATACCAGTTATCAAATTGATCACAAATAATAAAAAAAAAAAAAACTCCAACACTTATTAAACATTCAGGATGTGCACGCTTTATTTTAGACCTTCATTTTGAATAACAGTATCTTTTGAAGTATGTATTTTGGGTCATCCATTAAGTCTTGCACAGATGATGCTAAAACAGAAATATATGCACATTACTTGCAGTTGTGGATCAATACTGTCTTACAAAGACATAATCAAAACAAGGGAATATAGCATTATAGCATTTCCAATGCAAAATCAATTTTGAATATTGTTGTGCAGCAAAAGAATTGTGAAACACGTTGTTAGTAAATGCACCACTATACATTGGTCAATAAATCCACCTTCACTACGCAGAAATACATAAGACGAAAATTGACATTTTGTTATATTATATTTTCATCGACAAACTTGGCAAATCCGTTTGTAGAAAGATCAGCAGCTTGTTCATGCGTCCTGGTATATAGGACGCGAAATAATATATCACAGTAAACATAGCTATCGTCAGCACGTAAACGATCCCCTACTGCTTTAGGTCTGTCTTGCTTTATTATGTACGAAATGCAAAATTAAAGAGACAAAACTAATGTCATTTTCATTAACGAATGTTGATTATAAAGACAAAATTTTTCCCGTTTTTCAAAGATGTATTCAACCCATCAAAATTAAAATTCTTTTGCAATTCTCATCCAATTTGAACCATGGGCAAGATTTAAGAGACAAAAACAAACGTCATTTTCATTAACGAGTATTGATTGTAAACAGAGAAATCTTAAAGTTTTTCAAAAATGTGACCAACCCATCAATTTATTAATTTTATTGCAATCTGGTTTGCATGGTAATACACAACAGTAAATTGAAAAGTGTCTGTTGTCCAACCGTTCATACCCTTCTTATGGGAGTTTGATTAAATTTGATTCCCTATGAGACGAGAATACTGGAGTAGTGAACTACGGAACAACATATATGAACTTTATGAATGATATTATGTGGTACATTTACATAAATGTATGTGATATCTGTTAGTAATATACATTTATAGATAAATGTATCATACTTTGTTTTCTCATTTTAATTCCAGAATTTTAACAACTCCGTTATCACATCCAGTCCACAGTGTGTCTTCATGAATTGCCACTGATCTCGGACAATCCAGACCTTCATCCCTGGTCATTAAATACTGTATGAACTGCCCGTCAAAATTCAGCATATGAATTGCATTGTTCTTCAGGTCAGATAGTATTATGTGGCCATGCCGGTCACAGCAAACATCACCTGCGACTAATTTCTCCTTCATCGAAGGCTGACCCGTATAAGTAAATCGAAACTTTTCCTCACTGGTGATCACTACCAATCTACTCCGCTGATCCCTGTCTATAATGTCCACTACACACAGGTCATTGTTAATATTTCTGGCTATTCTGTAAGGATTAATAAACAACTTTCTTCCTAAATGATCCATCTTGTACATTGTATGCATATGTCCAGATACTGTCATTATTTTCACTTTTCCTGCACTCGCTGGTGAGATATCACATATATAGGAGTCGCATACTCCCACCAGCATCCTACCATCACTTGACAAGCATAATGCACGAGGACGAAACTGTGCGGTGGAACATACGATAGTTACGTCGCCAGAAGGGGAAATGCGACGAATAACCTTTTTCATGAAATCAGTTACGATAATATCTTTGTTCCAGAACACAAAATCTGAAAAATCACTCACGGTTTTTCTCGATTCCCGGGGTTCCCCATTTTTGTTTACGAGATGGACCTCCTTTTCAGTACCACAATGAATCCAAGCCTCCTTTGTTGTAACTGGTGCTATATGAAACACACTACTATTTCCATAATTGATAGTTGTAACGTCCGTTACCGTCATTTCTTGGGATTTCTCAATATGGCCAAACATCTCCTGTATTTGTTTTACGTCGATTGTGCCCTCTTTGAATTCTATGTTTTTGTTCCGAAGGCTTATTTTAAGTTTTTGAGCATGGAATTCTTCACTTTTTTCCATTACTGTCTTGTCATCGGCTGTAAGTACAACAATATTGACATAAAAACAAAATAGTGAGTAAAGGGAATCACGGTCACCCAGAAACATCCAATGGTGGGACCAGGTGCCATTATCTTAATGTTTTATACATAGAAATAGCATCTCCCACATCAACGCCACACAGATTACAACCTAGAATAACAGACCAACTCCGAGCATAGCATTTTTGCACTTTTGTTTTACGATGACTATTGCCTTAAGTGAGAAGTTGATCAAAATTTTGCCATCTATTTATGCCTTTCTCGTGATTTCAAAATCTGATGTTCATATATTTACAATTAAATTGATAAAATATAACTGAAATTTTGCAATATTCATAATGATATAACCAACGTCATACCCCAAAATATATTCGGCATATTTTGAACCTATTTTCATTAAAGAATCGGGCATTCTATAAAACTCAAAATGAACACATAAAGCTGGTGAACCCCATGAGGAGACTGCAGTTTCGACCAAGTATCAGTGGGCATGAATATTCTCCTAAGCAACAATTCATGAAAATGTATATTTATACCTGTATGTATAAGTCTCAGAAAGAATGTCGCAAATGATTCCATTTTCTCCATGTCTCGCAGTCTACTCGCATTTTCATTTCCTTTTAGTGACTCCATCTCTGTCAGGAGGGAATCTGCATATTCGTCTACCACACTTTTCAACTTATTACGCATTGCGTTGATCTGCGTATTTTCCGCGGCTTGGAGGGATGGTATGATCTTCTGAGAGATGTTTTCATAATTGCGCATGCTATTTTCTTTTGCTTTTCGTACGAACTTCTTCATCATTGACCATTCATGGTCTTTATGTTCGCCTTTCACACATTCTTCACAAGCCCTCTTCACACAGATATTGCAGAAGTAATCAAAATCCTCCCCATGCTTTGTACATGTCTGTGTAGCATCATCCAAGTAATCCGAAGAATTCAGTACATCTGTGTAATCCGAGGTTAAATTTATGTCCTGGATTTCCTCAGTCATGATGTTTGTCTAGAATATTGAAATCAATTTAATCAAAATCTTCTTCATCATGATTTTTAAACATGTCATTTATTTATATAAATGTTTTAATAACACTGTTTTACACTGTTAGCATATCTGGCAAATTTTGTTTTTGCCATAACTGTGTGTAATATTGACGAATAGTTCCAAAAACTAAGCCGATGATTAGGTGCTCGATGCCCCGTGTCACGGTAGGCATGGTACTTAAATTTTTAAATGTACGTCCTTTGATTGTTCTGCTGTTACGGTGAGTGGGAAGGTGGGCCCGTAAACCAGTTAACCACACCATTTGTTTGGCTTTTGTCAAATTTAATGACCGTCCTAAGTCGGTATCGTAATTGCACTACAATCAAATATGTTTGTAGTGTGTTATATGTGCAAGTATATTATTTATATTCATGTATGGTATAGCTCCTTGTGACTTCTGCCACATAACTGAGCCAGTAACTCCTCTTTTTTCTTAAAGGAAACCTGAATGTTTCGGGTAGTATAACCTTCTATACAATGCAACAAGTAGATGCCTTTACCATATGAGTGCAATCGTGGAGTGACATGAGATAATAATCAGTCAATCAAAAATTAAATTCTTACAGGGTATTCAAAGACCTTTAAGAAGTCATAGCACAATTTGATAAAGGCGAGTGGCATCTTGTATAGCATTGATAAATTATTACGTGATATTTTACATGCACTGCAGAAACAACATACTAATTTAACCTGGGCCTCGAGTAAATCATGCGACAGTGACACACGTGCATATCATCAGGTCAAACAGTGTTTGATAATAAATAAAAAAACGTCTAAACACTAGTTCTAGTATGTGAACTGAGCATAAAACAAACATTAGACTGAACCAAGGTAAACCTCCTTAAACAGGTCAGAGAGATAGGGATGATGAACAGCTACAGAAGTCCTTATCAGTTCAAGGTGTAGAAGTCTGGTGGCCGATATTGATAAAGCGAATTCTACGAACTCACCTATCTAAATTTGTGGATACAATCCCTTAAAGCTAAGTCAAGTTGATTTGCTACAAGAAAAATAATTCAACTATTAATGTAAATATAAACTAAACAATCATCGTTTTACATGTTGACTTTCTTGTTTGATTTTATTTTGAAATATATTTTATTTTATATATTTTATTTATATATTATTGTGCAATATCACCCTTATTATTCATTGTATCGTTTTATCCATTCTTTCTAAAATTATGTCGTTAACATTGAACTATACTAGTTAGAAAAGTATTATGACCTCGGTGGACAGGAGGCGCGTTTTTTCCGTGACACCTTATCTCATCTGTACTGTTATTTCGTATCTATTTGTCTATATCCCCTACTGTGTCTTGTATTCCGGAATTTTTAACTGCGCGTGACATTTTATCATATAACATAATTGCATATTCCTTCACCCACACTTCACAGGTTTTCAGATAGAAATCTGTGTGTCAAAGTACACTATCATTAAATATAGTTCTTTGATCTCTCCATTAAAATTGGATTTTTGTTCATTGTCCCCTTGATGGGTGTTTATCGTTATTTTTCTAAATGCTTTACCGTAGTACTTTCATAACGGACCTCCAATTATCAGCCATCAGATATTATTCATTCGTCAGTTGTTCGAAACTTTAACCACTGATTAAACCCACAAATGGTTACAATTCATCTACATATATTTTTGAAATGAGAAAAGACTTTCAGTCATAGTCTGTGTAATAATTTGTAGCATATGAAAGAGGCTTTGTAAAATAATTTAAATTTTACGGGAATCTCATAAGTTAAAGTAATTGGTAAGCTGAACCAGAGATTAAATTTTCTAACACCTGGCCCCAGTTCGCTAACGCAATTTAAATACAAACAAAAATGAGAAATATTTGTAGTTTACTTCAGTCAGATATAGTTTTCTATTAAGGGAAGTTCTACACGGATATTTAAAAAAGTACATCATATTCTTGTATCTGCCTGCGTATGCACTTATGTTTATCGGATATCACCAAAGCAGACCCCGTCATGTCCCATGCTGTTCCTATACTTCTAACCAAAACCTGAAAGGCGCCGGCGTCCTCTATTTGGTTTAGCGCCATGTTGAATCTGATTTGTTTAAGATAATTATAAGTACGGTTACGTAACATTGTTTTCTAGATACCTAAGGAATACCATCAAATTTGCTGATTATTTGCATTGTTCATTTACTGGAATATATATCTCCATCATTAATAAAAATTCATTGAATATTATGTTTGTTAAGACAAAATATCCCTTCCGACGCATATTATCAATTAAATGCATATCTACACAATTTTAACAAAATAGCATACCTGTGAAAATATAAAAATGTTGTTACAGCATGTTTAAATGTGTCGTGACCGTGGAGAAATACTGCACACTGGAGTCTAAAGGATTTCTATAGTTCACTATCTTTACATACTTAAGAAATAAAGGTCAGGTGTATAGGGCGATACCTCTCAACGATAAGAAAGAACACACTTTCAAGTAATGTGTTCATAAAATAAGATCAATAAAGCGTTATGTTACGTTTTGTATGTAAACTTAAAGTACTATTAGAATGATCACAATTTTTCTATATTATGTGCCTATCTACATAAATGAGTCGTTCACAAAATATTATGCTCATGCATGACACCGATCTCAAGATATATACAATAAGCAATAAAAAGTTCGATAGCTTTTGTCAGTAGTTAATCGCCATAATATGTGACGTCAGAAGTTGTACAGGTGCTTCTTTTCCCTGATTTTTCATTATTACGTTAAACTTTAAATTGTGACGTCACACTAAATGACGTCTAAAGTTGTACAAACGTTCTGTACAAGTTAAACCGGAAGTCTGTTATTTTGTTTGTAATACTAGGCAAATCGGTATTTTAAAACATCTCCCAGAGAAATTCTGAAGCAGAAAAAGTTGTAATTTCTATCAATGGAGGAATAATTCAATAAGTTTTACATAAAAACGCAAAATTCCCCAGCGCTCTAATAGCACTTTAAATTAGAACTTTTCGTCCTAAAAGGAAACAGTGTTGAGTGTTCTGACGTATGATTACGCTAACATCATTCCCCTTCTTTCAAATAAAAGTCAATTTAATAAAGTGATTTATGTCTCCTTGTATATTTAGGTAGTCGGTAAACTGTCATGCAAAAAATACATACATCTTATATCGGCAAACGTGGACAACTATTGAACTCATGCAAAAATGCATAATATTTATAGTATATTTCCTTGGGTGAGATTGGCCAATGAATTTGCAGTCAACTTTTATAAACACCACTTTTATAATGTTCTTTTGGTGACAGTCAAATCACCCTATTGAAATCAGCTATACGTAAAAGGACACGGTCAAGTCTTACTACTACGTACACATTCACAGCACAAAGCTTTACTTTCATCACTGTGTGCTTTGATCTATTTGTGCTTAAATGACAAAAGTAAACTTGCAGTATATTCACATTATTCTTGTCTGTATGATGGCTTAATGTACTACGCAAGTTTCAAAACTTGACCATTCCCGAACAACATTAATGAGAATATCTAATTCTTTATAACGCGTGTTGTTCTTCCTCGACGGTTGATGATGATTATTTTCTGACCATAGGACCAGCACCCTACATAACTGAAGCACACGTGTCGATCTTCCGTGGAAATTCACTCTGCCTACTTGTTTGAGAAGCGGCGTGGCTCAAATATTAATTCGTGTAACTTTAGACAGGAAACTCTAGAGATGGAATCCCAGGGGAATTTTTTTCATTCATATCTTTCCATTAAGAGAAAGAAACTGAAAAATACAAAAACTTATCTCGGTAGACTTTTACATGCAAAAATAGTGAGGCCCATCGCAAATGACTAAGTTCAAATTAATCAAAATGCGTTGTTTTCGCATCAATAATTTATTGGGAAATATTTTTAACATGTAAATCAAAATCATATCATTAGAATATTCATTTTGTTTTCTTCTCATTTCTCAAATTTCATCTCATTTGGAGTAGAAATAAAGAAATTGGGGCAATTTGAAAATAGCTAAAATCATTAAAATATCTAACGATACCGCGGCGGTACAGCGAGATGTTTATTTTGCCTTATAATTGACGGCGCGCTTAGAATCAATGAGCATAAAAGCGATATGTTCACTGGCGTTGTTCGGGGTCACGGTTGTATCAAATCCAGTGAAGTGAGGTTTTTCAGGTAGATACGTCCATTACCTGTAAACAGCTGATCGCCGAAGCGAAAACGATGTGCGAGGCGGGCACACATAAGTTTTTTAAATATATAATTTTCAGTTTTTAATTTATTTCTACCGGCCCATAATATGCGATAAGTATGTTTCCCCCGATTCATTTGATACCATTTTTATGAAAATATACCTAGAAATTACTACAAACATTTGAAAATAAAAAGATAGCGTCTTACTCTTTGCCAAAACAACGGTCCGCCATATTATTTTCACGAGTCATTTGATTACATCGATATAGATAGTAAACAATCGTACATTATAAAGTTCTCAAATAAGAGAACACATAACGAAAACAATGTCTATAGAAGTAATTATGATTATCTTATTTGTGAAAAAATTATCCCGAAAGTATTATTTACAAAGTTTTATTTCTCAAAAGTTTCATTTCATCATTTATGATGTAATTTAAAGAACAGCGTGGGTGCGTGGGTTAATACTTACCATGAACCATTTTTATATTCGAATTGATAATTATTGGTATTTACATTAATTAAATATTTGACGATTTCATATAGTTTATTGTAATTTTGTAGCTCTATTAATACGATTTTACATGTGTTTCCTCTGACTCGGGGCGACCTCCACGTATTGTCGTATAGAATTATGTACAGAAATACACATTTCAATGTAATAAATACCAATGTAAAGATGATGGATAAATCCAAACCACAATTCCAAAAATCATGAAACCATAGGACATACAAAATCAGTGAAAATGAAAAACAAATGGAAAATAACAAAATATGTCTACTTGAAGAGCATATGTGAACCCCTGTGATGGAGTGAGATCAGGTGCCCGGGGAGAGTGAGCATCTCCTGCAGACATATATTGTGCGATGAAGTAAGACATCATTTCATCATTTAGTTTACATTGACCCCACTGTTTACAACTTCAGACTTACATTTTAATTGCAGATAAGTCTAGACCTCTGCGAAAGGAAGGTGGGGGGATAATTTATTCATATTTAAGGAAGACATTTTTGTTAAAGCAAAAATGACAAGACTAAGAGCCTCTTTTGATTCAAATAATTTGGTTTTAGTCCTCTTTAATTAATGTTGGTATTTATATCAGTGGCGAATCCAGAATTTCCGAAATGCGAGGGGGGGGGGGGCACAGGTGAAAGACTAGTATAAACTAAAATACTCTGCCAATTTAGGGGCGAAATCTGAAGATTTACTCATATTTGTGGCAAAAAGAGGGAGCGACCCCCTATAAATCCGCCACTATAGATATTAAAATGAGAGAACAAGTATATAACAATGAGAAAACAAGTTATGTTAAGGTACTACGAAACGCGTGACCTAAGATTCACGAAAAAAAAAGAAATAAAGGTTTTAAATTTGTAATTTTTTATTTAGATAACTGTGTACTGAAGACTTTATAGAAAATATTTCTAATTTTAATATTCCCCGATATACCTGTAATTGGCACTCGAAAACGTGTGTTTTTCAGTACAGCTCGCATGAAAACACCAGCGACAGCGTTGACTCTTCGTCATGTGCAATCAGATGGCCAGTCCCAAGACGAATTCTATAATATCTTTAATAGTTGACTTCCTAATCAAGTTGCAAAATTTTCAATATATCGAGGGTATATCGGGGTAACGTCGTCTAGGGCGATCACCTTTCACCTGTGCGGCTAAATTATTACGTAATATCACCTCAACCGGCTGTCTGACCCGGCAAATATCAACCTTCATTTCGTACATTTTAACAGCTTTCAGATATTAATTAGCGATCTTAACAAACTGGGTATTCATATTAATGAAAGACAAGGACTAATTATCAGGTTTCCTGTTAATTGTGAAGGATTATCATGAAGGAGACATAAAGGAACAGGAATTGAAATTAACCAAACTTTACGACAATTTGTATTTATGAAGAGTTTATATTTGAGATTATACCACTTTTATTAAAAGTTTTTATGTTTTTAAAATAATGAATATGATACATATAGTAGATTAATATGAAAAATTAAGCTATACTATGATCAATTAAAAGTTATGTGATATTTTTCACATTTTTTAAAAGAGTTATCCGCCCCTGGTTTAGGTAAAAATGTTTTTGCTTATACAGAGCTTATTTTTTGTCATACAATCTAAATTCCTTCAAATATCCTAATAAGTAACCATTTTAAATAAGTTTTTACATTATTATGAATCCTTGTATAAGTTTTTAGAAAAATGACCTTGGACATTTGGACTTCGTCATTTTCATCAAAGTAAAAAAGCATTCTTCGTCAAGTTTAAGAGATGATATTTGAGATGATAAGGCTTACAACCAATGTTTTTATTTTCTTTTCGTAATACCTGTAGTACATAAAGTAGATTAATGTAAATAAATCACAAATTTTATGCATAACTGATTAAGTTATACACTCATAAAACTGCGAGGTTGTGCATTTTCATTTGCTTGAAAAAGGTGTGAAAATGCAATATTGTCAATTTTCAAATCCTCATATCTTGTAAAGTACTCGAGATAAACCCCTGAAATTTTCAGAGTTTGTTGACTATAAAACATGCTTTGTAACTTACTTATTCTTTGGTATATTGTGATACAAATAAATTATTTATAGGTATCTAAAAGTGTATCTCATGTGTTTTTAAGGAAAGAGTTTGGGCCTCCCTAGCAAAAATGCTATTCTCTGCAAATGTCAAAATACGAAAGTAACTGGTGTTGCGTGACTATCGCACAAACAATTGTGTACCACAATGGACATTATAAACCCCTAAAATTCAGAAAACCAGGTGCTCACGAGGAGTAAGCACATCGCTGCGGAAAAACCTTGTTTTAACGTAAAATACGCCCTATAATTAAGAGTTTTCGAATGTTACACTTCTACAATTGTTTCATATGACTTCGGGAACATCTTGTCTATCACCAAATCCTACACATTTATTAACCTTTCATGAATTCTGCACCATTCGATTTGGATTAAATTAAATACGAATCGCACATCCATTTTCGTGAACAAATCAAAGTTCAAGTGGTTTTGAATTCCAATGCTATTGAAGTAAAAAGAAAAAAAATAGAACATTTTAATGCAGTTATGATGTTATTTACGTTGGTAAAGTGGGCTCCCGTAAACCGGTTAACCACACCAATTGAATGACGTTTGTTACTTCAATTGACCGTCCTAAGTCGGTATCGTAACTGTAGCACAATCGAATATTTTTGTGATGTCGTTCCGTGTATATTCTCCTGTTATCAGTGTGTGTGTGTGTGTGTGTGTGTGTGTGTGTGTGTGTGTGTGTGTGTGTGTGTGTGTGTGTGTGTGTGTGTCCTTGGTGATTTGTGTCATACAGCTTTGTCAGAGGTCTTCTGTTTTCTTTTTATTTAGATTTATTAAGCTTTTCTACATTTTCAAATAGAGTTTAAATGGAAAGCTCAATAGTTAGTGCATCCTCCTTGATAATGGAAGGTACTGGGTTCATTTCCCGGGTCCGGCCACAGTTTTTCACCCTGCCAGTTACATTTTTTAGTATCTACTTATCCTTGACGAACTTTCTCCTAAACCTCAGTCACATGCCGTGGATTACGTAATTATCTTGCATTTTATAAATGTTATTCAAATGTAGAATAAGGAAGTGTCCGATGCAATGATATGTAATAAAACAACTTATCAGAATTGAGCTTTAGAAATCAGGAGGCGTAAGCGTCTGACATAATGCTTACCACACCAGACAATACTGATGACACAACAATAGTTCAGCACTTGCATTGATTAAATGACATTGTATAGTGAACATCACATAGTATAGTATCTAGTGTGTATTTTTCAGGACATGACGTACATCATCGTCAACGAGAATTGTCAAAAAAAGAGTATTTTACCACATTAATACTTAACACATAGAAAAATGCATATTGAAATTTAAATCCTTATTAATTAATCATTACAATATCAAATTCAGCATTCACCATATAAAAAATAATGTAATAAACTACTGACAGCATCCATAAATCAGTTGCAAAACCTTGGACGTTATCCTACAAGACCAAGATTTTCTGTTTGTTTTTTTTTGGGGGGGGGGTTTCTTTGTTTTTTACATTTCTTCAGAGGCAACATTATGTTATGTACGTGTCAGCTTGTATACTTTGTGCAAACAGGAATTTAACAAATGGAACATAAAATTATTCATACTTCAGTTAAAGCCTCAGCAGATACTGTTTCATGACATAACAAGTAACTCTTCCGTGGTATATCATATTATTATTATTATTATTATTAGGTTTCACAAGTTTCACTTGTGAAACCTTTTATTATTCTACTGTCTTTTCTTATTAGGTTTCACAAGTTTCACTTGTGAAACCTTTTATTATTCTACTGTCTTTTCTTATTATTATTAGGTTTCACAAGTTTCACTTGTGAAACCTTTTATTATTCTACTGTCTTTTCTTATTAGGTTTCACAAGTTCACTTGTGAAACCTATTGTTTTTCTGATTTTTCTTTTTTTTTTATTAGGTTTCACAAGTTCCACTTGTGAAACCTATTGTTTTTCTGATTTTTCTTTTTTTTTTTATTATTATTATTATTATTAGGTTTCACAAGTTCACTTGTGAAACCTATTGTTTTTCTGATTTTTCTTTTTTTTTTTTATTATTATTATTATTATTATTAGGTTTCACAAGTTTCACTTGTGAAACCTATTGTTTTTCTGATTTTTCTTTTTTTTTTTTATTATTATTATTATTATTATTATTATTATTATTTTTATTTTTCTTCCGTTTTTGCAGTGGACAGAGGTTTTCTCGAATACGGTTTAAGATAGAACATTCAAATTTTCAGGATGGTCTCTTTACACATTTCCGCCGAGGTATTTTTTTTATTTTTTCCTACTTTCACTTTGTAAGGTCACAGCGCCACCTACAATTTTTTTATTTAAGTACCTGTATCTTCGCTATTTATTGTCCGATTGGAATGAAATTTTCAGCATTCGATTCAGAAAAGGAGATGCAAGATTTTATGTCACTGCGTCAATTTCGTAGCTCTACCCCGAAAAAGTTGACCTTGACCCGATTGTTTTCAGTTCAAGAAAAATATTTCAATCTTAGATTTTAGAAAGTAGGATGAAAGATTTCAATGGTCTGATTTGGAATGTGAAAAATTTTTGAAATCGGACCATAAATAAAGTCACAATGAGCGTGGGAAAATTCGCTATGACGTCATCAAAGCTAATTAAATATTCATACGTTAATATTTCTCTTACTAAATGAGATATCGGCATGAGATTTTATATCTAAACATGTTTCCACATTCTTAATCTACCTCTAGAATGAAAATGGCATGCTGCCAATATTTTTGAAATTATTGAAAATTTTCGAATCAAATCTTTGGCAAGGTCTAGCGACTTTATTTGCAGTCGGATTTTGATCGGGTTTCTTCCATTCGATAGAACGTTAAAATACCTACCAGTAAAGTGTCTCAGATTTTCGCTAACTCTTACGGTTTTTGAGTTATTTGCGTTTGAACACGACAACCCCCTTTAAAGTGATGTTTGTGACGTCATCAACACTCATTAATTATTCATGAAATGTTTTCGCCTATAGCTCGCTTATTGAGGAAGTTAGAGGTGTGTAATTTGGTAGCATGATAGAGATTGAGAATATCTACCGACTGACAAGAGGAATTTGGCATGGAGCCAAATTCCTGAAAATGACGTCATACTTTGTAAATGACGTCATATCTCCCTTATTTTTCATCGGATCGAGGCGGGGACGGTTGGAATCGATTCTGCGTGAAAAAGTAAAATGGTAATTACTCGAAACAGAATTTCGATATCTCTTACCGTTTTCGAGATATTTGCGGTCAAAGTTCACGGTTTCACCATTCCTGAAAACACACTTTTCAACTTCAGGAAGCTGTGTTTCGCTTCTTGAGGAAGTCAGGGGTTCGAAATTTGGTAGCATGATAGAGATTGAGAATATCTACCGACTGACAAGAGGAATTTGGCATGGAGCCAAATTCCTGAAAATGACGTCATACTTTGTAAATGACGTCATATCTCCCTTATTTATCATCGGATCGAATCGGGGACGGTTGGAATCGATTCTGCGTGAAAAAGTAAAATTGTTAATACTCGAAACAGAATTTCGATATCTCTTACCGTTTTCGAGATATTTGCGGTCAAAGTTCACGGTTTCACCATTCCTGAAAACACACTTTTCAACTTCAGGAAGCTGTGTTTCGCTTCTTGAGGAAGTCAGGGGTTCGAAATTTGGTAGCATGATAGAGATTGAGAATATCTACCGACTGACAGGAGGAATTTGGCATGGAGCCAAATTCCTGAAAATGACGTCATACTTTGTAAATGACGTCATATCTCCCTTATTTATCATCGGATCGAATCGGGGATGGTTGGAATCGATTCTGCGTGAAAATTTAACATCCTAATTCATCCAACAGAATTTCGATATCTCTTACCGTTTTCGAGATATTTGCCGTCAAAATTCATGGTTTCACCATTCCTGAAAATACACTTTTCAACTTCAGGAAGCTGTGTTTCGCTTATTTATAAAGCTACTGGTGTGAAATTTGGGAGCATGATACAGAATAAAAATATTTACCGACTGACAAGTGGGATTTGGCATGGTGCGAAATTCCTGAACATGACGTAATACTATTTAAATGACGTCATAGCTCCCTTACTTTTCATCCGATCGAATCGGGAATGGTTGGAATCGATTCTTCGTGAAAAATAAAATGGATAATGTATTCACCTAAAGTTTTTTTTTTCCATATCCCTTACCGTTTTTAAGATATTTGCGGTCAGATTTAACGGTTTCACAGTCCTTTCCGCATACCTTGGGGCCCCACAAAGGGATGTGGTCCCAAAATATTTCTTCCTCTTATTCCCCGGAGAAAAATCTTTCATGCTGAATTCTTCATTTTTAATCCATGAACAACAAAAAGCCAAGACATTTGGTCTTAACTTTTTCATCTGAGTCTTGTGAAACCTTCTTGTTGGCTCGCCAACAAGGTCAGCTCTAGTTATTATTATTATTATTATTATTATTATTATTTTTATTTTTCTTCCGTTTTTGCAGTGGACAGAGGTTTTCTCCAATACGGTTTAAGATAGAACATTCAAATTTTCAGGATCGTCTCTTTACACATTTCCGCCGAGGTATTTTTTTTATTTTTTCCTACTTTCACTTTGTAAGGTCACAGCGCCACCTACAATTTTTTTATTTAGGTACCTGTATCTTCGCTATTTATTGTCCGATTGGAATGAAATTTTCAGCATTCGATTCAGAAAAGGAGATGCAAGATTTTATGTCACTACGTCAATTTCGTAGCTCTATCCCGAAAAAGTTGACCTTGACCCGATTGTTTTGAGTTCAAGAAAAATATTTCAATCTTAGATTTTAGAAAGTAGGATGAAAGATTTCAATGGTCTGATTTGGAATGTGAAAAATTTTTGAAATCGGACCATAAATAAAGTCACAATGAGCGTGGGAAAATTCGCTATGACGTCATCAAAGCTAATTAAATATTCATACGTTAATATCTCTCTTACTAAATGAGATATCGGCATGAAATTTTATATCTAAACATGTTTCCACATTCTTAATCTACCTCTAGAATGAAAATGGCATGCTGCCAATATTTTTGAAATTATTGAAAATTTTCGAATCAAATCTTTGGCAAGGTCTAGCGACTTTATTTGCAGTCGGATTTTGATCGGGTTTCTTCCATTCGTTAGAGCGTTCAAATACCTACCAGTATAGTGTTCTCAGATTTTCGCTAACTCTTACGGTTTTTGAGTCATTTGCGTTTGAACACGACAACCCCCTTTAAAGTGATGTTTGTGACGTCATCAACACTCATTAATTATTCATGAAATGTTTTCGCCTATAGCTCGCTTATTGAGGAAGATAGAGGTGTGTAATTTGGTAGCATGATAGAGATTGAGAATATCTACCGACTGACAAGAGGAATTTGGCATGGAGCCAAATTCCTGAAAATGACGTCATACTTTGTAAATGACGTCATATCTCCCTTATTTTTCATCGGATCGAGGCGGGGACGGTTGGAATCGATTCTGCGTGAAAAAGTAGTTAAAGGGGAAAGGTTTGGTCTCAGATTTTCGATATCTCTTACCGTTTTCGAGATATTTGCGGTCAAAGTTCACGGTTTCACCATTCCTGAAAACACACTTTTCAACTTCAGGAAGCTGTGTTTCGCTTCTTGAGGAAGTTAGGGGTGTGAAATTTGGTAGCATGATAGAGATTGAGAATATCTACCGACTGACAAGAGGAATTTGGCATGGAGCCAAATTCCTGAAAATGACGTCATACTTTGTAAATGACGTCATATCTCCCTTATTTATCATCGGATCGAATCGGGGATGGTTGGAATCGATTCTGCGTGAAAATTTAACATCTTATTTAATACAACAGAATTCGATATCTCTTACCGTTTTCGAGATATTTGCCGTCAAATTTCATGGTTTCACCATTCCTGAAAATACACTTTTCAACTTCAGGAAGCTGTGTTTCGCTTATTTATAAAGCTAGTGGTGTGAAATTTGGTAGCATGATACAGAATAAAAATATTTACCGACTGACAAGTGGGATTTGGCATGGTGCGAAATTCCTGAGCATGACGTAATACTATTTAAATGACGTCATAGCTCCCTTACTTTTCATCCGATCGAATCGGTAATGGTTGGAATCGATTCTTCGTGAAAAATAAAATGTATATATTCACCTAAAGTTTTTTTTTCCATATCCCTTACCGTTTTTAAGATATTTGCGGTCAGATTTAACGGTTTCACAGTCCTTTCCGCATACCTTGGGGCCCCACAAAGGGATGTGGTCCCAAAATATTTCTTCCTCTTATTCCCCGGAGAAAAATCTTTCATGCTGAATTCTTCATTTTCAATCCCAAGAACAACAAAAAGCCAAGACATTTGGTCTTAACTTTTTCAACTGAGTCTTGTGAAACCTTCTTGTTGGCTCGCCAACAAGGTCAGCTCTAGTTATTTTTATTTTTCTTCCGTTTTTGCAGTGGACAGAGGTTTTCTCCAATACCGTTTAAGATAGAACATTCAAATTTTCAGGATCGTCTCTTTACACATTTCCGCCGAGGTATTTTTTTTATTTTTTCCTACTTTCACTTTGTAAGGTCACAGCGCCACCTACAATTTTTTTATTTAGGTACCTGTATCTTCGCTATTTATTGTCCGATTGGAATGAAATTTTCAGCATTCGATTCAGAAAAGGAGATGCAAGATTTTATATCACTGCGTCAATTTCGTAGCTCTATACCGAAAAAGTTGACCTTGACCCGATTGTTTTCATTTCAAAAAAAATATTTCAATCTTAGATTTTAGACAGTAGGATGAAAGATTTCAATGGTCTGATTTTGAATATGAAAAATTTTTGAAATCGGACCATAAATAAAGTCACAATGAGCGTGGGAAAATTCGCTATGACGTCATCAAAGCTAATTAAATATTCATACGTTAATATCTCTCTTATTAAATGAGATATCGGCATGAAATTTTATATCTAAACATGTTTCCACATTGTTAATCTACCTGTAGAATGAAAATGGCATGCTGCCAATATTTTTGAAATTATTGAAAATTTTCGAATCAAATCTTTGGCAAGGTCTAGCGACTTTATTTGCAGTCGGATTTTGATCGGGTTTCTTCCATTCGATAGAGCGTTCAAATACCTACCAGAATATTGTTCTCAGATTTTCGCTAACTCTTACGGTTCTCGAGTTATTTGCGTTTGAACACGACAACCCTCTTTAAAGTGATGTTTGTGACGTCATCAACACTCATTAATTATTCATGAAATGTTTTCGCCTATAGCTCGCTTATTGAGGAAAATAGAGATGTGAAATTTGATAGCATAATAGAGATTGAGAATATCTACCGACTAACAAGAGGAATTTGGCATGGCGCCAAATTCCTGAAAATGACGTCATACTTTGTAAATGACGTCATATCTCCCTTATTTTTCATCGGATCGAGGCGGGGACGGTTGGAATCGATTCTGCGTGAAAAAGTGAAATGGTAAATACTCGAAACAGAATTTCGATATCTCTTACCGTTTTCGAGATATTTGCGGTCAAAGTTCACGGTTTCACCATTCCTGAAAACACACTTTTCAACTTCAGGAAGCTGTGTTTCGCTTCTTGAGGAAGTTAGGGGTGTGAAATTTGGTAGCATAATAGAGATTGAGAATATCTACCGACTGACAAGAGGAATTTGGCATGGAGCCAAATTCCTGAAAATGACGTCATACTTTGTAAATGACGTCATATCTCCCTTATTTATCATCGGATCGAGTCGGGGATGGTTGGAATCGATTCTGCGTGAAAATTTAACATCCTAGTTAGTACAACAGAATTTCGATATCTCTTACCGTTTTCGAGATATTTGCCGTCAAAATTCATGGTTTCACCATTCCTGAAAATACCCTTTTCAACTTCAGGAAGCTGTGTTTCGCTTATTTATAAAGCTAGTGGTGTGAAATTTGGTAGCATGATACAGAATAAAAATATTTACCGACTGACAAGTGGGATTTGGCATGGTGCGAAATTCCTGAACATGACGTAATACTATTTAAATGACGTCATAGCTCCCTTACTTTGCATCCGATCGAATCGGGAATGGTTGGAATCGATTCTTCGTGAAAAATAAAATGTATATATTCACCTAAAGTTTTTTTTTCCATATCCCTTACCGTTTTTAAGATAGTTGCGGTCAGATTTAACGGTTTCACAGTCCTTTCCGCATACCTTGGGGCCCCACAAAGGGATGTGGTCCCAAAATATTTCTTCCTCTTATTCCCCGGAGAAAAATCTTTCATGCTGAATTCTTCATTTTCAATCCAAGAACAACAAAAAGCCAACACATTTGGTCTTAACTTTTTCATCTGAGTCTTGTGAAACCTTCTTGTTGGCTCGCCAACAAGGTCAGCTCTAGTTAGGTTTCACAAGTTTCACTTGTGAAACCTTTTATTATTCTACTGTCTTTTCTTATTATTAGGTTTCACAAGTTTCACTTGTGAAACCTTTTATTATTCTACTGTCTTTTCTTATTTATTATTATTATTATTATTCTTCATCCGTTTTTTTTTTTGTGACGGCTCAGAAATCACTCATTATTAAAGATATTACTATTCTGTTTTCAGTGTTCGATTCGAAATTAAATTTTCAAGATTTGATTTTTTTAATTTTCTAAATTACCGCTTATAAGCGCGCAGCGCCACCTACGACGCCAAAATTTTGAATCGCTATATCTTCCTTATTATTTGTCCGATTGGAATGAAATTTTCAGCATTCGATTCAGAAAAGGAGATGCAAGATTTTATGTCACTGCGTCAATTTCGTAGCTCTACCCCGAAAAAGTTGACCTTGACCCGATTGTTTTCATTTCAAAAAAAATATTTCAATCTTAGATTTTAGACAGTAGGATGAAAGATTTTAATGGTCTGATTTGGAATATGAAAAATTTTTGAAATCAGACCATAAATAAAGTCACAATGAGCGTGGGAAAATTCGCTATGACGTCATCAAAGCTAATTAAATATTCATACGTTAATATCTCTCTTATTAAATGAGATATCGGCATGAAATTTTATATCTAAACATGTTTCTACATTCTTAATCTACCTCTAGAATGAAAATGGCATGCTGCCAATATTTTTGAAATTATTGAAAATTTTCGAATCAAATCTTTGGCAAGGTCTAGCGACTTTATTTGCAGTCGGATTTTGATCGGGTTTCTTCCATTCGATAGAGCGTTCAAATACCTACCAGTATAGTGTTCTCAGATTTTCGCTAACTCTTACGGTTCTCGAGTTATTTGCGTTTGAACACGACAACCCCCTTTAAAGTGATGTTTGTGACGTCATCAACACTCATTAATTATTCATGAAATGTTTTCGCCTATAGCTCGCTTATTGAGGAAGATAGAGGTGTGAAATTTGGTAGCATGATAGAGATTGAGAATATCTACCGACTGACAAGAGGAATTTGGCATGGAGCCAAATTCCTGAAAATGACGTCATACTTTGTAAATGACGTCATATCTCCCTTATTTTTCATCGGATCGAGGCGGGGACGGTTGGAATCGATTCTGCGTGAAAAAGTAAAATGGTAAGTACCAGCAACAGAATTTCGATATCTCTTACCGTTTTCGAGATATTTGCGGTCAAAGTTCAGTGTTTGGCCTTTCCTGAAAATACAATTTAAAACTTCAGGTACCTGTGTCTCGCTTATTGATAAAGCTAGAGGTATGAAATTTGGTAGCATAAAAGAGAATGCAAATATCTACCGACTGACAAAAGGGAATTGGCAAGGTGCCAAATTCCTGAAAATGACGTCATACTTTTCTAAATGACGTCATAACTCCCTTATTTTTCATCGTATCGAATCGGGGATTGTTGCAATCGATTCTGCGTGAAAAAGTAGTTAAAGGAAAAAGGTCTGGTCTCAGATTTTCGATATCTCTTACCGTTTTCGAGATATTTTGCGGTCAAAGTTCAGTGTTTGGCCTTTCCTGAAAATACAATTTAAAACTTCAGGTACCTGTGTCTCGCTTATTGATAAAGCTAGAGGTATGAAATTTGGTAGCATAAAAGAGAATGCAAATATCTACCGACTGACAAAAGGGAATTGGCATGGTACCAAATTCCTGAAAATGACGTCATACTTTGTAAATGACGTCATAACTCCATTAATTTTCATCTTATCGAATCGGGGATTGTTGCAATCGATTCTGCGCGAAAATTTATATGCATAACATTGCCATCAAATTTTCGCTAACTCTTACCGTTTTCGAGTTATTTAGGTTTAAACACGACAACCCCCTTTAAAGTGATGCTTTCAACGTCACATAAAGTTCATTAATGTTTAATGAAATGGTTTCAGCTAAAGCTCGCTTATTAAAGAAGGTAGAGATGTGAAAATTGGTAGCATGATAGGGAATGAGGGTATCTACCGACTCTTTACTTTGAAATTTCATCTTTCGGCTATTCATTCTCACAGACACATACTCCCGTTTAATGAAAAATTTTTTCGAAATATACGACGTTTTAAGAGAATTACGTAAGATTTAATATTTTTCGATTTTCGCGTATGTAGCTTTTAGTTTTAATGGTAGATCTCTCAAATTTTCACTGTTATGTTCTCTAGGTTCATATCTTTAGAACTTTCATCGGCCGATATTATCTATCTCTTTTAGTTTGGCCTCTATTTCAATTTAAAGTTTTTTAAAAATTACGTAATGTTCAAAACTGTCTTATTTTTAGTCTTTTAGTTTCCAAAACATTACGAAACGATTTTCCGTAACGATTTTACTATGAAACATGTTTCCCGGTATTTGAAAGTGAGCAATTTAAAGATTTTTTTTATAAAAATATCTTACTTGCGTAACTTTCAAGTATTTTTTATTCGTCGTATGAACAAATTATAAAAACAAGAGTTTGAGAAAGCATTTTGATTTCGATTTCTTAAACAAAAATCAAATTTTGGGCACTCTACTGATGAACAACGCAATAAACATATCTTCAGAAGCGCGGTCAATTTGCCTTGCTTAATACCTTGCACGACACCGCTGTGATATAGGACTTCTTCCATGGACAAGGCGCAGTAACTCGCGATTAATTCAATCGCGATTTAAAGTGCTTTCTATAAAATAGAGTTTGAGAAAGTATTATGCATTCGAATTCTTAAACAAAAAAAAAAACCAAAAAATAAAAAAACCAACCCCCCCCCCCCAAAAAAAAACAAAAAAAAAAAAAAAAAAGAAAAAAAAAAAGCAAATTTACATTCTACGAGCTACTGCTGAACAAGGCTATAAAGAAATCTTCTCCGAGCGTCGGCATTACACATTAGAGAAGCGCGGTGAATTTGCCCTGCTTAATACCTCGCACTGCGCCGCTGTTATACAGGACTTCAAACGTGTGTGAATTAATCGCCAGTTACAGTGCTTTACCTGTGGAATACGAGACATTGTCAAGTCTTTCTTTTGCTTCTGCTGAACAAGGCTATAAAGAAATCTTCTCCGAGCGTCGGCATTACACATTAGAGAAGCGCGGTGAATTTGCCTTGCTTAATACCTCGCACTGCGCCGCTGTTATACAGGACTTCAAACGTGTGTGAATTAATCGCCAGTTACAGTGCTTTACCTGTGGAATACGAGACATTGTCAAGTCTTTCTTTTGTATATTGGGGAAAGCGGCATTACTAAAGGCCATCGCGAGGAGAATTGTTTATTCCAGCAGAGTGGCGATTCAAGGTCAAACATCTGTACACGCGAAATAACTTGCGTAAGTTCATCGCGAGGAGAATTGTTTATTCCAGCAGAGAAGCGATTCAAGGTCAAACATCTGTACACGCGAAATACCTTGCGTAAGTTAATAAATAAACAACATAAAGCGGGCAGTAAGGACTGAAGATCTAGGTTACACGTGCAGATTGTACTAAGTGTGATTGTCCTACATGTTTCTTGTTTCAAATATATGGTCAAGAGTAGTCGATATTGTGCGATGTAGGCTTCAGTATAATGTAAGTCGCCGTTACCTACAATTTCTGCAAGTAGATTGCGCAATGTGGATACCATCACTAAAGATCAGATATCTGGATCGTGAAAAAGAATTTTGTATTAGAGTAGGAGATCTCAGCTTCGCTGCTTCGACTTTAACTTGTGAAACCTACTCGTTGCTTTAGCAACGAGCTCGTTTCTAGTTATTATTATTATTCTTCATCCGTTTTTTTTTTTGTGACGGCTCAGAAATCACTCATTATTAAAGATATTACTATTCTGTTTTCAGTGTTCGATTCGAAATTAAATTTTCAAGATTTGATTTTTTTGATTTTCTAAATTACCGCTTATAAGCGCGCAGCGCCACCTACGACGCCAAAATTTTGAATCGCTATATCTTCCTTATTATTTGTCCGATTGGAATGAAATTTTCAGCATTCGATTCAGAAAAGGAGATGCAAGATTTTATGTCACTGCGTCAATTTCGTAGCTCTACCCCGAAAAAGTTGACCTTGACCCGATTGTTTTCATTTCAAAAAAAATATTTCAATCTTAGATTTTAGACAGTAGGATGAAAGATTTTAATGGTCTGATTTGGAATATGAAAAATTTTTGAAATCGGACCATAAATAAAGTCACAATGAGCGTGGGAAAATTCGCTATGACGTCATCAAAGCTAATTAAATATTCATACGTTAATATCTCTCTTATTAAATGAGATATCGGCATGAAATTTTATATCTAAACATGTTTCCACATTCTTAATCTACCTCTAGAATGAAAATGGCATGCTGCCAATATTTTTGAAATTATTGAAAATTTTCGAATCAAATCTTTGGCAAGGTCTAGCGACTTTATTTGCAGTCGGATTTTGATCGGGTTTCTTCCATTCGATAGAGCGTTCAAATACCTACCAGTAAAGTGTTCTCAGAGTTTCGCTAACTCTTACGGTTCTCGAGTTATTTGCGTTTGAACACGACAACCCCCTTTAAAGTGATGTTTGTGACGTCATCAACACTCATTAATTATTCATGAAATGTTTTCGCCTATAGCTCGCTTATTGAGGAAGATAGAGGTGTGAAATTTGGTAGCATGATAGAGATTGAGAATATCTACCGACTGACAAGAGGAATTTGGCATGGAGCCAAATTCCTGAAAATGACGTCATACTTTGTAAATGACGTCATATCTCCCTTATTTTTCATCGGATCGAGGCGGGGACGGTTGGAATCGATTCTGCGTGAAAAAGTAAAATGGTAAATACCAGCAACAGAATTTCGATATCTCTTACCGTTTTCGAGATATTTGCGGTCAAAGTTCAGTGTTTGGCCTTTCCTGAAAATACAATTTAAAACTTCAGGTACCTGTGTCTCGCTTATTGATAAAGCTAGAGGTATGAAATTTGGTAGCATAAAAGAGAATGCAAATATCTACCGACTGACAAAAGGGAATTGGCAAGGTGCCAAATTCCTGAAAATGACGTCATACTTTTCTAAATGACGTCATAACTCCCTTATTTTTCATCGTATCGAATCGGGGATTGTTGCAATCGATTCTGCGTGAAAAAGTAGTTAAAGGAGAAAGGTCTGGTCTCAGATTTTCGATATCTCTTACCGTTTTCGAGATATTTGCGGTCAAAGTTCAGTGTTTGGCCTTTCCTGAAAATACAATTTAAAACTTCAGGTACCTGTGTCTCGCTTATTGATGAAGCTAGAGGTATGAAATTTGGTAGCATAAAAGAAAATGCAAATATCTACCGACTGACAAAAGGGAATTGGCATGGTACCAAATTCCTGAAAATGACGTCATACTTTGTAAATGACGTCATATCTCCCTTATTTTTCATCGGATCGAGGCGGGGACGGTTGGAATCGATTCTGCGTGAAAAAGTAAAATGGCATATACCAGCAACAGAATTTCGATATCTCTTACCGTTTTCGAGATATTTGCGGTCAAAGTTCAGTGTTTGGCCTTTCCTGAAAATACAATTTAAAACTTCAGGTACCTGTGTCTCGCTTATTGATAAAGCTAGAGGTATGAAATTTGGTAGCATAAAAGAGAATGCAAATATCTACCGACTGACAAAAGGGAATTGGCATGGTACCAAATTCCTGAAAATGACGTCATACTTTGTAAATGACGTCATAACTCCATTAATTTTCATCTTATCGAATCGGGGATTGTTGCAATCGATTCTGCGCGAAAATTTATATGCATAACATTGCCATCAAATTTTCGCTAACTCTTACCGTTTTCGAGTTATTTAGGTTTAAACACGACAACCCCCTTTAAAGTGATGCTTTCAACGTCACATAAAGTTCATTAATGTTTAATGAAATGGTTTCAGCTAAAGCTCGCTTATTAAAGAAGGTAGAGATGTGAAAATTGGTAGCATGATAGGGAATGAGGGTATCTACCGACTCTTTACTTTGAAATTTCATCTTTCGGCTATTCATTCTCACAGACACATACTCCCGTTTAATGAAAAAATTTTTCGAAATATACGACGTTTTAAGAGGATTACGTAAGATTTAATATTTTTCGATTTTCGCGTATGTAGCTTTTAGTTTTAATGGTAGATCTCTCAAATTTTCACTGTTATGTTCTCTAGGTTCATATCTTTAGAACTTTCATCGGCCGATATTATCTATCTCTTTTAGTTTGGCCTCTATTTCAATTTAAAGTTTTTTAAAAATTACGTAATGTTCAAAACTGTCTTATTTTTAGTCTTTTAGTTTCCAAAACATTACGAAACGATTTTCCGTAACGATTTTACTATGAAACATGTTTCCCGGTATTTGAAAGTGAGCAATTTAAAGATTTTTTTATAAAAATATCTTACTTGCGTAACTTTCAAGTATTTTTTATTCGTCGTATGAACAAATTATAAAAACAAGAGTTTGAGAAAGCATTTTGATTTCGATTTCTTAAACAAAAATCAAATTTTGGGCACTCTACTGATGAACAACGCAATAAACATATCTTCAGAAGCGCGGTCAATTTGCCTTGCTTAATACCTTGCACGACACCGCTGTGATATAGGACTTCTTCCATGGACAAGGCGCAGTAACTCGCGATTAATTCAATCGCGATTTAAAGTGCTTTCTATAAAATAGAGTTTGAGAAAGTATTATGCATTCGAATTCTTAAACAAAAAAAAAAACCAAAAAATAAAAAAACCAACCCCCCCCCCCCCCCCCAAAAAACAAAAAAAAAAAAAAAAAAAAGAAAAAAAAAAGCAAATTTACATTCTACGAGCTACTGCTGAACAAGGCTATAAAGAAATCTTCTCCGAGCGTCGGCATTACACATTAGAGAAGCGCGGTCAATTTGCCTTGCTTAATACCTCGCACTGCGCCGCTGTTATACAGGACTTCAAACGTGTGTGAATTAAACGCCAGTTACAGTGCTTTACCTGTGGAATACGAGACATTGTCAAGTCTTTCTTTTGTATATTGGGGAAAGCGGCATTACTAAAGGCCATCGCGAGGAGAATTGTTTATTCCAGCAGAGTGGCGATTCAAGGTCAAACATCTGTACACGCGAAATAACTTGCGTAAGTTCATCGCGAGGAGAATTGTTTATTCCAGCAGAGAAGCGATTCAAGGTCAAACATCTGTACACGCGAAATACCTTGCGTAAGTTAATAAATAAACAACATAAAGCGGGCAGTAAGGACTGAAGATCTAGGTTACACGTGCAGAATGTACTAAGTGTGATTGTCCTACATGTTTCTTGTTTCAAATATATGGTCAAGAGTAGTCGATATTGTGCGATGTAGGCTTCAGTATAATGTGTATAATGTAAGTCGCCGTTACCTACAATTTCTGCAAGTAGATTGCGCAATGTGGATACCATCACTAAAGATCAGATATCTGGATCGTGAAAAAGAATTTTGTATTAGAGTAGGAGATCTCAGCTTCGCTGCTTCGACTTTAACTTGTGAAACCTACTCGTTGCTTTAGCAACGAGCTCGTTTCTAGTTATTATTATTATTAATTTTGTTGTTGCTGTTTGCTTCTTTTTTATATTATTTATTTTTTTTATTATTATTTTTTGTTTGTTTGTTTGCCTTTCTGTCTGTGATGTCTTTTGTCATAAGACTGACTCAGATGACTGTATGCTTTCGTTTGGTCACAAAGATTTGAATAATTATCCCTCTCCGTTTTCCATGAGTTGGTTGTGGGAAAAAAATAGAATGTTCCCCATTTTCTGTGAATAGGATTTAACAGTTTGCACAGATACAAGGAACAGAGTTCACACTGTCAGACTTGTAACATTAAATACACGGTACATGAATGGTTGTTTGTAGACGTTCCAGTGATGAGTGTAGAAAATTATATATATAATATATATGATATAAATTGACATATTGATAGTAAGATTGTAAAGTATTATTAACCATTCATTTGAAAGGTAGCGTAAATTCCATGCTGTCATACAAATTTACTTTCTGACTGCAAAACTCATCACCCACCAGGTGTCCGAATATTCGTCAAATGCTGGGTCTCTGTTAAGATATTTCGGACTACAGCATTTTATAATATAATAAGTATTTAAATACTTTCCTTTAGATATAGGTTCTAAGCATGGCTTCAAACCTGGGGAAATGTACGAAGCCAAAATGTTCTGAACACAATAGGAAACTTGATTCATTTTGTACACATGTGGGTAGCGAACGTGCGAAATGTGTGTTAAAGGCAAACATAATTTTCATAACTGGACCACAAAAGGACAATTAGTCTGCAAAATAAAAGAAGCGAGGAAATATTATCATGCTCAAATAATAACAGAATCATTCCTTCACTCATAGGAAACCTTCGATTACATCATATGAGAATTTGTGCCGTTCGGGAAAGGTTTATGGCACTTGTTTACGAATATGTAGAGACATTTCCGGAATCAATCGATCGAAATGATGAAATACAAGGTGATATAGAGAGACTACAGTCATTTGCTTCCTTCTTTCAAACGGCAATCCATACAGGAAATGATAAATGTTTATAAAGGTAAATTTTGTTTCATCTCATATATTTATTATCATTTACTGTAAGTTGTTATCATATAAACCACGTTTAGGTTATAATTTCATTTGTTATATCGTATCGTACTTGTTCCAATGATATTTCCATCCCAATGTCTACGGTGATCTCCTGTGAAATCATAAGAGGATGAATGGTTTCGATCATTTTATCTGGTCGGGTTCTAAAACATTGAAACGTCTTATGACCCGTAGAATTGGACTCTACTACAGCCCTGTACAGAATTTTTTACATTTGAACGTTACACGCTTACGGAGATTTGGCATATGACGGGACTTGTTGAAACTTTTCTCAGAGGTGACATGTCCTGATCCACATCACCTCTGAATGTTAATTAGGATTCTTACAGACAAAGACTCTGAGCTGGCATCCAGATCGGCAGAGCACTGCTTACTCATGTTGGTGCCAATTTATGTGTTGATACTTTGGTCTTACTCTGCATTACTATGCCTTTTATATATTTTATGACCCTCAACTTTGTCAATGTGATCGTTGTTCACTGAACAACGGATTATCTTTTAAATGCACGTCCTTTCATTATACTGCTTTTATTTTGGGCCATGGCGATGGAGACTCAATAAAGGAACTCTCCTTAACCTATTTGCTTTCATTAACCTCACTTTGTTAGGCAGTTATTCCTACAGATAAGATCCCTAAGCCTCCTTTCAAATAGGAAATGCACGTTGAATCTATTTGATGTCACTAACATTTCTATTATTTAGATTTATTCCATAATGTTTTATGAACTCCCAGCATTAGTAACAGTTGGTTCATCTTCTATATATGGAGATTTATTTTATAGCAATTTAAAATATTTATTTACTTGATTAAATGTAAGAATACACTGTACAATTCTAAAGAATAAAACTTTGCATTGATTACTAAATTAACAATGAGTTGCTATTGTCTACTGTGAATGGGAAAATGGGCCTAAGACCACACACAGTGAGTGGTTACTGTCTATTGTGAGTGTGAATGGAAACACGCGACGTAAGTAACACAAAATGAGTGACTATTGTCTATTGTAAGTGTGAATGGGAAAACCGGCCGTTGGCCACACACAATGAGTAACTATTATCTACTGTGGGTGTGAATGGGAAAACGGGTCGTAGCCACAAACAATGACTGATCATTGTCTACAGTGAGTGTGAATGGGACCATACACAACGAGTGGCTATTGTCTAGTGTGAGTGTAGATTGGGAAACGGGGCCACACACAGTGAGCGGCTATTTTCATTCAGTTATTGCAGTCATCCGATACAGCAAATAATGAAATTTTTGTACAGTCTTTCGGTTTATGTTTTATGTGAACTATTTTTCTTTTGACAACTACGTAAAACATTATTGTGGAAATGACAGAAGACTTTCATCCACATGTAGAGAAGCTAATAAATCGGATTCGAAAAGGGAGTAATCAATACAGATGCAATTCACGAAATGTTTTCTCATGTTCAGATAAATATATACAACAACGATCAGAGTAAAGAAAACGTTAAAACATTGATATAGTGGATATCGCCACTATCAAACACGGAGATAGCAACATTCAAAGCATTATCCCATACACCACACATAAAGCTTGGATACACTGTCGCAATGAAAAGCATATCGGCGTTATCGACTACGACGAGCGTAGAAACTTGAAACAACCAGCAAGAAATATAGGAAAGATTTTGGCTGATTTCTGTTTATTTAATGATGATGTTATAGTTCCTCTCTTTAAAGAGATGGAAGTCCAGCGAGTGACAAAGTCTGGTGATTCAACTACTTCATGTTCTACAGCACCGCTGCATCCAATCGGGTTATATTTGTCAGGTGACAGTGGAATACTCGTAACTCTTGGTGACGGTAACGTGAGAGATATCACGTCATCAAGTACAGGAGAGGTCAGACTTCTTATATTGAAAGAGCACATAAGAAGGTCGTTTACAACGCGTATATCCGGGATCAAGATGGTTACTTCCCTTATAAAATAACGAGAAATTGTAACAATCAATTATGTGTGTTAGTTCATATCGGCAACGAATTTCGAAGTAAATTGATGTTTATAACTGAGTCCGGTCTAGTACGTTTTACATATACTGGGCAGACAACACTGAGAGAAAAGTTTTCTTCAGAAGGTTTATGTTGTGATGAATATTGGCGGATAATATTATTAGACACACTAAACAATGCTATCCGTATGCTTAGTCCCGATGGCGAGTTTATTCAATTTCTGCTCACTAAGAACAACGAACTTGTCAGACAAAGGGCAGTAGCAATGTACGGTAACATGCTCTGCGTCGGTTGTAACGAGGGTATCATTAAACTCGTGCGATTGAATAAGATGGTATGAAGTGTAAATGAATCTTAACTTTTATGCAAACATATAAATAACTATTTCTGATTGGTTGATTTAAAGTATATTTTGGTCATTACAATACATGATACATGATTACATCATGTAAAGTTTACATTTGTATCATTGGCCAATGAGGGATTTATTCAATATGACAGATCTTGAAAACACGCTGATCTGTAGCTTTTCACTTGGTAATATCATCATATAGAGAATTATTTGGCAGAGGAAGACTAACACTAGAGTGAGTCTTCCTCCCTAAGGGGAAGGGACATAAGAGTAGACCGCCGGGGGAAAGTCTCATTCAAAATTATGCAGCAGGAAATGCTTACTATAGAGTAGGACCGTCGGGGATAGGGGGTCTGTCTATCGGGGAAAGTTCACTTTATAACACCAGCAAAGCAATTTGTACAAATGTTCCAGGTCAAACTGTTATTACTTTGTTTTGAGAGAGTAGCTCATGAAATGATCTATCACACCGATATCTTCCGCACGTATAAGATACCTTACTGTTTAAGGCTCGTCTGTTGCATGGATCTACCATTCTGTTATGCACCAAGTATAAGAATCAAGAGATAAAAGCAAAAGTCAGTTTCATTAACGAGAGAATAACAAATGAATATTTCCATTTTTCAACCCATCAAATTTAAAATTCTATTCTGCATTGCCTGGTAATATTCCCCATTAAAGACAATATTTTTTGTTGGTCAACCGTCCACACTCTGCTCAGTGGTGTTTAATTACATTTGATTCACTGTGAGACGGGGATACTAGAATTAGTCAACTAAGGAACACCATATATGCTTTTCGAATAGTTATATATCATGAGAATTCCAATTATTCGGCCACGAACATCACTGAAGAAACATAAGTTGTCGAAATGCTCATCTGGTGCACAAAATTAAAAAGTATATATGTTCTATTTTTATTATGTGATACATTAGGTAAATGTATGTGATATCTGTGAGTGAAATATATTTATAAATAAATATATCATAGTTCCTTTTGCTAGCTTAGTTTTTCTTCTGTCATTGCAATGATGAGAATACATACAATTAAGTCCAATCAGGAATATTCTATCACCTTCACTTCACAGTATTCGTAGTGAATGGTCATTTTTCACTCTGAAATAATAATATGACTATACATAATGTGTATACCTTATGAATCATTATATTTGATCTATCTCTATCTCTATAACGATTGGATCAATATTTAACTTGCTACCTCAGTATACACTAGGTCTGTGTCAAATACCCACGTTTGGTTTATTTCTTTCTTTGTTTTTTTTTTAATCTAAAGCACCTTTATATAACATCAAGATTTGCATTTACATGATGGATTAAAAAAAAATAAACATACCACATTTTAATTCGAGAATGTTAACAACTCCGTTATCACATCCAATCCACAGTGTGTCCTCATAAATTGCCACTGATCTCGGACAATGCAGACCTTCATCCCTGGTCATTAAATACTGTATGAACTGCCCGTCACAATTCAGCATATGAATTGCGTTGTTGTTTAGGTCAGGTAGTATAATGTGTCCATACCGGTCACAGCAAACACCACCAAGGACAAATTTCTCCGTCATCGAGGGCTGGCCCTTATAAATGAACCTGACTTTTTCAGCACTGTCGACTACAACTAATCTGCTTCTGTGGTCTGTGTCTACAATGTCCACTACACACAGGTCATTGTTAATATTTCTGGCTATTCTGTTCGGGTTAATAAACAACTTTCTTCCTAAATGATCCACCTTGTACATAGTATGCATCTGTCCAGATACTGTCATTATTTTCACTTTTCCTGCACTTGCTGGTGAGATATCCCGTACAAAGGAATCACTCAGTCCTACAAGTATCCGACCATCACCGGACAAGCATAATCCACGAGGTCGCAATGCTTTGGTAGAACAAACAAGTGATACGTCGCCGGAAGGAGATACGCGTCGAATAACCTTTTTGATGAAATCTGTAATAATGATATCTTTGTTCCAGAAAACAAAATCTGAAAAATCACTCCCGGTTTTTTCTTGATTCCCTAGTTTCCCCAGCTTTGTTAATTAGATGGACCTCTTTTTCCGTACCACAATGAATCCAGGCTTCTTTTGTTGTAGCTGGTACTATATGTAATATACTACTATTTCCATAATTGACAGTTATGATGTTCGTTACCGTCACCGTTGAAATGCTGATTTCTTGGGATTTCTCAATATGACCAAACATCTCATGTATTTGTTGTATATCGATCGTTCCCTCTTTGAATTCAACTTTTTTGTTGCAAAGGCTTAGTTTGAGTTTCTGAGAATGGAAATCTTCGGTTTTTTTCATCACTGTCATGTCATCGGCTGTAAGTTATAATTTATTGTAATGTATAGCAAGGTCATCTGCCACACAAATTTCAACTTTGGATAACACATTAATCCTGAGTAGAGCATTTAGAAATATTATTGGTGTTTAAAATGTAAATCTCATATTATATTGAAATTGTGGGAAAATATAACGAGACATGCGCAATACAAATAATACAAATAACACTTATTAGGATCTTTGACAAACGCTGACATTATCCAGAAAGAAGAACAGGACTTTGCATGGGGTTTATCCCTCAGGATTCATCTTCAGTTTCCGAGTAAATTTTTTGTCGATCTTTAGTTTTACTATGATTATTGCTTTATGTAAGAAAAGGAATATAACCTCTGGGATTTACGTTCAGTTTCTGAGCAAAATCTTATTTTTCAAACCTCTTTTCTATGACTTGTGCCTGGTGTGAGTGAGGCATTGTCATCTATGTATGCTTCTCCAGTTATTGCAAATACCGATATTCATATATCTACAATAATATTGTTAAAGTATGAATGAAAATTTGCCAAATTCGATGAAACCAAACCCATACACAATAATTCAATAGGAATATTTTGGATGTTTCTCATTAACAGCTCTGGCATTATGTAAAACTCGAAGCGGACGTGTATAGCTGGTTAACCACATTCGGAAACCAGAGATTCGACTAGGTATCCGGGGACATTACTAATCTCCTGAGCAATAATTCATGAAAATGTATATTATTACCTGTATGTATAAGTTTCTGAAAGAATGTAGCAAATGATTCCATAGTCTCTATGTCACGCAGTGTATTTGCATTTTCTTTTCCGCTTAGTGACTCCATCTCTGTCAGGAGGGAATCTGCATATTCGTCTACCACATTTTTCAACTTATTACGCATTGCGTTGATCTGTGTGTTTTCCGCAGATTGGAGGGATGGTATGATCTCATGAGAAATGATTTCGTGATTCCGCATGCTATTTTCTTTTGCTTTTTTTACAAACTTCTTCATCATTGACCATTCATGGTCTTTATGTTCGCCTTTCACACATTCTTCGCAAGCCCTCCTCACACAGGTATTGCAAAAGTAATCAAAATCCTCTCCATGCTTTGTACATGTCTGTGTAGCATCATCGAAGTAATCCGAAGAATTCAGTACATCTGTGCACTCCGAGGTTATGTCCTGGATTTCCTGAGTCATGATGTCTGTCTAGAATATTGAAATCATCTTAATCAAAATCTTCTTTATCACGAGTTTTAAACATGTCATTTATTTATATAAATGTTTTACACTGTTAGCATATCTGGCAATTATAGTTAGGGGCAGGCTTGGTGTAGTGGTTAAGCGCTTGGCTTGCGGCGCCGACGATCCGGGTTCGATTCCCGGGTTGCGCCACTATGTTTAAGAGGTTGGTAACCTCCTGCTTCCATGTCGCGATATAACTGAAATATTGTTGAAAGCGACGTAAAACACCAATCAACCAACCAACCAACAATTATAGTTTTTGCTATAACTGTGTGTACTATTCCAAAAAATAAGCCGATGAAAGTTGATCAGGTGCTCGGCTTGTGACCTTAAAGTCCCGGGTTCGACTATAGCCAGCATTGTCCTGACTTTTGGATGAGACAGCAAGACCTGATGCCCGATGTTACGGTAAGCATGGTACCTAAACGATACCTGACAGTTTCGAGTAGTACAATTTTCTAAACTATGCAACAAGTAGATGACCTTACCATATGCTTGAATTCGTGGAGAAAATAAAATAATAATCAGTCAATCAAAAATTAAATTCTTACAGGTATTCAAAGATCTTTAAGAAAGCATAGCCCATTTTGATGGCAAGTGGCATCTTGCATAACATTAATAAATTATTACGTAATATTTTACATGCACTGCAGAAACAATATACCAATCTAAACTGAACCTCTAGACCCTCGAGGAAACCATTCGACGGCGGCACATCATCAGGTCAAGCAGTGTGTGATATTAAACGGACGATATAAAAAACGTCTAAATCTAGTAAAACAAACATTAGACTGAACCAAGGCAAACCTCTTTAAACAGGTGAGAGATGGGGACGATAAATAGCTATACATGTCTTTATCAGTTCAATGTGCAGAAGTCTACTAAGATACTAAGAAAGCGAATTCTACGAACTCATCTATCTATATTTGTGGATATAACCCATTAAAGCTTATTCATGCTGATTTACTAGAAGCAAGATAATAGACTTATTAATATAAATATAAACTAAAAAATCGTTGTCTGACATATTGACTTTCTTCTTTGATTTTAGTTTGAAATATATTTTATTGTCATAGTGCAATATCACCCTTAATATTCATTGTAACGTTTTACCCATTGTTTATAAGATTATGTCGTTAGCAATAGAATATACTAGTAAAAATAATATTATGTCCTCACATCAGATGTGAACGATGGACAGGGGATGCGTTTATCTCCGTAACACCTTACCTCATCTGTACGTTTATTCCGAAGTATCTATTTGTCTACATTCCCTATTGTGTCTTCTATTACAGAATTTTAACTGCTGCGTGAAATCTTAGCATAGTACATAATTGCATACCTCTGCACCCACACTTTACAGGTTTATCAGATAGAAGTCTGCAAGTTTCAAAAGTGCAAAAGTGACGTCTCGTCGGATGAAAAACAAATAAATACTTTTCCTGTCAGCAATACTAAATCAGCATTATTTTAAGTAAAAAACGAAGTACAGAAGATTAAACCATATCTCATAGTCCATGGAAAAGCAATCTGCTTGGTATCCATTTCATTTATTTACAGTTTTTGTCCGTTGAAGTTTGCTCCGGGGAATGGATACCTTATACGTTTAAGGCAACAAACAATCCCATTCTGAGAAGACTTGGATCTTAACTTCGTGTTTTGCGATTGCAAAGACACTTTGGTCACTTCTAATTTAACTGAACACGTATATTGGTATCGATATATTTTACTTGGAATGCATACCCCTACACAATCCGTAATTATAGTTCTTTGATCTCTCCATTAAAATTCGAATTTTGTTCATTGTCTCCTTGAGGGGTGTTTATCAGTATATTTCTAAATGCTTTACCGTAGTACTTTCGTAATGGTTACACAAGCATCAGACATCAAATATTATTCATTCGTCAGTAGTTCGAAACCTTAACCATAGGTTAAACTAATCAATGGTTAAAATTCATCCAACTATATCTTTGAAATAAAAAGCCTTTAAGACATAGTCTGTGAACCACTTTGTAGCATATAAAAGAGGCTTTGTAAAGTAATTCAGACTTTTTACGAAAATCTCTTAAAGTAATTGTCTCTCAAATTTTAAACACTGGTTAGCTTAACCAAAGATTAAAGTTTCGAGCAACTGGTCCCATTCCGGTCTCGCAACTACAATACAACCAACAATTGTGTGACGTATTTGTAGTTTACTTCGGTCAGATCTCTTTTTCTATTAAAGGAGGTTTTACAAAGATATTGAAAAAATACAACACATTCTTGTATCACTTAGTATTAATCGGATATCACCAAAGCAGACCAGTCGTGTCTCGTGTTGTTTCTACATCTAACCAAGGCTTGAAAGGCGCCAGCGTCTGCTATTTGTTTTATCGCCATTATTCTAGATTCTTAAAGGATTATTCACTTACATAGTGAGAACACTAAAGGCACATGTTGCATCTGATTTGTTTTAGGCAATTATAAGTACGTAACATTGTAAACTAGATACCTGAGGATTACCATTAAATTTGCCATCAATTATTTGCATTGTTATTTTATTGGAATATAATTCTCCATCACTAATAAAATTTCATTAAATCTTATGTTTGTCAAGAGAAATATCCCCCCCCCCGAACCCATTTTTTTCAATTAAATTCATAGCGAAATTTTTTTTTAAGAAACCTGTGCATACCTGTGAAAATGTAAATATGTTGTTACAGCATGGTAAAATGAGTGGTGGCTGTGGAGGAGTACTGCACACTGGAGTGTAGTAGATTTCTACAGTTCACTATCTTGACTTAGTAAAGAAATAAAGTTCAAGTGTACAGCGTGATACCTCTCAGTGATAAGATATAAAAATAATTCCAGGTTGAAAGTAGAGAAAGGGGGATGTATAATTCAAGCAATACAATATAGTACTCAGAAGGACTTAAAATGCCCATGCCTTTTCATGCAATAATAACACAGATAATACTATAATAAAGTTTTCCATGTATGTATTGTACACAGTGTATGTAGTTTTTCAACTCTGTCCTATATCCTTATTTCCAGCTGTACTTTACCTCCTGCTTTTATATTCAATTATAAATTCATATTGTTGTAATATAGTTGTGCTTTCATACCAATAAAAATAATAATAAAAAAATGATAAAAATAATTCCAAGTGATGTATGTTCATAAATTAAGATCAATAAAGTGTTACTTTACATCATTTATGTAAACTTAAATCATGACGATTAGGGCTAAAAGGAAGCAGTGCTGACTGGAAAGTTCTGATGTATGACTACGCCAACATAATTCCCTTTTTTTATAAAGTGAGTTATCTCCCCTTGTATATTAAGGTAGTCGTTAAACGTGGACAACTTGTACACTGTCATGTAAAAATGAATACAACTTGTTTTTTCTTATTTTTATAGTATATTTCCCGTGATGAGATATGGTCAATAAAGTAATAGTCAACTCATATAAACACCACTTTTAGAATGTTCTTCTCGGTGACAGTCAATCACCCTATTGAAATCAGCTATACGTAAAAGAACAAGGTGAGGTCTTGCTACCCACAGTGCAAATCTTTCATCACTTTGTGCTTTAATCTATTTGTGCTTAAAAAAAATTTAAAAAGTAAACTTGCAATATCTTCACATTTTTCTTGCCTGTATAATGGCTTAAAGGAGCATAGCCCGAATGAGGTAGGGAAAAGTATAAAAAAAAATGTAAACGGATTTCTTAAACGGCAATCGATTGCTAGTATATTATCTAAGATGTGTAAAAAGTATCGTTACCAAAGCCGATGTCGTTTACGAGATGTGCCCGTTTTGAATTTGCAACATAACCAGGCCAACTCCTTGAATATTGATGAGGTCGGTCAGAGGAAATCACGTGACAATAAAACTCGAGCTTTACCGGATTCTAACATTTGTTCCACTTTTCTTTTGTTGGCATCAGAGTCTGTGTATAGTTATTTTCTTCCATACTTTTGCTTTTCTCGTGCTCGTATTCCTCCATGTGAACCATTTTTGTTGTTTTCTACAGTGAATATCCGTGCACGCGCATGATTATGGGCGGAACATTACCTTATTTTGGGAATTGATACCAACCGAATTTAGTTAGACTCAATAACCTTTATTCTACGGAAACATTGAGGGATTTTAGTTTTAAATTTTGCAATTAACTCAAAGTTTATAATTTATGTGATACAGGAAAAATAAGATATTTTCGTAATATATCCTTTTTCATGCTAAAATTTTCCAGTTTCGGACTATGTCCCTTTAATAAACTACCCAAGTTTCAAAACCTGGCCTTTCCCGAACAGCATCGATGACAATAGCTTCTTCTTTATTACGCATATTCTTCCTCTTCAACGGTTGATAATGATTATTTTCTGACCATAGGATGAGCACCCTACATAAGTTCGGCACCCGTGATGACCTTTCGTGGATATTCACTCCGTCTTACTTGGAGAACGGGTGGCTCAAAGATTAATTCGTTTAACTTGAGGTAGTTAACTCTAGAGTTGGAATCCCAATGGAGTTTTGTTATTTATATCCTTCGGTTGAGAGAGACAGAGAGACAGAAAAATACAAAGAATTATCTGGGTAGACTTTGGCATGCAAAAATATCCTATTCTCTGCAAATGTCAAAATACGAAAATAACTGGTATCACATTACTATAAAACTAATAATGCACCACACTAGATATACGTGGACCCAGGAAACTCAGATGCGAGAGCATGTGCCCGGGAAAAGTAAGCGTCTCCTGAATGTCTAACTACACCGGCCATGAATGCTCCTATATGCAATAGAAACAAACATAAATCAGCACTGTTTATATAAATGAGTGTGAACCAACACTGTAGAAAGTGTCACGGCCACATGACCAGATGTAGGAAATATAATAACACTTAAATCAAACCCTCCTCGAGGAACACATTTGCTGCTAAATAACCTTGTTTTAACGTGACAAGCGCCCTATAATTTGGAGTTTTCAAATGTAATATAATTTAAGGTGTACCTTACACGTCTACAATTGGTTTAATGTGACTTCGGGAACATCTTGTCTATCACCAAATCGTACAAATTTATTAACCTTTTATGTACTCTGCACCATTCAATTTGGATTCAGCATTTGGATTAAATACGAATCGCACATCCATTTTCTAGAACAAATCAAGATTCAAATTGTTTTGAATTCCAATCAGAACACTTTACTGCAGTTATAATATTACTTATTAAGCTTTTCCACACTTTCAAATATATTTTCAATGAAAATATTATATTCCATTAATTAATTAATGCTGCGCAGTTTGCTATTTGATAAAACCTGGTCTCCTAAACCTGATCAATAAATACTAAGTCGAGAATGACTCAGTATTCAGTCAACTATATTTGAGTTATTCAACTGCCATGTCATCGCCTTCAGTTTAGGTACATATGTGTGTGTATACATTCGTATTTTACCTCTATCTTTCATTGCATAATCTCTTTGCACATTCACTTTACCCTTGTAAATATAAAGAGAGGGCAAAATATAACGAGGTTATGATCGGTAAATAGTTTACAGTCTGCAGGAAGTAGGTACAATTCATGTCATCAGTATGTCGTATGTCATTTCTGTATGTTTTATTCGAAACCATATAATATTCTTCTTATTTGGACACATATTTCCTCAAAAACTAAGAAATTAGACGCAATTGTTACATTTGATTAATTTTGTTACAGTAGGTGCAATTAACCTAGAAACTGCTTTAAATAAGTTGTTTTCAATTATCCATCCTACATGGCAGTATTGTATATAATCAAATGTTTTAAATTTTCATGTATATAATTGTCTGTATTTTCTGGTTTAAAGTCTCACATATTTACTCTCTGTCATTAACGACTCTTGAAAACACCTCAGTAATATTATAGAGGGCCAGTAAACCAATTAATCATGCCAATGAAGTGGAAATTGTCATTTCAAATCTAAGTCGATACATTACAATCGAATATTTTGTGATGTCTTTCAATGTACTTCTGTCGCGGATGAAAGCGTCCCTCTTCCTAGCGGAAGGTTCTGGGTTCGATTCCCGGGTCTGGTTACAATTCACGCCCTGCCTGTTACAAAATTTGATGCCATGAGAGTGACCCTCATCAAACGGAGAACCAGGGTAATTTCTTTGTTGGGTTTCGAGGTTTGAAAACCTCTGGCAAGACGGAAGTATGACGGATGCCTGTATCGGTCCGGATAGCTCAATGGATAGAGTATTCGTCTTAACATCAGAGGGTTCTGGGTTCGATTACCGGGTCCGGCCACAATTTTTCACCCTTGCAGTTACACTTCATTTACTATCTACATATACGTGGCGAATTTCTCTTAAACCTGAGTCACATGTTCGTGCATTACTTCAGTATGTCAATTCAGCCCTTAGCTAATCTCTTGCATTTGAGAATTGTTATTTCATGTAAAATAAGGAAGTATCCCATGCAATGATATGTACTACAACAACTTATCACAATTGACATTCATAAAAATCTGGAAACCAGGAATCGTAAGCGTCTCACATAATGTTTACCACACCAGACAATACTGACGACACAACAATATGTCAGCACCAGCATTGGTTGAATGACACTGCATAACAGATATCACATAGTATGGTATCTAGTGTGTATTTTTCAGGATATAACGTACATCATCCTCGAAGAGAATTATCAAAAATCAGTCCTTACCACATTAACACTTCACACATTGAAAATATATACGGAGCAGAAATAAAAAGTATTGTCTTTTGATGGTTTAAAAGTATATCTTAAATACGTAAGTAGGGTTTTTAAAATTGTATATACAATGAAAGGAAAATCTGATACATATGTAAAAGATTGGAGAAAAATATCCACATTTCAATGATAAATCAAATGTATGATAATGAAGATTTACACCGTTATGCTTTAGCGATAGTGACTTATAACTGTCTACTGGACAAGCCCAACTACCCATGTGCAGTCAAACGCATCTGGATGATTTAACAGGCGTTTTTGTAAAATTTATTTAATTCTTTACATTGAAAGCAATCTTTGACTCCTTGCAGTAACGACAATCATAAAAGTTTTCAATTATAACATGCCAAGGCTGAACCAGGACCAGCGTAACCAGGCAATTGGCATGTTGAACGCAGGCCGAACAGTGACTGCTGTGAGCAAAGCGTTTTCTTTTCACGAGAAGGCCCATAACTTTATTAGTTCGTCTTTGAGACTGACTGGCAGTGTTGAATATCGTCCTGGAAGGGATAGATCAAGTGCAACTACGGTCCACGATGACCGTTACGTAGCATTGACGTATCTCCGTCCACATCATTTGCAAGCAACTGTTACGGCCAGGTGTTATAGTGTCAACACACAGACTATCCGTAACAGGTTAAGGACTAGACATAGACCGATACGAACTTAGATGCCATGTTTCGGACAGATTCTGACGCCTTCTCATGGCAATGCCCGCGTTAACTGGTGGAGACGTTATTAACGTTTTACGAGGAATGACTAGAATAACGTTTTGTTTACTGACAAATCAAGGTTCACCCTTAGTCCCAATGATGGTTGAGCCAAAGTTTATCGTCGACAGGGAGAACTATATATTGATGCATGTGTCCTTCAAAGAAACAAGTGGGGCGGTGGCAGCATTATGATATGGGGTGGATCATGGGCAGAGGGAAAACGCGCCTTATAGTAGTAAATGGTACTTTAAATGCACAGGCCTTTATTAATCAGATTCTACCTCCAGAAGTAGTCCCTTCATTCATAGACATACTCTAGTGGTAACCCTGCAACACGACAATACTCGTCCGCATTATTCCGCAAGGCTGAGGATTTTTCTCCAATTTCTTAGAGCCTCTGCACTTGTAAGCTGGTATACAGTGTCCAAACAGAAATCAAATAAATGGAATATCAATTATTCATACTTGAGTTAAAGCCTCGGCGGGTTCATTTTCAAGACATATGATTCCAAATAATTTTAAATCGATAATGTGTGCTTGTGCATTTTCCCATGGTCGTTTTTATGGTAATGTAAATATGTTGTTGTACTTCATCACTCTGCATATGACACGAATTTGCAGTATGCATGCTATAATTTATTACGATAATGCTGGGTTGATTCTACTTGATCATATTAAAGTACACCATTTGAGTAATTAGTATTATTTCAATTGACCGGACTAAGTACATTGTATGTGCCTCAGCTGCATCACAACTGAATTTTTGTTTTGTGGTGTCTCTCAATGCATTATTGTTTTGTGGTGTCCCTCAATGCTTTATTGTTTTGTGGTGTCTCTCGATGCTTTATTGTTTTGTGGTGTCTCTCAATGCTTTATTGTTTTGTGGTGTCTTTCAATGCTTTATTGTTTCCTTTTCTCTCGTGGTCACTTTTCTCATATGAATGATTCAGATGACTTTATGCTTTCTTTTTGTCTCAAAATATGAATAACTTTCCCCCTTTCGTGAGTTGATTGTGGTGAACATGGAATTTTCCCGATTTTCTTTTGGATAGGATCTCAGATTTACTTGATCCCATGGGATGGATTTCACACTGGCAAAATATGTAACGTTGAATATACGATGTCGCACATAAATAGTTGTTTTAAGATGTTCCAGAAATGATCTTAGAAAATGATTTATATATTATATATAATATAAATTGATATATTGGTGGTAAATTTCAAAAGTATTATTAATTTCTATGTATGCTGTCATACAGTTTTACGTTCCGACTACACATGCCACTACCAGCTGTCTGAATACCGTCAAATTTTGGGTGTTTGCTCAAATATTTGGAACTACAGTATCTTATGATACAATAGGTATTTAACTACTTTCATTTAGATATTGATTCTAAGCACGACTTCAAACCTGGAGAAATGTACGAAACCAAAATGTTCTGAACACAATAGGAAACTTGATTCGTTTTGTTACACATATGGGAAGCGAACGTGCAAGATGAGTGTTAAAGGCGAACATAATTTTCATAATTGGACTACAAAAGGACAATAGAAGCGAGGAAATATTATCTTGATCAAATACATAATAGAATCATTCCTGCACTCATAGGAAACCTTCGACTAGATCATATAAAAATTTGTGCTGTTCGGGATAGGTTTATGGCACTTGTTGACGAATATGTAGACACACTTCGGGAAAAGATGGAATCAATCGATCGAAATGATGAAATACAAGGTGATATAGAGAGACCAGGTCATTTGCTTCCTTCTTTAAAACGTCAATCCATACAGGTAATGATAAATGTTTATAAAGGTAAATTTTGTTTTCATTACATACATTTATTATCATTTACTGCAAGTTGTTATCATTACAGACCAAGCTCAGGTTATCATTTCATTTGTCATCATATCGTACTTGTTCCAATGGAATATCCCATCCCAATTTCTACGGTGAACTCCTGTACAATTTTAGGGGGGTGAAAGGTTTCGATCATTTTATCTCGTCGGGTTCTAAAACAATGAAATGTCTTCGTCATCGATCGACTACATGACCCGGAGATTATCATAAGGACCATAATTCTTATATTGGACTGTACTACAGCGTTATACAGAATTTTTACATTTGAACGTTAATCGCTTACGGGGACTGGGCATTTGACGGGCCTTGTTGAAACCTTTTTCAGAGGAAGCTTATCCTGAACCTCGTCACCTCTGCATGTTAATCAGGACTCCCACAGACAAAGACTGTGAGTTGGCATCCAGATCGGCAGAGCACAGTTTACTCATGTTGGTACCAATTTATGTTGTCTTACTCTGCATCACCGTGATCCCTGCTCACTGTACAATGGATTATTTATAGATTTTCAAATGCACGTGATTATACTGCGTTTATTTTAGGCCCAGGCGATCGAGGCTCACTAACGGAACTCTCCTAAACCTATTTGGTCTCATTAACCGAACTCTGTTAGTCAGATACTCCTACAGATAACACCCTTTAGCTTCTTTCAGATGGGAAATTTTACGTTGAATCTAATTGATGTCACTTATACTTCTATTATCTAGATTTATTCCATAGTGTGTTTATGAACTCTCAGCATTAGTAACCAGTTGGTGCATGTTCTGTATATGGAGAATTTATCTACTTGAATAAATATAAAAATACACTGTACAATTCTAAAGAATAAATATTTGCATTGATTACGAAATTAACAATGAGTTACTATTGTCTACTGAGTGTGAATGGGAAAAGTGGTCGTACGCCACACACAATGAGCGACTTTTGTCTACTGTGAGTGTAAATGGGAGAACGCGTCGTAGGCCACACACAATGAGTGGTTAATGTCTACTGTGAGTATGAATGGGAAAACAGGCTGTATTTGAAGTTCTGTAAGTCCACAACAAACATCTATTTTGCCCCTATAGGGGTAAACACAAAAGAAAAAAGAAAGGCACACAACGATTTTGGAAGCAAAATAACCTCCGATTCAGACACGCGTTTGGGCCATTGAAATCGGTAATTTGCACAATTTCAGCTCAGTGCCACATAGTTCGATATCGGAAACAATACTTTACACAATGCATTGGTCAATCCATGCCCATTATCCCGTATTCCAATAGCGGTTTATCCGCGTCCCTTTACCAAACATGTTGAAGGCCACACACAATTAATAACCATTGGCCACACGATGAGTGGTTATTGTTTACTGTGAGTGTGACGAAATTAACATAAACGAGCGAGCAAAAATAAGGACACAAAAAGACATAACATAGATGCTTAATTGTAATGCGCCTGAAACACCGACTTCAGACGGAAAAAGAGTTGAATTAAGAGAGGAAGCTTATCTGTAGGGTTCACTATAGTAATGTCATCATATAGAGATTTATTTTTATTCAAGATTAGACAGGGGAAGACTGACTCTACAGTGAGTATTCCTCCTTAGGGGGAAGGGACACTAGAGTAGACCCGCCGGGGTAAAGTCTCATTCATGCAGCGGGAATTGTTCACTTTAGAAGAGGACTGCCGGGTGGGGAAAGTCTGGGTATTAGGGAAGGTTCACTTGATAACACCGGCAAAGCTGTTTGTGCGAAAGTTCCATGTCAAACTGTGACTTGTTACTTTGTTTTGAGAGAGTAGTACATGAAATGATCTATCACACCGGTATCTTCGGCACGTATAAGATACTTTACTGTTTAAGGCTCGTCTGTTGCATGGATCTAACATTCTGTTACGCACCAATCAAGTAAGAATCAAGAGATAAAAGCAAAAGTCAGTTTCATTAACGAGCGTTGAATATAAACAAAAGAATATTCCCGTTTTTCAACCCATCAATTTAAAATTCTATTGCAATCTGGATTGCCTGGTAATATTCCATATTAAAGAAACAAGAGGTGTTACTGGCTCAGTTATGTGGCAGAAGTCACCATGGAGCTATACAATACATGAATATAAATAATATACTAGCACATATAACACATTACAAAAATATTTTATTGTAGTGCAATTACGATACCGACTTAGGACGGTCATTTGACAAAAGCCAAACAAATGTTGTGGTTAACCGGTTTACGGGCCGACCTTCCCACTCACCGTAACAGCAGAACAATCAAAGGACGTACATTTAAAAATTTAAAAATAATCCTCCATGTAAGAAAAAAGAGGAGTTACCGGCTCAGCCATGTGGCAGAAGTCACCATGGAGCTATACAATACATGAATATAAATAATATAATAGAACATTTAACACATTACAAAAATATTTGATTGTAGTGCAATTACGATACCGACTTAGGACGGTCATTTAATTTGACAAAAGCCAGACAAATGGTGTGGTTAACCGATTTACGGGCCCACCTTCCCACTCACCGTAACAGCAGAACAATCAAAAGACGTACATTTAAAAATTTATAAATAATCCTCCATGTAAAGAACAAGGGTCAACAGGTATCGCATATTGAGAGGTCATAAAAATATAAACACGTAAGGTATTGTAAAACACATAATGGTATAAAAATATATGCGACATCAACATGATAAACCGTGCTCTGTCAGTCTGAAAGCGAGCTAAGACCCTAGATCTGTAGGAGTCCCGACTAACAGTCAGAGGGGACGAGGTTCAGGACCATGTCTCCTCTGAAAGAGGTTTGGACAAGGCCCGTCATATAGTCCCCACCGCCCTGTTAGTCAGCGTGCAACGTTCAAGTAAAAGTCTGCATAAGGCTGTAGAGGGGCCAAATACAAGACCTATAGTCTTTTTGATGATCTCAATATCATATTGTCTATTTAGGAGACGTTTGACTATTTTATTACATGATAAAATAACGTTACATATATTGATATAAAAATATATGCAACATCAACATGATAAACCGTGCTCTGCCAGTAATATTTTAAGTTGGTCAACCGTCCACACTCTGTTCATGAGTGTTTAATTACATTTCATCGACTGTGAGACGGGGATACTAGAATTAGTGAACTAAGTAACAGCATAAATGCTCTTCTAACAGTTATATATCATGAGAATTCCAATTATGCGGCCACGAGCATCACTGAAGAGACATAAATTGTAGAAAGGCGCATCTGTTGCACAATATTCAAAGGCATATATGTTCTATTTTTATTATGTGATACATTTAGGTAACTGTATGTGATATCTGTGAGTGAAATATATTTATAAATAAATATATCATAGTTCCTTTTCCTGGCTTAGTTTTTTTCTTCTGTCATTGCAATGATAAGGATACATACAACAAAGTCCAATCACGAATATTCTATCAGCTTGACTTCGCAGTATTCGTACTGAATGGTCATTCTGAAATGATAACAACACATGATTATACATACCTATAATGTGTATACCTTAATATCAATTATTATATTTGATTGGTTCAAACGTAAAGGTGTCCCTAATACCTCTCTAACGATTGGATGAACATTTAACCTGCTACCTCAGTATACACTAGGTCTTTGTCAAATACCCACGTTTGGTCTATTTCTTCTTTTTTTTTTTTTTTTTTGAAAATTTTGATATATGGTTTAATCTAAAACATCTTTATATAATATCAAATTTTGCATTTACATGATGGATTGAAAAATTCAACATAGATACCACATTTTAATTCCAAAATTTTAACAATTCCGTTATCACATCCAATCCACAGTGTGTCCTCATAAATTGCCACTGATCTCGGACAATGCAGACCTTCATCCCTGATCATTAAATATTTTATGAACTGCCCGTCACAATTCAGCATATGGATTGCGCTGTTGTTCAGGTCAGGTAGTATAATGTTTCCATACCGGTCACAGCAAACACCACCAAGGGCAAATTTCTCCGTCATCGAGGGCTGACCCTTATAAATGAACCTGAATTTTTCAGCACTGTCGACTACAACTAATCTGCTTCCATGGTCTTTGTCTACAATGTCCACTACACACAGGTCATTGTTAATATTTCTGGCTATTCTGTTCGGGTTAATAAACAACTTTCTTCCTAAATGATCCACCTTGTACATCGTATGCATATGTCCAGATACTGTCATTATTTTCACTTTTCCTGCACTTGCTGGTACAAAGGAATCACTCAGTCCTACAAGTATCCGACCATCACCGGACAAGCATAATCCACGAGGTCGTAATGCTTTAGTAGAACAAACAAGTGATACGTCGCCGGAAGGAGATACGCGTCGAATAACCTTCTTGATGAAATCTGTAATAATGATATCTTTGTTCCAGAAAACAAAATCTGAAAAATCACTCCCGGTTTTTCTTGATTCCTGAGTTTCCCCAGCTTTGTTAATTAGATGGACCTCTTTTTCCGTACCACAATGAATCCAGGCTTCTTTTGTTGTAGCTGGTACCATATGTAATATACTACTATTTCCATAATTGACAGTTATGATGTTCGTTACCGTCACCGTTGAAATGCTGATTTCTTGGGATTTCTCAATATGACCAAACATCTCATGTATTTGTTGTATATCGATCGTTCCCTCTTTGAATTCAACTTTTTTGTTGCGAAGGCTTAGTTTGAGTTTCTGGGAATGGAATTCTTCGGTTTTTTTCATTACTGTCATGTCATCGGCTGTAATTATAATTTATTTTAATGTTCTCTGTATAGCAAGGGTATCTGCCACACAAGTTTCCATATGGGATAACATATTAATCATAAGAAATATTATTGGTGTTTAAAATGTAAATCTCATTTTATATTGAAATTGTGGAGAAATATTACAAGACATACGCAATACAAAGAGCACTTATTAGGACCCTTGGCAAACCCTGAATTAACCCAGAAAGGAGAACAGGACTTTGCATGGGGTATAACCCTCAGCACTCATCTTCAGTTTATGAGTAAATTCTTTCGTTTTACTATGATTATTACCTTGTGTGAGAAAATAAATATAACATCCGGGATTTACGTTCAGTTTCTGAGCAAAATCTTAAGCGGACGTGTATAGCTGGTTAACCACATTCGGAAATCAGAGGTTGGACTAGGTATCCGGGGACATTAGTAATCTCCTGAGCAATAATTCATGAAAATTTGTGTTTATACCTGAATGTATTAGTGTCTTAAAGAATGTAGCTAATGATTCCATTGTCTCTATATCACGCAGTGTATTTGCATTTTCATTTCCATTTACTGACTCCATCTCTGTCAGGAGGGAGTCTGCATATTGGTCTACCACATTTTTCAACTTGTTACGCATTGCGTTGATCTGTGTATTTTCCGCGGCTTGGAGAGATGGTATGATCTCGTGACAGATGTTTTCATAATTGCGCATGCTATTTTCTTTTGCTTTTTTTACAAACTTCTTCATCATTGACCAGTCATGGTCTTTATGTTCGCCTTTCACACATACTTCGCAAGCCCTCTTCACACAGGTATTGCAAAAGTAATCAAAATCCTCTCCATGCTTTGTACATGTCTGTGTAGCATCATCCAAGTAGTCTGAAGAGTTCAGTAAATCCCAAGTTAAATTGATGTCCTGAGTCATGATATTTATCTACAATATCAAAGTCTTCTGCATCAGGATTTTAAACATGTCATGTATTTATATAAATATATCACTGTTTTACACTATAAGCATATCTGGAAATTGTTGTTTGTGCAATAACTGTACATATTAGTGAAGAACACTATCAATCTTTAACTTGCAACAAAGAAAAGTATGATTTTCTTATAGAAATCTGTGTAGCTGAGGGATGAGGTGCTCCGCTCGAGACCTTAAAACCCCGCGTTCGACTATAGTCCAGTCTTTTGAATTGGACATTACGAACCGAGGTCACGTTAGGCATTATCACCTCAAAGATACCTGATTGCCTGGGGTGGATCGGTTGCAAAAGTATGACTTTCTATACAATGCATCAAGTAGATGCCTTTACTATATGCTTGAAATCGTGGAGTGACATAAAAAAAATAATCAATCAAAATTTATATTCTTACAGGATATTCAAAGACCTTTAAGAAATCATAGCCCAATTTGATAAAGGCGTAATCTTGTATAACATTGATAAATCAATACATAATATTTTACATGTAGAGCAACATAAGAATCAAAATGGGATCTCTGGACACGCGAGGAAAACATGCGAAAGTGACACTTGTGCATATCAGGTCATGCAGGGTGTAATATCAAACGGACGATATAAAGAAAAAAACCAAAATGTCAAAAAAAAAAAATATTGCTTCATGACTATATTATATACCAAGGGCAAGTTGTTCGAAATCTTATCTACTGGTAAAGCTAACCAATGGTTAAATTTCTTCTGACAATATCTTTGAAATGAGAGGACTTTAAGTCAAAGTCTGTGTACTGATTTGTAGTAAATGAAACGGGATTTGTAAAGTGTTTTAGTTTTTAGACAGAAATTTTATAAAATTGAATTAATTGTCTCTAAACTTTAACCACCTGTTTGCTTAACCAGTGGTTAAAATTTCGATCACCTGGCCCCTGAAGGATTATAATCTATGTACTGAGCATAAAACAAACATTAAACTGACACGAAACGGACCTCTTTAAACAGGTCAGAGAGATAGGGATGAAAATAGTTATAGAGGTCTTAATCAGTTCCATGTGCGTAAGTCTGGTAACCTATATTATTAGAGCAAATTCTACGAACTCAACGATGTATATTTGTGGATATAATCCATTAAAGCTAATTTAAGCTGATTTGCTAGAAGAGAAATAATTCAAGATTATTCAACTATTAATATAAATATAAACTAAACAATCATTGCCTTACATGTCGACTTTCTTTTTTTCATTAAGTTTGTATTATATATGTATTGTTGTATTGCAATATCACCATTTAAATTCATTGTTTTACCCACTGTTTATAAGATTATGTCGTCAACATTGAACTTTACTAAGCCTGACATCGGATATGAACGATGGAGTGGGGACACATTTTTCTCCGTGACATCTTATCTGTTTAAACCAGAGTATCTATTTGTCTATATGCCTTATTGTGTCTTGTATTACATAAATGTTTATTTAACTGCTGCTTGACATCTTATTACATGATTGCATATCTCTTCATCCACACTTTACAGGTTTATCAGATAGAAATATGTGAGTATAAAAATTGCAAAAGTGTTGTCTCTTCGGATAAAGACAAATAAATACTTTTGTTGTCCACAATACTAATCCAGCATCATTGTAAAAGCAATGTGCATAGTATCAATTTCATTCATGTTCAGTTTTGCTGTGAAAGTTTGCTCCAGGGAACGGATACCTTGTACTTTTAAGGCAACAAACAAACCCACTCTGAGAAGACTAGGATCTTAACTTCGTGCTTTTCGATTGCAAAGACACTTTGTTTACCTCCAATTGAACTGAACACGTGTATTGTTATCGATATATTTTCTAGTTTGGAATGTATACCCCTACGCTATACGTGAATTTAGTTCTTTGATCCCTCCATTAAAATAGGAATTTTGTTCATTGTCCCCTTGATGAGTGTTTATCAGTGTGTTCCTAATGCTTGATTGTAGTGCTTTCATAATGGACCCACAATCATCAGATATTATCAGGTCGGTATAGCAACTACAATACAAAAAAAAAAATGTGTGACGTATTTGTAGGTTTCTATTAAGGGAGGTTTTACAAAGATAAATAATGTTCATAGAAAGGCACTTGAATATCTTAATTTCATTACATTGTTTATTATCAAACCAATGGCGTGGTAGTCAAAAATGCACCTAATATTAATCGGATATCAGCAAAGCAGACACCACCATGTCCCGTGTTGTTCCTACTTCTACCTAAAGCTTGAAAGGCGTAAGCATCTTCTATTTGGTTTGGCGCCACTATCATTTATTCTTCAAGGATTATTCACTTACATAGTGAAAACACTAAAGGCACATGTTGCATCTGATTTGTTTTAGACAATTATAGGTACGGGTACGTGACATTGCTTTCTAGATACCTAAGGCATACCATCAAAGTTGCTGATTATTTGCATTGTTCATTTATTCGAATATAAATCTCCATCACTGATAAAAATTCATTGAATGATAATCATGTTTGTCAAGATACAATATCTCTTCCGACGCATATTTTCAATTAAGTGCATATCGAAACAATTTTAACAAAAGAGCATACCTGTGAAAATGTAAAAACGTTGTTACCGCATGTTAATATGAGTCGTGAATGTGGAAAATACTGCACACTAAAGTTTAATAGATTTCTACAGTTCACTATCTTGACATACTAAAGAAATAAAGATCAAGTGTACAGCTTTATTCCTCTCAAAGATTAATTTGTTTATCTTGCGATAGGAAACTCTAAACTTGGAATCCCAGATGAGTTTTGTCATTTATATCTTTCTATTGAGAGAGAGAGGGGGCAGAAAATACAAAGAATTATGTCGGTAGACTTTGGCTTGCAAAAACACTATTCTCTACAAATGTCAAAATACGAAAGTAACTGATGTTACATGATTATGGTACTAACAATAATGTACCACAGTGGACATTCATAAACCTCTCAAAATTCAGAGGTGAGACCAGGAGCTGAGGAGGAGTAAGCATCTCCTGAATGGCAAGCTACACCCGCCATGAATGTCCTTACATGCAGTAGAAACAAACATAACTCAGCATTGTTTATATAAATGAATGTGAACCAACACTGTAGAAAGTGTCACGGCCAGATGACCAGGCGTAAGGATATAATAACACTTAAATCAGACCCTCCTCGAGGAACACATTTGCTGCTAATTATTCCTGTTTTTAACGTGAAAAACGCCCTATAACTGAGAGTCGCCAAATGCAACATACTTTCAGTGTACCTTACACGTCTACAATTGGTTTCATATTACTTCGGGAACATCTTGTCTATCACCAATCGTACACATTTATTAACCTTTCATGTACTCTGCACCATTCGATTTGGATTAAATTAAATACGAATCGCACATCCATTTTCGAGAACAAATCAAGATTCAAATCGTTTTGAATTCCAATGCCATTGAAAAAAATAGAACACATTATTGCAGTTATAATGTTACTTATTAAGCTGACCATACTAAATAACCATCTCAACTTTTTTTACCATACTTGATTTGACATAATACGTGTAGTACTTTGTCGTTATAGGGATCTACTACAATGTCAGATTCCTCTTTCAAGACTATTAACCGATATTTTAGGACCTGGTCATATTAGATAACCATCTTAACTCTTTGACTATACTTGATTTGAAATAATACATGTATATACAGATATTTGTTCACCTGCGTTTCCGACAACGGAATTTCAGGCAGACAACATTTCTTGTCTTGAATGGGGGATTTGACTTCATGTTCCTGTCTCCTTCGCATGCTCATGCGTGTATATTTATGTTTTTACCTCCTCGATTTGAAAGATTATTGCAAGACTTTTGCATGCAACCAGGGGACGCTTCCTCCTCCCGGGCATCTGGTCTCGCCTCGATTTTATTGGGGTTCGCATTTGTCTGAATATGACACTAAACACGATATTGTCCCCTTTATTCCATAGATTATGAGATATGGTTTACCCCTCGGTACTTCTTCATATTTCTTCATATTTTGAAGTAGCATGCATAAATACAATATAATACGAAGTTGGTTATTACAATAGACCACATACTACTATTCTGTTGTGTATATTTGTATCTTTCGTCACGAAAAGGCCACCAACCAAACAGTGCGCAACACAAATAAACAAAATTTGAACAAACAATTATTTTACATGTACTAGTTACTTAAATATTGTAATATGACCAGTTATGACATATATCATGATGTACAATTAGTATCGTGTGTTCATTTGTACTTGTAACAAACCCCACCCTCCCCATGCAAATGTGAAAAGGCAAATGAGATATAGATTAATTGAAAACTTACGATTTTCAGATTATACTATCCTTTCTCCAAATTACAAGAGTCAAATTCCAATACACCACAACGGACCGAACATTTGGAAAGCATACTATTATTTATACATATATTCTTTACTGTTGACAAATACACATCAGTTTACAAATCCTTTGTTGACATATCTTTTGGAGTCTTCGAATAAGTAACATATAAACCGGAAATGGTTTTGATTGAAGACGAACTCTTCAGAATAGATTCTGTTTACGATCCTACACAGTGGGTGCATACTAAATAATGTTACTGTAATGTATAAGAGTCATTGAACTAAAAACAATCAGGGACGAATAAAGCGATTTTGAATGAAAAAACAAAAGAGGAGGGCGTGTTACCGATCTAAAGTATAATGTGGTAACTGTACAGCCATGAAAAGGGCTTATCATTTATACATGTATTGCCAGTAAAGGATTCTATGACTAAGGATGTGTGTGTATGGGGAGTGGGGTTCTTATCATCCGTATCATCCATGATCCTTTCGCTGTATCCGCCAACGTAGAACCATCCAGATTAATTACCTTTTTGATTTGAAAAGGGAGGGGGTATTTTTATAGTATTGGACTAGCCGTTTCATTACGTATGTCCACACTCCAATACAAACATATTAGACAAAGAAGCGTAACATCTAAATTGTGAGAGAAGAAAAAATCGGCGCCAGACAAAAAGGTTCCAGTCTCAAAATTAATTCAAAATGTCATTGTGTGTAAATATTTCCGAAAGGGTGGGGTGTTTTCGTCCCAAGTACCCCACCCATAATTCTGGCATCTGGATTGACAAAGTTACTATTTCATTTTATTTTATTTTATGTAGAATTTGTAGATTTCATGTACATGTACATTTTTCATCGATAATAGTACGGAATCAGAAAACTACATGACACTTTTGTGTTAATTTATGTTATTTTTGACGCACTAGTCTGTTGTTAAAATATATTCAAGAACTGTTATATTGTTATCCTATCAACCAGCGTTTTTTGAAACACGAATGTCCCAGCGGAAAATAAAACACTGCTACAGGTCACATGATGACGCTTATTGTTGATTTTTGGTAACTGTAACAACATTCTATTGAACGTTATCAGGCGCTGCGGAATTACGGAAGCACACATAGACGGAGGGACCGACCAAACGCTTTTTGCTCAAAATCTCTTAGTTCGGTGCAAAAAAGGGGAGGGTTAAGAGAAATTAAAATCAAATATTAATTAGAAATGATAAAAATGTTGTTCGTTTATAACTATTCGACTTCACCTGGGTCCCATTTATAATATTAAACAAAACCGTGCTGAACTTCCAACCCTTCCACCACTCTTAGCCGAAAAAAGAAAGAATAGATGAAAAGAAAATAAAAGTATGTTGTTTGAAGACCTGACGGTTTTTTTTTTTCTTCTCTCCATTATTTTTGTCTCTTATAACATACAAATGTAAATTGATTCATCGATTTTTGTTTAACGTCACACCTCGAATATTTCACGTATATGGTGATGGCATCTGCCTGATGCGGGGCATACAAATTTTGACCTTTGCATCGGACTCACCTGAAGCAGTGAGGGATCTTTAACGTGCCACGCATACCACGACTTGGGGCCTCGGTTTTTACTGTCTCATCCGACAGACAGGACACCGGCATGACCAGGGCGGGACTCGAACCCTATCAGGAGTTGAGCGCGATAACACTAGGCCACATCGGCTTCATACAAATGTAAAAAAAAAAACACATGTAACTGAAGTCAAGAAATTGTCCGTGGGAATGTTATATACTAATTCTGAATTTCATTTTATTTATGAGGTTAGGAAAAGGAGAAAGGATGAGGGAAGGGTGGGATGCAGGGGAGATATGTAAATTTGGGGGAGTAAAATTGGGCGAATGCCACCAGAGTAGATTATGGAAGACGGGGTTAGAAGATAAGGCGAGAAGCAAGAATGTTTAGTATGAAATTCCCCTGTCTCTCATTTACACTGCGGTGGAACACATGCATGTTTACATTATAAATGTAAATTTGCAACCGTATTGTATAATACCAGTTAAAACTGATATAATCGACACATTACTAAATTGTATTAAAAGAATTTAATATATATATATATATATAAATGTAAATAAATGAAATCATCTAGTGCTGCAAATGTTGAATATTGATGTACTATGCGTAGTGAGGATACAGGTTTTCATGCGTTATGTACAGCCATGTTCACCATCCGTGTGGGCAGCCGCCAATTATATGTCACGGTCTGTTGATTTGACATTCCTTTTATATGGCGAGCGAGAACATTTGGGTCAGATGTATTTAGTATTCATAAAATATACGGGAGCGAGATTCACCTAGGTCGACCTCACTCCGGAAAAAAAATCGAAATATCTCGGCCTTTTATTGTGAGAGGCCAGCTTTACTATTCTTTTTAAATGATTTTTCAAAGTAAAACTACTAGGCGTATGTACACATCATTATTAAATCTTAATGAATACTAATATCTTAAATATTTTAAACTTTATTCTCAGGATAATTACGTGTGCAAGAGTGGTATTATATAAAAGATATATTTAAGTTTTGAATTTTGCGAACTGTAGGTAGAAAAAATGCATCGTGACATGATGAGAAACCAGTAATAAAATCATAAGATTTTGACGAGAAAGATTTTAATTAGGATAAAGTGTTTTAATGCTCCGAGATATCATTCTTAAGGTAATGTGCTACCGATTATGAATGCTTTTGTTTCCATTTGTGTGTAGGAGTATTTTATTACAAACATGTATACATTTAAACTATGAATTACTATATTGCTACTTAGATTACAATGAAGTGTCCTCGAACTCTAATTTTCTCACACGACATACTCAAACCGCTATTACAGTGCAAACGTGGCTGTTGAATAATGTCTTATGTGATCTGAACCATGCACGATAGTAGTGCACCTATAAATAGTAGTCATGAACAAAGAAGAATTAGACAGGTCCTGATAATGCTTTACGAGAGCATTACTTTTCAGCTTTCAGTGATCTGATTAACGTTTACAGCCTTTTATGATAAAGTAATTATATTATGTTACTTTTAACATTCTGAACAACTTCACAGATGTTTAGAATACATTACGATTCTATATACTAGAGAGAACTTGGAAGAAAAGTCCGGTTTTATCAAACTGTAGACCTTCATATCTGTAAAGCTTTTTTTCAAATTCTATGAAAGATTATCATATTAAATGCCTATTGTGGAAAGGTTTTTCTCGGGATTGTCTGATAAAAGACATTTTAATACTTACTTTACTTGGGAGTTTACGGAAAATATAACTGATATGGCGTAAAAAAAATTATTTACCTTTGCGCAAACGTACTGCTTTGATGTTTGTTTTAATTGTGACGTCGTACAATGCGCTATGATCATTCACGTAGAGGCGTAGTATTGATAGCCATTGCATGTAGCGATTTTTTCATCTACATTGCTACTAAAGAAAAAAGAGGAGTTACCGGCTCAGTTATGTGGCAGAAGTCACCATGGAGCTATACAATAACAACAAATAACTCAAAATGCTATGTTCATGCTTTTTCTACTACAATATTCTCATTGTAGATTTAAAGCTATGTTCCCGATTACTGAATTAAACGATATCTAAAGCATAGAACATGACGATGGTATGAAGTATTTCAAGTTAACTAGTTTCATCCTTCAAATACTACCCAACTACATTTAACCCAACATTCTGTCTGTAATATATTCCTTTACTTAAAATTCAGTCAAAAAATTCTCATATCGGGAAAACACTTTTGTATTGCTGTTTCTTTAATCCTTAAAATGCGTGTTATACATACATTTGTACGCTTTATAGGAAGACTTTAAATGTCTCACAAATACAAACTTTTATATTATGGGCTATTTTGCCCTCAACGGCTATACCTCGTTTGCGGTAATGTGGCATAAATCAAAGCTCATTCCGAAAATCTAATTATAGTTGATGTTATCTAGGACCATCGCATAATTTCCATTTTCTGTCAATAATGTTTACCATATTTGCACCTTATACCACGATACTATGTACGCAAGACGACTTTTCCCTATCCTTAACCCAGTTTTATAAAATAGATGTCAGACAATACATATGTGTATCGATGCGTTTGCTTTATATGCGCATTTTTACAACGTATATCTCTTCACTGATGCTTAATGCCGAAAATCAATAAATCGAAAGTATAAAATATTTGAAAAGCATGCTCATTACAAAAATTGAGTTAAAGGTAAGGATCAAAGAACAGATATAAGGGCAGAGATATACATGAGAGATATACTTTTTAGTTTATATATAATATGTACAAACTTCTTTTTACAGCAAGTTTGAAGTATATATTTCGTGTTATTGCTGGGATATTGAAATAATAGTTGAGGATATCCTCGGAAACAAACAGTCCACCAGCGGCAGTATCGACACATCGGTAATAATACCTATCATAACATATGTGCGGATATCAATTTGGTACACGATATATCAAACTATAGACTTTGACATCTGCCAAGAAGTTCCATTTCTTAAGAAAACAAATAGTAAACATTTTATCATATTAAATTGCGAATGTAGGTGCAGGGTTTCCTGCTTTTCCATCCTTAGATACATGCCGACACTTTGTTCGTCAAATATTATTAATTGACCCCCATTTTCTTCTTAAGTTTCAGATGTCATTAGGCAAAATATGCTTTGAATTGACCATCTTTCTTTCCCACCTATCTTTACAATTATTGAGAAATATTTAGGGTAACCACATTGCCGACCCCAGACGTCATGTACGGTTCCGATTTTTTATCGTTGATCGTTGCTATTTGTTGAGTATTGTATTACGTGCAATTGAATCCCTGTTTATAAAGATGACAAAGGCAAGATCGATATTGATGAAATAAAGGGATATGAGACAATTGTCTGGGGTATTTTTTCACATGGTGTGTGTTACAACTTATTGTGTTTGTGATGGATCTGGAATTATTAGTTACTACTAACATTAGGTACTTGCATACAGAATATAGTCTTAGAAGTTGCCTCTCCTTTGTGATGTTTCGTTTCCGAGTGCATTTTAGCGGAATCACTCTTCTTAGATAGCACGTCTTCAATATAGGCGCTAAGGCGGATTTCGTCATGATAAACACTACGTGTAACGTCTGCTTCACTTTTTTTTTAAAGTATTAGTTTCTTCTGTGGAACTTTTGTGGAAATGGATAACATTTACTTAAGATATGCGTTCCATTTTCATGATAAATACACATAAAAGAACTTTGTAAATGTGTGGAGTCCTGTGTTAAGACAGCATCAGGTTTCTCAATTTTCGCAGTGTTTGTACTCTGTATCCTGTTGTTAGCCTTATTGTGTATTCTTCTTCACAAATTAAAACGCTGGATCCTTTTTCATGTCAGCGAGGAATTTCACAAATAACGAAAAAAAAAAAAAAAAAAACCAGGTTGTAGTTGATACTTTCTGGCTTCCGTAGTTCATCTTTCCTTCAGTTTCCGAGGTAATTCCACAACCAGCTCATTAATACCCGTTTTAGGGTCATATAATACAAAGAGAGAACTAAATTTTGGTTGCATCTTAATCAATGCAATTTTGGAAGCCATGTATAAAAGTTACAACAAAGGGTACTTGTCCAAAGGAAATATCAGGAAAGTCCATTATCTTCTTTCTAAGATGATTTTCATGTACCCCAAATCTTTTTTAAAGTCTTTCCTATATTTTGATTATGGTCAAGGTAGGATCACTAGAATTGCATGATTTCATAGTTTTGGCTTGTATACGTAATTCGGAGCCACGATTTTGATACAATTTATATATGCTAACATATTTCGAATCCAGATGGTGTGATAAACATTATACGAATCTGTAAACTTCTTATAACATCGTTCCATTCACTAATTATCTGTTATGTGCTATGTTGTTCAAAAAGATTTGAAATTCCTAAGTTGCTGTCGCAGCCCTTGTTCCTCCTGTTTGAAGAATTTTAGGAGTCAGAACTAAGAGACAGGAAGAGGTTAAGGACTTTTTTCTTCTATAAAAAGCATAGAGGGGCTCCAAATATGGTGACAAGTGATAGATAATGTCAAGGTCATACTGAAAATGCAAAATCGTTCTTTGATTTTCAGTAAATCATAACTTGTCAGTGTCAGAAACATTCCTGAAAAAATAAATGAAATGAAGAATCCACACACACATACCGAACAAAACACGACATGACCTTTCAACTCCCACAAAAAATTTCAAAAATGTCAACATTGACGAAGACATCGCTCTTCCTTGAATCAGCATACTTACGCATATGAAGTGTTTTGTGTACCAAGGGTACTATATCGACAATGCATCTTTAAAAAAAGAAAACATTTGCAGTCAAACAAAAAAAAAAAAACAAAAACAAAAACAAAACAAAAGAAAAACAAAAACCAAAAAAGAAAAACCCGAAATATCTTTTATTTGCAATCGGCTAATAGAACAAATGTCTATAACTCTTAACACCATGAGCATAATCAATTAAATCTTTATTATAAACAGAAACGAACAATGCCATTTCATCATTATATCTTTTATATTTATAATTATTTTTTTTTATTTTATTGTACATCACCTTGTTGACTTCTGCCTTATAGCTAAGTCAGATGTCTTTCCCTTTCCTTTCATCATCATCATCATCATCATCATCATAAATAAGCATATATCACTTTTGTAAGAAGGAAAACAATGTTATTCAGAGTATGGAACCCATGATTTATTAATACATGTAATTCGCATTATCAATTACTTCTGACGATACTCGTCCTGTACTCATATATACTCTTCACAAAATACAAACAAACCTTAATATCTATTCCATGACATTTCCTGAATTAATGTTGAAATATGACATAGCCAGAAATATCTTCGAACATGTGATGAACAGTTATCTGAGAAATTTTGCGATTAAACGTGTATAGGCCTCTGTTACCCCTGGAATACAAAGATAGCGGCTTTTATCTGACCGTGTCCCTTGATTATACGACTTGTAAACTGAGTGGAAGTGTTGGCCTCTAACCGATTGCTCCACAATCGAAATCTTATTTTGTGCATGTCCATGACAACTTTTCCATTAAATTCAATCTTCTGTTTTTGTTGCTTACAAGAATGTGCTTTCTTTTCCAATTTTTATTACTGACTCTATGTTCAATGAATTAAACAAATAAAATTTTGTAAGAATATTTATGATTTCTTATTTCAGTCCTGAGTCATAAGCGCGCCAGGGACAAAAATGGATATTGATGGGTGGCTGGAACTGAGATTAGGTCCCAATGAGGTCCTTAATTCAAGGAAGCCACACCTACACACATTGCAAGAAATGTAAAAAACAGTACCAACAACACAATACAACACAGTACAATGCAATCAACCAGCACTGGTATTCACCCAGTGGTAATAATTGTTATAAGAGCATATATACATGTAATAATTCATTGTACCTAGGCGATTTCGATAAATTCTCTAAGTATGAAGATCAAGGCTAAATCGTTGGATAACCAAAATACTTTAAAAACATACTATTTATCAAATTGATCTTGATCTAAAATAAAACTCCATAACTAATTTAAGGTTAAAAGTGTGTATGGCGGATATACTCTTTATTTAATACTTAGTTTCACAATGATTTGCTACCTGTTTTATCAGTAAATTGTGAAGTATATATTTCGAGCCATTCATCACGTTCTGCATAGATGATGCCTCTGAAATATTTAATAACCAGGAACGGTATTGATTCGTCAGAAATAATAAAAAAGAGATATATATACATATTAGTTGCAGTTGTGATTCAATACTGTTTTACAAAGTCATAATCATATATATAGCACTTCCAATGGAAAATCAATTTTGAATATTGTTGTGCAACAAAAGAATTGCGAAACACATTGTTAGTCACTGCACGAATTTAAATTGATCAATAAATCCATCTTCGTTGCACAAAATACAAAATACGAAAGTTTACATTTTGTTATATAATATTTCCATTGACAAAGCAGTTTGTAGAAAGGTCCTATGTCCATCCGAGGCTTGTTGCTGCGTTCTGAGAGAATGACATATGAAATCTTATACCACTGCAAATTTCAGTATCGTCTGCACGTAAAAGATCCCCTACTGCTTTAGGCTCGTCTGGTGCATAGGTCTTCATTGCTTTGTTATGAACCAAGTGCAAAATTCAAGGGACAAACAAACATTTTCAATAATGAATATTGATTATAAACAGAAAAATATTCCCGTTTTTCAAAGATGTGATCAACCCAACAAATTTAAAATTCTATTGCAGCATGGTAATATAAAACAGTGAATTGAATATTGTTAATCGGTCAACCGTCCATACTCTTCACATGGCAGTTTTATTACATTTGATTCACTATGAGACAAGGATACTGGAATTAGTGAAATACGGAACAACATATATGAACTTAGTGAATGAATTAATGTGGTACATTTGCTTAAATGTATCTGATATAAATGAATATATTATACTTTGTTTTGGATACATACAACAGAACGAAAAGTTCAATCAGAAATATTGTACCTCCGTGGCTTTACTATATTCATGGAGAATGGCCATCTTCCATCTGTTATTCTGAAATAATAACTATACATAAGTATATATACTTATAAAATGTATACCTTGTAAATCTTTGTATTTGTTTAACATTTACCACTTTAAAGAAGTAAAGAATGCCCAAGTTAAACACATTTACATAACAACAAGCGTTTTAAAGGGATTAGCTTGTAAATTTGCAATTACCCAGACATGTATATAAAACAGTGAATGAAATAATGTGGTACATTTACTTAAATGTATCTGATATAAATGAATATATCATACTTTTTTGAAGCATACAACAGAACGAAAAGTTCAATCAGAAATATTGTACCTCCGTGGCTTCACTTTTTTCATGAAGAATGGTCATCTGCCATCTGTCATTCTGAAATAATAACTATACATAACTATATATACTTATAATGTGTATACCTTGTAAATCATTGTATTTAACATTTATCACTTTAAAGAAGTAAAGAATGCCCAAGTAAAAACACATTTACATAACAACAAGCGTTTTAAAGGCATTAGCTTGTAAATTTGCATTTACCCAGGCGTGTATATAAAACAGTGAACATACCACATTTTAATTCCAGAATTTTAACAACTCCGTTATCACATCCAATCCACAGTGTGTCCTCGTAAATTGCCACTGATCTCGGACAATGCAGACCTTCAGCTCCGGTCATTAGATACTGTATGAACTGCCCGTCCAAATTCAGCATATGGATTTCATTGTTCTTTAGGTCAGATAGTATAATGTGGCCATGCCGGTCACAGCAAACATCACCTGCGACTAATTTCTCCTTCATCGAAGGCTGACCCGTATAAGTGAATCGGAACTTTTCCTCACTGGTGATCACTACCAATCTACTCCGCTGATCCCTGTCTACAATGTCCACTACACACAGGTCATTGTTAATATTTCTGGCTATTCTGTAAGGATTAATAAACAACTTTCTTCCCAGATGATCCTTCTTGTACATTGTATGCATATCTCCAGATATTGTCATTATTTTCACTTTTCCTTCACTCTCTGGGGAGATTTCATATGGATAGGAATCGCATACTCCTACCAGCATCCTACCATCACTTGACAAGCATAATGCACGAGGACGTGATTTTTCGGGACGAGAACATACGAGAGTTGAGTCGCCGGAAGGGGAAATGCGACGAATAACCTTTTTTATGAAATCAGTTACAATAATATCTTTGTTCCAGAAAACAAAGTCTGAAAAATCACTCACGGTTTTTCTCGAATCCCGGTATTCTCCAGCTTTGTTTACAAAATGGACCTCTTCCTCAGTACCACAATGAATCCAGGCCTCCTTTGTTGTAACTGGTACTATATGAAACACGCTACTATTTCCATAAGTGACAGTTGTAACGTCCGTTACCGTCATTTTTGGGGATTTCGCAATATGGCCAAACATCTCCTGTATTTGTTTTACATCGATCCTGCCCTCTTTGAATTCTACGTTTTTGGGACGAAAGCTTAGTTGAAGTTTCTGAGCATGGAATTCTTCACTTTTTTCCATGACTGTTTTGTCATCAGCTGTAAGTACAACAAGTACATCGGGTAATATGCCATCGGAATATTGACATAAAAACATTATAGTGAGTATAGACAATTAAGGACACCCAAAAAATCTAAAAGTGGGTCAGGCGCCATTATTGTAATATTTTCTATACATCAACGACATCTATCTCATAAATGCCACACAGATTACAACCTAGCATAACAAACCAATCCCAAACAGAACATTTTTGAATTTTTGTTTTACGATGGTTATTGCCTTAAATGAGAAATTGATCCAGAATGTGTCATCTATGTATGCCTTTCCCGTGATTTTTGATGTGGATGTCCATATATTTACAATTATATTGATAATATATGACTGAAAATTAGCATAATCGCTAATGATAAAACTAATGGCATACCCCAAAATATATTCGGAATATGTTGAATATATGTATTGTCATTAAAGAATCGGGAATTGTATAATACTTGAAATGGACACGTATAGCTGGTGAACCCAATGAGTGATCTCCACATGTATATTTATACCTGTATGTATTAGCGTCTGAAAGAATTCAGCAAATGATTCCATTTTCTCAAGCATTGTCTTTGCATTTTCATGTCTGTTTAGAGATGCTATCTCTGTCAGGAGGGAATCTGCATATTGGTCTACCACATTTTTCAACTCATTACGCATTGCGTTGATCTGCGTATTTTCCGTGGATTGGAGTGATGGTATGATCTCATGACGGATGTGTCTATAATCGTGCATGCTATCTTCTCTTGCTCTTCGTACGAACTTGCTCATCAATGACCATTTATGCCCTTCGTGTTCGCCTTTCAAACACTCTTCGCAAGCCCTCTTCCCACAGTCATAGCAAAATGAATCAAAATCTTCTCCATGTTTTCTACATTTTTGTGTGACATCATCATTTATGTCCTGGATTTCCTCAGCCATGATGTTAATCTGCAACATAAATCATCTTCATCAAAATCATCAAGATTTTCTACAGATGTCATTTATTTACATTATTGATATGTTTAATGTTATATTGTAGTTATTTAGACGTCATTTTAATAATAGATAACACTGATTTTGAATATCATAAATCTAATATTTATCTGTCTCGACTTTTATATTTCTGATAAAGACATTTTTTGTTTTTGGTTTTTTTTTTTTTTTTTTTTTTTTTTTTTTTTTGTTTGTTTATTTGTTTGTATTGTGGTGTTTTTTTATACATTTATAATGCCAGCAATATACATATCTGATAAATGTGACTTTAGATTTCCTAACCTTCTTTGAATGTACCCAGACTCCCATCCCATGGTATTATGTTGCTCAATTGTTTTTGGTTCGCTAGAGCGTGCATTAATGTTTTACAAATTACTTCGAAACTATTGACTAAGGGATACACATGCGATTGGACTATGTATTGGAAATGTTTACAAATCTTAGGCGAAAACGTTATCTAAGTTTGGAATTATTAATTTTCAGCAATTTGTTTCTAGCAAAACTTACCATCCCAATTTTTATGGTGATTTAGCTTACAATTAATGATGATCAGATACTTTGATAACTTTATTTTGTCCAGATCTGAACTTGTCAAACGTTTTCTACATCGACAGTATGAACCCAGGATCATCGCTAAGTCTACTGGTCTTGTTTTGTGCCTTTATATATGTATGACGGACATAGTCTAAATATTTTCAGAGAAGACATTGTCCCGAACAAACGTTAGTTACCGTCGTAGACCGTGTATTTCCTCTCTGAATGTCTTTAGGAATCCTTACTAACAGCTACAGAGGATTGCTGTAAAGAGGTCATATGCTAGACAAGTGACTGATAATATCAAGGAGAGATGGATGCTATATCTAATAATACGATTCACATGGTAAAAATACACTTAAACAAAAAGTGAAAATATACGTTAATGTTGCTTTATAAATTATTATCATAGCTTACAGTTGTGATTGACTTATAAAACAAATATATATAGAGCTTTATATTATTATTATTATAGATGTATACATCCTATGTTCTATGATTTAAAAAAAAATAGAGCGCTCGCCTCTCTCTAATGATGCGACCAGAGTTCGATCCCCGGTGTGGTACGTCAGATGGTGAGACTGTCACCAATTTGGCTTTGTGGGTTATCTCCGGGTACTCCGGTTTCCTCCCACACAAACGACGCCCATACCCGAAGCTCTCTGAACGAGCAAGATTTATATAAGTTTTAACTTGTTTCTTAATCGTTGTAAAACGGAGTTTTAAAAATTCAAAAACAAAAAAGGAATAAATAAATAAATAAAAAAACAAAAAACCAAAAAAAAAAAAAATCCTTATATTTGGATTACCAAAATTTTTATTTTTTATTTTTTAATAAACTTACTTTCATAATCAAACGTTCCGCTCGATTCACGTGCATTTTTGAAAACATCATATTCTAACATTCTAATTCTCCCAAACCTAAAATCGTAAATCTATATGAAGCAGATTTTCTTTTATTGACAGGCTGTTAAATGCTTACTTTAAATCAAACGTCACTAGAAGCGATAACAAAATACTGGAAATATTTCATTATATTGAATTGGTCAATTACAAAGATTTCAAGACGTAACGTACGTAACGAGAAAAGTCTGTATTGCCTGCAATGGTACATGTACACATACTTCAGTTTAAGTGCAATGTTCAAAATTTGATCGTGCTATGAACCAAAGCTGTAGAGAAAATGTGAAATGTAATTCTGTTGGTTCACTTTCCCGTGAATTGGCTCTGTGATTTTGGTTTCGTTTAAATTTGGACCGTTTTCTATAGATAGTAGTATACAACCAAGCTACAACGTATCTAGGCAAGCTCCGCCCATTAAAATACTAATGCTCGCTTTTTACTGTAATCATGTCCATTGACTGATAAAGAACTCTGGTAGCAAAACTGATGTTTATATTGAGAGTCATGTAGTAATGTGAGTACAAATAGAAGATATTGTTCCGAAATCCACAACTCGAAGTCAAAGAAACATGACAATACATATGTAAATATAATAGAAACAACACGAACCTCTGTCAAAACAGAGGTTGGATCAGGTGCCTTGGAGGAAAAGCATGCCCTGCCGATCGGTCACACCCATCTTGATGCCATAAATATAAGCGAAATAGTATTCACTGTCACAGAATTAGGAAATGGCACAGCCGTAGTAAAAATAGGCATATGTCATAAGCATCAAGAATACTGTTGTATAATATAGGCAATACAGATGGTTTAGTTACTGTCAACATGTCAGACAACGATACATCGTATTAGCAAATAAGGTCTTTATAACGACACTAAAATTTGCGGAATGTTGACATAAGTCGTGATTTCTCATACCATATCATCCTTGTTTGAGTAACTTTTCTCCTAGTAATTGGCTTCGATAAATGAAAGAGCAATACTCAGATGACGCTCGCGCATATCGAAACAATTGGGATACATAAACACCGTACGTAGGTGAGAAAGGAATTTTGCTACTAGTATATGGAAAGTTAACATTTGGGAAACTAAAGTCATCACGTTTGTATTAAATTGAAGTAGACCATCTCGGTCGACATCAATAAGTTGATCTAAATATGAAGCACAAGAACTGGATATTGTAGTGACCTTAATTTCAAGTTCCTTTAGATATACTGTATGTACGTATGTATGTTTTTGTTATTTATAGATAGTACACCATCAATATATCTGAATGTAAAATTAAAGGACAAGGACAATTGCTTCTTATTTTGACTTATAAGATTTTGTATGAAGTCATTTTCGTACGACGACAGAAACAAATCGGCTAGCAAAGGAGCACAGTTAGTCCCTAAAGGGATTCCGATGGTTTGCTGGAAGAACTGGTCACCGAACACAACATATATATTCTCAATTAGAAAATCCAGCATGTTTTTGATGTCATCTTCAGAATACTTATATTAAGATTCAGAGTAGTTTTTCACAAAATATGTATCTGGATATCCTAAAACAATAAATTTATATCTGCGTGAACCCTTTTTGGTGAAGAAACAGTTATCAATAATTCTGAAGAGCCTGCTTTTCAATATATCATGAGGTATGGTGGTATAAAGTGTAGAAAAATCATAAGTCTTAATAAATTTAAGTTCTCAGATTTTGACATTTTAAGCTATTTAATTTTTTTTTTTTTTTTTTTTTTTTTTTGAGTTTTTTAGTATCCAAAACTGATTAACACCACTTCGAGAGTAAATCATATCGGAGTACGTCTGAAGTTTCTCCTCAATTTCAGATAATATTTTGGTAAGGAGGGCTGATTGAGGTTCGGTGGAGCATTTACTGGATCCTTCAATGAACCTATGTTTATATCGATCTTTCTGTAATTTAGGGATCCAATATAAAATAGGGTAATTCGAACTCACTATCCTTAGTACATAAGTTAAAGGTACGCAACACTGACTTACTCTTATTATTAATTTCATCTAGTGAGAGTGTAGAGCGAGTGTAAGTGGTATTTCCAGTAGATTTTTTCATGCCAAGTACCTCTAAAAGACAATTTATATAAAACGCCTTGCAAATAATAACGATAGTGTTCGAGGTTTTATCAGCTGGTACTAACACACATTTGTCATGTATACTTTCGGGTTCTTCTCTGACTCTTGACGTCAAGACGGATGGATGACTGGTCGTCATGTTCCTTTTCAAATTACTAATACGTGTGAACATCAAACCTCTTACACTCTAAACCCATTCTGACAACGTATTTAGCTCAACTTCTTCACGTTTAGGAGCATAGTCCTCTACCGAATTCTTAACAATACGGAAGTCGGTTCGCCAATTGAATGTTTAGGCTCTCTTAATTTTGGACACCGGATAATTAATTGACGAAGAGTTATATTGTTCACGATGTTGACATAGCCAGTGATGACGTAACCAACAGGACTATATGTAAATTTGGATAAGGAGCATGAACACGCGGTATGGTTTTGCGTAAGATGTTTGATATCTAGGCACTTCAGAGTTTGTTTGTAATTAAAATGTAGCCATTCAACGGTTAAGGCCTCCCTGGAAAACAACATTTGCTGCATTAACTGCAGACATTAATGTTCGAATATGAGGTAAAAGTAATTAACATATCAATATTATTCATAATGTTTTAATCCTGCTTGTAAACTGAGTTGAAGTTTTGGCCCGTTAACTAATTAACCACGCCGTTTGACTGATGATTTACACTAGACTTCCGAGACAACGCTGTATCCTGTTATGTAACGTCTTTAAGTCAGGCTTAGTGGAGTGTATACTTTCCACCAGTGGTATGTTCGAAGAGAGTAAGTTTAGAAAATGCAAAAAAGAAAGCAAATGGTACTTCATATCTATTGTACCCATGGAAGGTACAAGTAAGACACATTGCCCGCAAACTATATGTTTTATTTTAAACAAGCCACGCACAAGAAAACGTTGCAAGAAATTATAAATTTTACATCGATATAACATGTCTATAATCATATAATCAAATTCGATAATAAAATCTAAAAACATGTAATGTTAATATTATTATACAGTCAAACCTCGTTATCTCGAAGTCGGAGGGACCGTGGAAAATACTTCGAGATATCCGTAGTTCGAGATATCCAAATTGCAGTTGTTAATGTACGCCGATTCATTTGACATTTGTGATTATTATTGTAGATGTATGAGATATATACATGTACTTATCAATAAATACGCATGAAGATGTGCATATTGTATTGTTCCTAAATAATTAATATAAATCTCATCATACCTTTTATATTTTATGAATATATAGAGAATATACTCCAAAACTGAAAACGTCATGTTTCCTTTTCAGTAACATCATAATTTAAATCCAATACTGGATATAACTGTCTTATACTATATCTAAAACCGAGGACGGGCTAACACGTAAGACAAGATAAAAACACACGTCATAATTTGATTTAATTACTATTACTTTGCATAAAAATACATAGACATACACACGGATTGGAAATAATGATAATTAATGAACAGTATAAAGAAATTTCTTAAAACGCAGGTATGAAAAAGCATCAATTACAATTAACGTTATTTATCTAATTTTGTGTCGAGTTTAATAAGCTATCATCATTCATTAATATTTGGTATAAATAACAGGGTACGCACGGACGAGATCGATTATGTAATTACTGCGGCTTTGTTCACCGACACGATCAATTGATCACACCACGCGAACGACCTGTCATTTTAGATAAACGCCGCGGGGATATTGTCAATAAGAAGCCAACTTCGAGAGAAACCGGGTAAATAAGAACTTCGGGACTTGAAAATGTATTCGAGATAAGCATGGTATTCGACATATCAGTGTTCGACACATTCGGGGCGAATTTAATCATAATATGAAGGATTTTTTTCGGGACCGACGTTCGACTTCGAGATATCCCGGGTATTCCAGATATCAGTGATCCAGATATCGAAGTTTGACTGTACTTAATATTTACGTGGGCTACTAACACCTCGTATAGAATATTTTAAAAATTGACTAGATATGGAATTTTTTTTTCGGCAGCTTCATTGCACATCTTGAAAGCCTGTAGTCAGTAGCAACACCGTAGACAAATTGCAATAGTGTTCACCCTGTAGTTACAATTATCATAAGAACATATGTACATGTAATAATTCATTGTATTCTATGCGAATTCCATAAAATCTCCAAGTATGCTGATCAAATCTAAATCTTTGGATAACCAAACTATTTGAATAGCATACCAGTTATCGAATTGATCACAAATAATAAAAAAAAACTCCAACACTTATTAAACATTCAGGATGTGCACTCTTTATTTTAGACCTTCATTTTGAATAACAGTATCTTTTGAAGTATGTATTTTGGGTCATTCATTAAGTCTTGCACAGATGATGCTAAAACAGAAATATATGCACATTACTTGCAGTTGTGGATCAATACTGTCTTACAAAGACATAATCAAAACAAGGGAATATAGCATTTCCATTGCAAAATCAATTTTGAATATTGTTGTGCAGCAAAAGAATTGTGAAACACGTTGTTAGTAAATGCACCACTATGCATTGATCAATCAAATCCGTTTGTAGAAGGATCAGCAGCTTGTTCCTGCGTCCTGGTATATAGGAAGTGAAATAATATATCACAGTAAACATCGGTATCGTCAGCACGTAAACGATCCCCTACTGCTTTAGGTCTGTCTCGCTTTATTATGTACGAAATGCAAAATTAAAAAAACAAAACTAATGTCATTTTCATTAACGAATGTTGATTATAAAGACAAAATTTTTCCCGTTTTTCAAAGATGTATTCAACCCATCAAAATTAAAATTCTTTTGCAATTCTCATCCAATTTGAACCATGTGCAAGATTTAAGAGACAAAAACAAATGTCATTTTCATTAACGAGTGTTGATTGTAAACAGAGAAATCTTAAAGTTTTTCAAAAATGTGACCACCCATCAAATTATTTATTTTATTGCAATCTGGTTTGCATGGTAATATACAACAGTAAATTGAAAAGTGTCTGTTGTCCAACCGTTCATACCCTTCTTATGGGAGTTTGATTAAATTTGATTCACTATGAGACGAGGATACTGGAGTAGTGAACTACGGAACAACATATATGAACTTTATGAATGATATTATGTGGTACATTTACATAAATGTATGTGATATCTGTTAGTAATATACATTTATAGATAAATGTATCATACTTTGTTTTCTCATTTTAATTCCAGAATTTTAACAACTCCGTTATCACATCCAATCCACAGTGCGTCTTCATAAATTGCCACTGATCTCGGACAATCCAGACCTTCATCCTTGGTAATTAAATACTGTATGAACGACCCGTCAAAATTCAGCATATGAATTGCATTGTTCTTCAGGTCAGATAGTATTATGTGGCCATGCCGGTCACAGCAAACATCACCTGCGACTAATTTCTCCTTCATCGAAGGCTGACCCGTATAAGTAAATCGGAACTTTTCCTCACTGGTGATCACTACCAATCTACTCCGCTGATCCCTGTCTATAATGTCCACTACACACAGGTCATTGTTAATATTTCTGGCTATTCTGTAAGGATTGATAAATAACTTTCTTCCTAAATGATCCATCTTGTACATTGTATGCATATTTCCAGATACTGTCATTATTTTCACTTTTCCTGCACTCGCTGGAGAGATATCACATATATAGGAGTCACATACTCCCACTAGCATCCTACCATCACCGGACAAGCATAATGCACGAGGACGAAACTGTGCGGTGGAACATACCATAGTTACGTCGCCAGAAGGGGAAATGCGACGAATAACCTTTTTCATGAAATCAGTTACGATAATATCTTTGTTCCAGAACACAAAATCTGAAAAATCACTCATGGTTTTTCTCGATTCCCGAGATTCCCCGGTTTTGTTAACAAGATGGATCTCCTTTTCAGTACCACAATGAATCCAGGCCTCCTTTGTTGTAATTGGTACTATATGAAACATACTACTGTTTCCATAATTGACAGTTGTAACGCCCGTTACTGTCACAGTTGAAATGCTATGGTCGCAGATTTCTTGGGATTTCTTAATATGGCCAAACATCTCCTGTATTTGTTTTACATCGATCGTGCCCTCTTTGAATTCTACGTTTTTGTTCCGAAGGCCTAGTTGAAGTTTCTGAGCATGGAATTCTTCGCTTTTTTCCATGACTGTCTTGTCATCGGCTGTAAGTACAACAAGTTCATCGAGTAATGTGCCATCGGAATACTGACTTAAAACAAAATAGTGAGCAAAGACAATCACTGCCACCCAGAAAAATCCAAAAGTGGGATCATATGCCATTATTTTCATGTTTTCTATATTTCAACGGCTTCTATCTCATAAATGCCACACAGATTTGGAACAGAGACAAATCGCAAGCAAAGCATTTTTGAGTTTTTGTTTTACGATTACTATTGCCTTAAATATGATCAAGAATATGTCATCTATGTATGCCTTTCCCGTGAATTCAAATGCTGATGTTCATATCAACAATATTTACAATAATATTGTTGATATATGCCTGACACTTTGCGATCCCGCTAAAGATAAAACCAACGGCATACCCCAAAATATATTTTGAATATTTTGAACCTACTTTCATTAGAGAATCGGGTATTATACAAATCTCGAAATGGACACGTATAGTTGGTGAACCCCATGAGGAGACTGAAGGTTCGACCAGGTATCTGGGGGCATGAATGATCTCAACAGTTCATAAAATGTATATTTATACCTGTATGTATTAGCGTCTGAAAGAATACAGCAAATGATTCCATGGTCTCTATGTCACGAAGTGTATTTGCATTTTCATTTCCGCTTAGTGACTCCATCTCTGTCAGGAGGGAATCTGCATATTCGTCTACCACATTTTTCAACTTATTACGCATTGCGTTGATCGGAGTATTTCCCTTGGCTTGGAGTGATGGTATGATCTCATGACGGATGTTTTCATAATTGCGCATGCTATTTTCTTTTGCTTTTCGTACGAACGTCTTCATCATTGTCCATTTATGGTCTTTATGTTCGGCCTTTACACATTCTTCGCAAACCCTCTTCACACAGGTATTGCAAAAATAATCGAAATCCTCTCCATGCTCTCTACATGTCTCTGCAGCATCATCGAGGTAGTCTGAAGAGTTCGTTTCACCTGTGCCCTCTGAAAGTGTGTCCTGGAGTTCCTCAGTCATGATGTAAATCTACAACATAAAATCTTCTTCATCAAAATCGTCTTCATCAAGATTTTCTAAAAATGTCATTTATTTATATAAAAAATTTTATATCACTGTTTTACTCCATTAGCATTTCTGAAAGCACTTATTCTGCAATATCAGAAATTGTTGTAAGTAACTGTATGTATAAGTAAAGAACACCCTTAATCTTTAGCTTACAATAGAGAATAGTATAATATAATACCTTCAGAAGTCCCGATAATAAATACCTGAAGGTGTATTAATGTGATGCACTATATATCATACTATAGAGCGTGATATCTGCCATGATGGCTTTGTCCTATAGTAAGGCCTCATCCCTGATTGAATTCAGGCGAGTAAAATGAAGAATGCATAAACTATTCCCTTTAAAAAACTCTCAAAACTTTTATCGAAACGAACAAGTACTAATAGTTGAACACAGTATCGAATTCATTTTTCAAAGACATAGACGAATATGATTGGTAAGAAGATAGATAATGATCAACAGGAAATGTTATACTCACGGACGCAATCTAAATCACTTGCAACATATCTCTCCTACATTCACAATTGTTGAGAAATGTTTAGGGTGACCACATTACAGTTGTCATGCACAAGTGTTCGGATCAATCATCATTGATCAATAATAATTGTTGAATACCTGATTATAAAAGCTGAAAATAGGCAGGATCGATGACGGAAATAAAGGGATATCAGACAACAGTCTGGCTGTTTTACCTGTTGTGTGTTACGACTTATTATGTTTAAATGGATAATAGCAAAGCAGCCTGGGTTCGATTGCTGAAAGTGGAATTATATTGACTTCGTATTGGCATTTCTAGGAAATTATGAAGCAGTATCTCATTTATGCATAATTTATCTCTCTCATCAGATTGCAATTTCATGGCAAAATTTATCAGCATGTTATGAAATATATCTTATGCAATATATTTAAAAATTCCAGATGTTTCGCCTTGTTCTGTGTTATACTGTATATATGCAGTACTGAATTATATTTGTTTCGTTTGTTTGTAAGGGCGGGTCTGGGTCTCCTTTGAATTTTAGGGATCTGTAAATGTCCCCTGTGATACATTGTTATTAGTACCAATACTCATGTGACACCAATTACTTCTGTATTTATATTATTGATATGTTTAATGCTATGCTCTAGTTATCTAGACGTCATTTTAATAATAGATAACACCGAGTTTGAATATTATAAATCTAATATTTATCTGTCTCAACTTCAAATCGATAAAGCGAATATTTCTGATAAAGACCTTTTTTTTTTTTTTTCTTTTTTTTTCAGCAATTTGTTTCTAGTAAAACTTACCATCCCAATTTTTATGGTGATCTAGCTTATAATTAAGGATGGTCAGATACTTTTATAACTTTAGCTGTACAGAGGACATGTACCAGACAAGTGACTGATAATCTCAAAAAGAGATGGATGCTAATAATACGATTCACATGATAAAAATACACAACAAAAAGTGAAAATATATGTGAATGTTGCTATATATATTATTATTATATCTTTCAGTTGTGATCGACTTATAAAACAAATATCTATAAAGCTTTATATTATTATTATTATTATTATTATCATCATCATCATCATCATCATCATCATCATCATCATCATCATCATCATTATTATTATTATTATTATTATTATTATTATTATTATTATTACTATTATTATGATTATAGATGTATACATCTAAGATTAAAAACAATATAGCGCTCTTTTTTTCACCAAAGCGACCAGGGTTCGATTCCCGGTGTGGTACGTCTGATGGTGAGACTGTCATCAATTAGGCTTTGTGGGTTATATCCGGGTACTCCGGTGTCCTCCCACACCCTTACTCAAAGTCCTCTGGCAACGAGCAAGATTTGTATAAGTTTTTGAGTTCTTAATCGTTGTAAAATAAAGTTTTAAAAAATCCTTATATTTGGATTACCAAATCTTTTTAAATGTTTTATTTTTAATAAACTTAGTTTGATGATCAAATGTTCAGCTCGGTTCACGTACGTCTTTCAAAACATCATATTCTAACATTCCAATTCTCCCAACCCTAAAATCGTCAATTTATATGAAGCAACTCCAAGTCCAAATAATATGACATTACATACATACATACATACGAATTAGTGTTATTCGTAGTAACAGAAGCAGGAAACGGCAAATCCGTATTCACAAGCGGAATATATTATGATCAGTACTACAATACAGTATTCGAAATGCAGAAAGATGAAATAAGGCAGTCAACTTATCAGACAACGATCTATCATATAAGGTTTTAGCGACCGTAAAATTTGCGAAATTTTAACATAAGGCGTGATATCTTATATCTTTGTGATAGTATCTATTTTAGAGTAGTTTGCCTCGATAAATAGAAGAACAATAATCTAAAGAAGCTCGAAAATAACGAATTATTTGAGACGCATAAACACAATACACAGGTGATAAAGGAATGTTACTACTTGTATATAAAAAGTTAACAAAGGGAAAATAAAGTCTTCACATTTACTATCTCGGAGAATATCAGGTAGAAGATTTAAATATGGAGCACATGACCTGGATACTATAGTGTGCTTATTTTCCAGTTCGTTGGGATATATTATATGTACATATACGTAAAAGTTATTGTATTTTAATATATCATCATTATCTGAATGTAAAATTAAAAGACAACGCCCACTGGAGTGAAATTTCCGCAAAAACAGTATGTTTGAAGAGAATAAGTGTGAAAAAAAAGCAAAAGAAAGAAAGAAATAGTACTGTATTTCTATTTTACTAGCAATGTTTCTGTTTCAGAAGCAAACAAAAAAAATTGTCTGCACAGTAATTCAAATTAACCATGCACAAAAACAAAAAAAAAAAAAAAAAATTGAAAGATACGTATAAATCTATTATGTATAATAATATGACATGATCTATAATGAAACACAATTATAAAACGCCAATTATCTAGAGAAAAAACTGTGACATAAATGTTATTATACTTCATTGTTAAATGCACCAATAAAACTCAAATGGAAGTTTCAAAATGGTCCAGGCATAGCCACTAACACGCATCAGAGGGTTTAAACTTAGGTATAAACCAAAGTCAGTAGCAAAACGGTACAAGACAGTCAACCAGTAGTGATATTCACTGAGTGAAAATAATCATTTTGAGAATATATGTACACATTTACATGTTATGATTTATTGTACCATACCCGCATTTCGATATTTTTTTTCTCTATGTATGATGCTCAAAACTGAACCTTTTGAAAACCAAAATACTTAAAGAGAATAATAGTCATGAAATAGACGAAAAATAAAATTCCAAAAACTCATATAAGATTGAATCTGAACATAAAGGAAGGAGATGCTCTTTATCTTAGTCCTAGGTTTTGGAATGATTTCCTAACTTTTTCATAACAGTGAATTTGAAGTATATACTTCTGATGATTCCTCGGAAAATTTTAGTACACCACGAACGGAATTGATTCATTGAATATAAAAGGCGGAGTGTATACACAATATTTTTCAGTGGTGCATCAAAATTGTCTTACACGAATCAGAACAAATGAATATTGCTCTCCAGGTGGAAAATCAATATTGCAAAAGGAAGAATTATCCATATTCTTTGCAATAAGTAATAAACGAAGAAGCACCGAGGAACAAACCACACCCCCCAGCCTATGGAAGAAATGGACAACACTGCGCATAGTGCTACATCCAGACAAACGCGAACCCCAACGAGGTAAGTCCAGGCGCGCGGGGGGAGCAAGCGCCCCTGGCCGTATGCAACACAAACCACAAAAGCCCCAAACCGAGGAAGCAAACACACAAATGCACACATATGAACATTAACAGAATTGTGAACTTGCAAAGCACGTAGTTAGTCACTGAAACTGATTAATGGATCCATCTGTATTGTACAAAAATTTGGCAGGAAAAGAGACAAAAGAAGAAAAAGAAAAAATAAATGGCACTAACAAGTTTTGAAGTCAATCAAAGCAAAGGAATGTTCCTGCTTTTTAACAAAAAGCACTTACATTTAGGTATGATATATGTTTGTAAAAATGATTGATAAATAAATATATCACAATTCCATTTTGATTTTTCTTGTGTCGTTTCCATGATTTAAATACATACAGCAGATTGAAATATCAATCAGGTATCTCCGTGATATCACAGTCGTCATATTTGGTAGTGAATGGTCAAAGTCATTCTGAAATAATAAATATAAATGTATATACTTTGAGAACCATTATATTAGTTTTGCATTTATATTGCTTTAAGAAATGAAAATTACTTTCGTCCGCTTGACTTTATCACGGATACTTAGAAAAAAAATACAACAACACAGAGAAAATGAATAAATAAACATAGTAACACTGAATATAAGGCCATGAAAATACTCGATACGTCAGCAATCCTGATGTGCCAGAAACTAACTTTTATACATCAATTAGAAATAGAATTAACTATTATTCATAGGTCTGAAATAAAACTGCCTTGGATTCCAAAAGTATGCCTTTTTACTGTCTTTTTTCTATAGATTCAACCTACAATTAAGCGTGTCGTTGTCTTACATGTTGACCTTTATATATAACTTTATTTTGTATATTTCGTATTGTGTATGTGTCTGTGACCTTGTACCCATTGTTACTACTGTCTGTTCTGATATTTATTATATATAATTTTCAAAACTGTTGCCGATCGGAAGAGTATGCAATACTTATTCATAACGCAATATCTTATCTGTCATTTGTTAAGAGATCGTTGATTGTCGCCGGTTTTTAAGTCAATATCTTAGCATTTTATATACCCCTTCAATCTGCCTTGTACGATGATAAAATACGAATACGAAATGAGGTGAAAAAAATGCAGCTATATTACCCCGATATTGTAGTATTCCCAATAGCCACCAGGGAATAACAAAGAACGATAACCCAATCAATAAGTTGAAAAATGTTTTTGCGTTAGAGCTACATAGCATTTACGACCATTTTCTGTACCGCACCCAGACATAGTCAAAGGTAAATATTAACACAAATAAGAAAGATTGATATGTAAAGTGACATTGGAGAACCTATCAGATAGTTATGGTTTTATATAGTTATATTTATTTAGCATGACAATGCTTATAAAGTCATTTAAACTGTAATAATCCGCATTGTTTACCGATGTGAGGAATCCGTCCAGAATTTTTCTCTCGCGAATTTTATGTGAGGGAAGCCGTGTTGGAAGCTGTCGGAGATATATGTGAAAGTTTACAATAAAAGCTTATATATAAATTTAAGAAAATGATAGTTGCACACCTATGCACACAATGAATTTGCATTTGCAGCGAGGAAGCGAGAAAATTTCTCTGGAGTTATCTTCCTTTGTTTATAGTTTATTACAATAAACAGAAGTTCCAATGCACAATAAATCTACCAAAAAGTCATATACTGAAAGTGAAAAATCTCAGGAAAAGGTAATCATTATATGATCTTTATTATTATTTTATCATTAGTAATTCTTCTAGATATTTTGTAATCCTGTAGGACACTTATTTTTCAATATTTTCCTCTGAATTATAATGACATGTCCTGTTTTTATATACATATATCACTTTAAATGATTATTTACTGCAGCCTCTGTATTAATGATTAATAATTGTCATAAACTGTTTTACATGATGATAATACATGTACTATTTATAGATATCCTTTTTTCAGATATAGTACAACTCAAAATTCGTTTACGTTACCAATAGAATGATGAATGGTGGATAAATAGTGAAATGTAAATTGCAGACATTGCATGGTGATTTGTCTAACTTAAGCAAAAAATTAACCCCATCAGCTATTCTTAAACAAAAGAAAGCAGATATCAAATGATTGTAAATTAAATTGCCATATAAAAGAGTGGTCTGGGCCCATCATTTGCAAATTTAATTTTTAGTTGTTAATGCTAGATACTGTAAAGGCCTTTTGTTGGGTCTAATATTACCCTGTACTTTTTCGTGACCTCTTAACCCTGACTAGTAGGCAATGAATATTCTATGATCTGGCAAACCAAGCACAAATACAAATAGAATGTTCACATACCCAATTTCCCACTCATTACAGATACAGTACAATAAGTATTGTTCACTAAATATTCTGAATATCAAGATATTATATCACACGTGTTTTAACAAAAACTGATAGGGTATAGGTGAATCCAATGTTAGAAATTAATTTACATGTCGAGTCGTAAACCACGAGGTGGCAGGGAGATTTCTGATGAGGGAATCGTCAATATCTTGTCATGTTTGTAGAACAAACGCATGGTAATCCTTTCGTATGACCTATTTGACGAGTATTACTTTGTAAATATTGAAGTTTCGGCAATAAAGTTATGCGTCATGTTAATGATTGCCGTGAAAAGTGAATCCCAATTAAGGTTTAAAAGGCGTCAACCAAGTAGATGCCGTATTTGCAAACAGGATATATGTGTGAAAAGCGCATTGTATCGACCACAAAGCTTCTTCATAGGGGTTATCTGAATGATAGATACAATATTCACATCTTTGCAATTGTATTCGAATAGCTTTAATGTTTATTTTCAATACAGATCAATATACACGCTGTATAAAGTAAATACACATTTATTTGTTCAATGCTGAAGTATATTTATAAGTTATTTCTTAATCGAATTTTTTTGTAATGTCGTACCGTGTATGTTCTACTGTTGTAATTTTTTTGTGTGCGGGTCCTTGGTGATTTGTGTCATACAGCGTTTTTTCAATATTGGATTTCTATGCAGCTGTCATGTTCACCTTTTTATTCGACGTTCTTTTATATAAGATACTTCAGTTCTCTGTAAGGAATAAACTCAGTCGGAAATGTACGAGATTTTGTTTGAAAATAAAACATGAATATATTTCATCTAGATCGTGTGTTATGTGCAAAAATTACCAAAACATACTATTATCAAATGAACCCATTGCTTTAAATTGAAATAAATTTTTATACTTCTTTGTGTATTGCAATGTAATATAAAATGAATAAATTAAGAACTACAATCAATAAGAGGTATTAAAGAAAAAAAGAGGAGTTACTGGCTCAGTTATGTGGCAGAAGTCACCATGGAGCTATAAAATACATGAATATAAATAATATACTAGCACATATATCACATTGCAAAAATATTTGATTGTAGTGCAATTACAATACCGACTTAGGACGGTCATTTAATTCAACAAAAGCCAAACAAATGGTGTGGTTAACCGGTTTACGGGCCCACCTTCCCACTCACCGTAACAGCAGAACAATCAAAGGACGTACATTTAAAAATTTATAAATAATCTTCCATATAAAGAACAAGGGTCAACAGGTATCGCATAATGAGAGGTCATAAAAATATAAACACGTAAGGTATTGTAAAACACATAATATTATAAAAATATGTGCAACATCAACATGATAAACCGTGCACTGCCAGTCTGAATATAATCTTATTTATTAAAACGTACAAATATATTTTAATATGATCTGGTTGTAATCTGGGATGTAATACAATGGATTTATATGCGCAATGTTCTTTAGATATCACCCAAACCTTGGTCACTTTAATATAAGAGAACATTGCCCAAGGGGCAGAGCGAATCAAAACTGATGATCGGAAAGCCTGAAACGTTTTGGACAGAATTTTCTCTGATCATTAATCTTACTTGATTTTCGATTTCTGTCGAAAAAAAAACCTTCTTGCGTACGTTGCACATTGATTTAATACATATCTAGTATGAAAGTAAACAACGAAATATTGAAGGGTTAGTCATATCTCGAATCCATGGAAAACATACTTTTCTACATGTTTTCCTTGTTGTTCGATATCAAAAGCAACTTTTTATAGCAGTATAATATCTTGCAGAAAGAAACCATTCCTGTACTGAACCAATAGTGGCTTTTTGATTCGATCGTTTTCATAATTCATATGTGGATGCATCCCGCAGTGATTTGTTGGGAATGTCATCATTTCAATTTTCGTGGCCTCATCGAATTTGCTAATTGAGAGGAAGTTGAATGCAATTAAATAAATGAAGTTAATATCCATCTCCGTGTAAAATAATAATCTTGAAGAGGAACAGTTTAATTGATCATGATAGTGTGCTTCTAACAACATTCTAACAATAATTCCAGTAAAAGTTATACGCTGCCATAATTATTCATTAAAAAGAGAAAATAAAAAAGAGAACACACGTTAAGGTTTCTGCTGAAAGCAAGCCTCTCACCATAAAAAGCCGAGATGTTTCCATAAAAGTTTAAGGGAGCGAGGTCAACCTAGGTCCACCTCGCTCCCGTACATTTTATGAATTCTAAATGAACACCGAACCAAATGCTCGAACATAGCTTTCTCCCACAGTATAAAAGAATCAGGCGTAGTCATGCAACCGTGACACTTGATCGAAGACACGGTAAAGACAACATGGAGTCGCAAACAGAAGTACATGTAATTATTTTTATATATTTAATTTTTGTCTTTATGTTTTGAAGCAGCATGCATAAATACAATGTAATACGGAGTTGGTTATTACAATAGACCACATAACACTATTATGTTGTGTATAATTGTATATGTCGCCACGAAAAGGCCACCTACCAAACAGTGCGCAACACAAATAAACAAAAGTTGAACAAACAATTATATTACATGTACTAGTTATTTAAATATTGTAATATGGCCGGTTATGACATATATCATAATTTACAAGTAGTATCGTGTGTTCAATTGTACTTGTTACAAACCCCACCTTCCCCATGCAAATGTAAAAAGGCAAATGAGATATAGATTAATTCAAAACTTACAATTTTCAGATTAAATCCTTTCTCCAAATTACAAGAGTCAAATTCCAATACACCACAACGGACCGCACATTTGGAAAGCATACTAATATTCATACATATATTCTTTCCTGTTGACAAATACACATCAGTTTACACATCTGTTTCTTAACACAACTTTTGGAGTGTTCGAATAAGTAACATACAAACCGGAAATAGTTTTGATTGAAGACGAATTCTTCAGAATAGATTCTGTTTACGATCCTACACAGCAGGTGCAATAGTGTTACTGTAAAGTATGAGAGTCATACTTAATCATACATAAAAAATCAGGAACGAATAAATCAATTTTGAATGAAAAAGCTAAAGAGGAGGGGGTGTTACCGATCTAAAGTATAATGTGGTAACTTTACAGCCATGAAAACGGCTTATCTCTTACATTGGCAGTAAAGAATTTTATGACAAAGGATGTGTGTAAGGGAAGTGGGGTTCTTATCATCCATGCTCCTTTCTCTGTATCCGCCAACGGAAAACCATCCAGATTAATTTTTGATTTGGAAAGGAGGCGCGTATTTTTATAGTATTGGACTAGCCCTTTCATTACGTATGTCCACACTCCAATACAGACATATTGGACAAAGAAGCGTAACATCTAAATTGTGAGAGAAGAAAAATCTGCGCCAGACAAAAAGGTTCCAGTCTCAAAATTAATTCAAAATGTCCTTGTGTGTAAAAATTTCCGAAAGGGTGGGGTTTTTTTTCCGTCCCAAGTACCGCACCCATAATTCTGGCATCTGGATTGGCAAAGGTACTAGTTCATTTTATTCTATTTTATGTAGATTTTGTAGATTTCAAGTAGATGTACATTTTTCATCGATAATAGTACGGAAACAGAAAACCATATGGCACTTTTGTGTTAATTTATATCATGTTTGACGCACTAGTCTATTGTTCAAATATATTCAAGAACTGCTAAAATTGTTATCCTAGCAACCAGCGTTTTTTGAAACACCCAATGGAAAATAAAACACTGCTAAAGGTCACAATATGACGCTTACTGTTGATGTTTGGTAACTGTAACACCATTGTATTGAACGTTATCAGGCGCTGTGGAATAACGGAAGCAAACATAGACGGAGGAACCGACCAAACGCTTTTCGCTCAAAATCTCTTAGTTCAGTGCAAAAAAGGGGGAGGGTTAAGAGAAAGGAAGAAAGTGTTTAAAAATCAAATATTAATTAGAAATGATCAAAATGCTGTTCTTTTATAACTATTCGACTTCATCTGGGTCCCATGTATAATATTAAACAAAACCGTGCGGAACTTCCAACCCTTCCACCGTTCTTAGCCGAAAAAAGAAAGAATAGATGAAAAGAAAATAAATGTATGTTGTTTGAAGACCTGACAGTTTTTTTTTTTCTTCTCTCCATTATTTCTGTCTTTTATAACATACAAATGTAAATTGATTCATTGATTTTTGTTTGACGTTAAACCTCGAATATTGCACGTATATGGTGATGGCATCTTCCTGATGCGGGGCACACAAATTTTGACCTTTGCATCGGACTCACCCGAAGCAGCGAGGGATCTTTAACGTACCGTGCATACCACGACTTGGGGCCTCGGTTTTTACTGTTTCATCCGACAGACAGGACACCGACATGACCAGGGCGGGACTCGAACCCGATCAGTAGTTGAGCGCGATAACACTAAGCCACATCGGCCTCATACAAATGTAAAATAACACATGTAACTGAACACCCTGAAGTCAAGAAATCAACCTCTTAAACATAGTGGCGCAATCCGGGAATCGAACCCGGATCGTCGGCGCCGCAAGCCAAGCGCTTAACCACTACACCACGCCTACCCCTATACTAGAGAGAACTTGGAAGAAAAGTCAAATTTTATCAAATTGTAGACCTTCATATCTGTAAAGCTTTTTTTCAAATTCTATATAAGATTGTCATATTAAATGCCTATTGTGGAAAGATTTTTCTCAGGATTGTCTGATATTACACATTTTAATACTTACTTTACTTGGGAGTTTACGGAAAATATAACTGATATGGCGTAAAAAAAACTATTTTCCTTTGCGCTAACGTACTGCTTTGATGTTTGTTTTAATTGTGAAGTCATACAAAACGCTATGATCATTTATTTAGAGGCGTAGTATTGACAGCCATTGCATGTAGCGATTTCGTTCATCTACATTGCTACTAAATAACAACAAATAACTCAAAATGTTATGTCCATGCTTTTTCTACTACAATATTCTCATTGTAGATTTAAAGCTATGGTCCTGATTACTGAATTAGACGATTTCTAACGCATAGACCATGACGATGGTAGGAATTATTTCAAGTTAACTAGTTCCATCCTTTAAATACTACCCAACTACATTTAACCCAACATTCTGTCTGTAATATATTCGTTTACTTAAAATTCAGTCGAAAAATGCTCATATAGGGAAAACACATTTGTATCGCTGTTTCTTTAATTCTTAAAATGCGTGTTATACATACATTTGTACGCATTATAGGAAGACTTTAAATGTCTCACACTAACAAACTTATATATTATGGGCTATTTTGCCCTCAACGGCTATACCTCGTTTGTGGTAATGTGTCATAAATCAAAGCTCATTTCGAAATTCTAATTATAGTTGATGTCATCTAGGACCACCGCATAATCTTTATTTTCTATCAATAATTTTTACCATATTTGCAACTTATACCACGATACTATATACGACTTTTCTCTATCCTTTGATTATACCGCTTGTAAAATAAGTAGAAGTGTCGGCCACTAAACGTTTACCGTACTAAGTCGGAGTCAGAATTGAAAACTTGCATGATGTGCGTATTTTCTTATTTTGTGCATGTCCATGGCAACTTTTACATACAATTCAGTTTTCTGTCTTTTGGTTGCTTACAAAAATGTGTTTGCTTTTCCCAGTTCTATTACTGATTCTATTTTTAATGAATTAAACAAATAAAATTTAGTAAGAATATTTTATGATTTCTTATTTGAGACCCGAGTCATTAGCTAGCTAGGGACAAAAATGGACATTCATGTGTCGCTGGAACTTAGACCAGGTCCCGTTGAAGTCCTTAATTCAAGCAAGTCACACACACACACACACACACACACACACACACACACACACACACACACACACACACACACACACACACAGCCATTGCAAGAAATGTATAAATTTATTATGAATAACAGTACAAACAACACAATACAATGCAATCAACCAGCACTGGTATTCGCCGAGTGGTTATAATTGTTATAAGAGCATATATACATGGAATAATTTATTGTACCATAGGCGATTTCGATAAATTCTCTAATTATGAAGATAACAAAAATATTTTAAGAACATACTAGTTATCAAATTGATCTTGATCTAAAATAAAACTCCAAAACTTACTGAATATTGAAGGTTCAAGCTGTGTATTTAGGATATACTATTTATTTTAGTCCCTAGTTTCAGAATGATGTGCTACCAGTTTTTAACAGTAAATGTTAAGTACATGTATATATCTCAAGCAATTCATCTCGTTCTGCAATATGATGCATCTAAAACATTTAATAACCACGAACGGTATTGATTCGTTAGAAATAATACAAAAGAAATACACATTAATTGCAGTTGTGGATCAGTACTGTCTTACAAAGACATAAATAATCAAAACCAGGGAATATAGCATTTTCAATTGAAAATCAATTTTGAATATTGCTGTGCAACAAAAGAATTGTGAAACACGTTGTTAGTCACTGTACGACTTCGTTACACAAAAATACATTGACATTTTTATATATAATATTTCCATTGACAAAGTCAGCAAAGCAGTCTGTAGAAATCCCTAGGTCCATCTGAGGCTTGTTGCTGCGTCCTGGGAGAACAGAATTTGAATTCCTATATCACAGTAAATATCAGTATCGTTAGCACGTAGGCTTCTCTGTTGCATAGGTTTTAATTCATTGTTATGAACCAAGTGCAAGATTCAAGAGACAAAAACAAACATTTTCATAAATGAGTATTGATTATAAACAGAGAAATATTCCCGTTATACAAAGATGTGATAAACCTATCAAATTTCAAATTTTATTGCAATCTGGATTTCATGGTAATAGACAACAGTAAATTGAATATTGTTAGTTGGTCAACCGTTCATTCTCTTCTGATGGCAGTTTGATTACACTTGATAAGCTATGAGAAGAGGATAATGAAATTGGTGGAATTAGTGAAGATTATGTGGTACATATACTTAAATATATGTGATATATGTTTCTGAAGTACATTTATGAATGGATACATCATAATTTTTAAGGGGGGGGGGGGCGCTTAGTTTTTTTCTTCTGTCATAGCAATGATAACGATACATACAACAAAACCAAAAGTTCAATAAGGAATATTGTATCTCTGTGACTTCAGGAATATTGTATCTCTGTGACTTCACAGTATTGGTAGAGGTTGGCCATTTGTCATTCTGAAATAATAACTAGACATAACTATTTATACTTATAATGTTTATAATTTGTAAATTATTGTATCTGTAAAACATTTACACCACTTTCAAGAAGTAAAGAATGCTTGAGTAAAACCACGTTTATAAAAGATCAGGAAGTTTTAGAGAAATAAGCTGGTACATTTGGATCTACCCAACCGGGTATATAAAACTGTGAACATACCACATTTCAATTCCAGAATTTTAACAACTCCGTTATCACATCCAATCCACAGTGTGTCTTCATAAATTGCCACTGATCTCGGACAATGCAGACCTTCAGCCCCGGTCATTAAATACTGTATGAACTGCCCGTCAAAATTCAGCATATGGATAGCATCGTTCTTCAGGTCAGGCAGTATAATGTGGCCATGGCGGTCACAGCAAACACCGCCTGCAACTAATTTCTCCTTCATCGAAGGCTGACCCGTATAAGTGAATCGGAACTTTTCCTCACTGGTGATCACTACCAATCTGCTCCGCTGATCCCTGTCTACAATGTCCACTACACAAAGGTCATTGTTAACATTTCTGGCTATTCTGTAAGGGTTAATAAACAACTTTCTTCCCAGATGATCCATCTTGTACATTGTATGCATATGTCCAGATATTGTCATTATTTTCACTTTTCCTGCACTCTCTGGTGAGATATCACATGCATAGCAATCGCATATTCCTACCAGCATCCTACCATCACTGGACAAGCATAATGAACGAGGGCGTAATTGTTCGATGGATTATACGAGTGTTACGTCGCCAGAAGGAGAAATGCGACGAATAACCTTTTCCATGAAATCAGTTATTATAATGTTTTTGTTCCAGAAAACAAAATCTGAAAAATCACTTCCGGTGTTTCTCGAATCCTGGATTTCCCCAGTTTTGTTAATAAGATGGACCTCCGTCTCACTACCACAATGAATCCAGGCCTCCTTTGTTGTAAGTGGTACTATATGAAACACACTACTGTTTCCATAATTGACAGTTGTAACGTCCGTTACCGTCACAGTTGAAATGCTATGGTCGCAGATGTCTTGGGATTTCTTAATATGGCCAAACATCTCCTGTATTTGTTTTACATCGATCGTGCCCTCTTTGAATTCTATGTTTTTGTTCCGACGGCCTAGTTGAAGTTTCTGAGCATGGAATTCTTCGCTTTTTTCCATGACTGTCTTGTCATCGGCTGCAAGTATAACAAGTACATCGGGTAATGTGCCATCGGAATATTGACTTAAAAACAAAATAGTGAGTAATGACAATCACTGCCACCCAGAAAAATCCAAAAGTGGGATTATATGCCATTAATTTAATGTTTTCTAATTTTCAACGGCTTCTATCTCATAAATGCCACACAGACTTGGAAAAAAGACAAATCGCAAGCAAAGCATGTTTGAGTTTTTGTTTTACGATTGCTATTGCCTTAAGTGAGAAATATGATCAGGAATATGTCATCTATGTATGCCTTTCCCGTGATTTCAAATGTTGATGTTCATATCAACAATATTTAGAATAATATTGTTAATATATGCCTAAAACTTGCTATGTCTGCGATGCCGCTAAAGATAAAACCAACGGCATTCCCCAAAATATATTTTGAACCTACTTTTATTAGAGAATCGGGTATTATACAAATCTCGAAATGGACACGTATAGTTGGTGAACCCCATGAGGAGACTGAAGGTTCGACCAAATATCAATGGGCATAAATGATCTCAACAGTTCATAAAATGTATATTTATACCTGTATGTATTAGCGTCTGAAAGAATACAGCAAATGATTCCATAGTCTCTGTGTCACGCAGTGTATTTGCATTTTCATTTCCGCTTAGTGACTCCATCTCTGTCAGGAGGGAATCGGCATATTCGTCTACCACATTTTTCAACTTATTACGCATTACGTTGATCGGAGTATTTCCCTTGGCTTGGAGGGATGGTATGATCTTCTGAGAGATGTTTTCATAATTGCGCATGCTATTTTCTTTTGCTTTTCGTACGAACTTCTTCATCATTGACCATTCATGGTCTTTATGATCGGTTTTCACACACTCTTCGCAAGCCCTCTTCACACAGGTATTGCAAAAGTAATCGAAATCCTCTCTATGCTTTCTACATGTCTGTGCAGCATCATCGAAGTAGTCTGAAGAGTTCGTTTCACCTGTGCCCTCTGAAGTTAAATGTATGTCCTGGAGTTCCTCAGTCATGATGTAAATCTACAACATAAAATCTTCTTTATCAAATATAGAACATATATACCTTTTAATTTTGTGCACCATATTATGCGCATTTCGACAAGTTATGTCTCTTCAGTGATGCTCGTTGCCGAATGAATGGAATTCTCAAAATATATAAAAATATGAAGAGCAGTGTTGAAGCCAAAATGACCGAAAGGTGAACCAAAAACTATATCTAAGGACAGAGCTATGCACGAGGGAGATACTCCTTAGTTTTAGAGTGATTTACTTAATTTGATGTCTGAAAATTTTAAGTATATATTTCATGTCAGTACAAAAGCACTGAAAACTTATGACTTATGATGCCCTCGGGGACTATCAGTCTACCAGCAGTGACACCGGCCTAGTGGTTATAACAAATATAGAACATATATACCTTTTAATTTTTTGCACCATATTATGCGCATTTCGACAAGTTATGTCTCTTCAGTGATGCTCGTGGCCGAATAAATGGAATTCTCAAATATATAAAAATATGAAGAGCAGTGTTGAAGCCAAAATGAAAATCGTCTTCATCAAGATTTTCTAAAAATTATGTATATAAAAGATTTTATATCACTGTTTTACTCTATTAGCATATCTGAAAAGTACTTATTTAGCAATATCAGAAATTGTTGTAAGTAACTGTATGTATAAGTAAAGAACACCCTTAATCTTTAGCTTACAGTAGAGAATAGTAAAATATAATACCTTCAGAAGTCCCGATAATAAATACCTGAAGGTGTATTAATGTGATGCACCATATATCATATTATCTGCCATGATGGCTTTGTCCTATTTTTAAAGAAAATAAGAGGCAAATGCCCGAGTAAGGTAAGATCCCTTTAAATATAGTCAGGACTGATCGCTAATTGAATTCAGGCGAATAAAATGAAGAATGCACAAACAATTCCATTTAAAAAACTCTCAAAACTTTTATCGAAACGAACAAGTACTAATAGTTGAACACAGTATCGAATTCCTTTACCAAGGACATAGACGAATATGATTGGTAAGAAGATAGATAATGATCAACAGGAAATGTTATACTCACGGACGCAATCTAAATCACTTGCAACATATCTCTCCTACATTCACAATTGTTGAGAAATGTTTAGGGTGACCACATTACAGTTGTCATGCACAAGTGTTCGGATCAATCATCATTGATCACTAATAATTGTTGAATACCTGATTATAAAAGCTGAAAACAGGCAGGATCGATGACGGAAATCAGACAACAGTCTGGCTGTTTTCGCCTGTTGTGTGTTACGACTTATTATGTTTAAATGGATAATAGCAAAGCAGCCTGGGTTCGATTGCTGAAAGTGGAATTATATTGACTTCGTATTGGCATTTCTAGGAAATTATGAAGCAGTATCTCAATTATGCATAATTTATCTCTCTCATCAGATTGCAATTTCATGGCAAAATTTATTAGCATGTTATGAGATATATCTTATGCAATATATTTAAAAAGTCCAGATGTTTCGCCTTGTTCTGTGTTATACTGTATATATGCAGTACTGAATTATATTTGTTTCGTTTGTTTGTAAGGGCGGGTTTGGCTCTCCTTTGAATTTTAGGGATCTGTAAATGTCCACTGTGATACATTGTTATTAGTACCAATACTCATGTGACACCAATTACTTTTGTATTTATATTATTGATATGTTTAATGCTATGCTGTAGTTATCTAGACGTTAATTTAATAATAGATAACACTGATTTTGAATATCATAAATCTAATATTTATCTGTCTCAACTTCATATCAATAAAGCGAATATTTCTGATAAAGACATTTTTTGTTTTTTTGTTTTTTTTTTTTTTTTTTGTTTTTTTTTTTTTTTGTTTTTTTGGTTTGTTTATTTGTTTGTATTGTGGTGTTTTTTTATACATTTATAATGCCAGCAATATACATATCTGATAAATGTGACTTTAGATTTCCTAACCTTCTTTGAATGTACCCAGACTCCCATCCCATGGTATTATGTTGCTCAATTGTTTTGGTTCGCTAGAGCGTGCATTAATGTTTTACAAATTACTTCGAAACTATTGACTCAGGGATACACATTGGACTATGTATTGGAAATGTTTACAAATCTTAGGCGAAAACGTTATCTAAGTTTGGAATTATTAATTTTCAGCAATTTGTTTCTAGCAAAACTTACCATCCCAATTTTTATGGTGATTTAGCTTACAATTAATGATGGTCAGATACTTTGATAAACTTTATTTTGTCCAGATCTGAACTTGTCAAACGTTTTCTACATCGACAGTATGAACCCAGGATCATAGCTAAGTCTACTGGTCTTGTTTTGTGCCTTTATATATGTATGACGGACATAGTCTAAATATTTTCAGAGAAGACATTGTCCCGAACAAACGTTAGTTACCGTCGTAGACCGTGTATTTCCTCTCTGAATGTCTTTAGGAATCCTTACTAACAGCTACAGAGGATTGCTGTAAAGAGGTCATATGCTAGACAAGTGACTGATAATATCAAGGAGAGATGGATGCTATATCTAATAATACGATTCACATGGTAAAAATACACTTAAACAAAAAGTGAAAATATACGTTAATGTTGCTTTATAAATTATTATCATAGCTTACAGTTGTGATTGACTTATAAAACAAATATATATAGAGCTTTATATTATTATTATTATAGATGTATACATCCTATGTTCTATGATTTAAAAAAAATAGAGCGCTCGCCTCTCTCTAATGATGCGACCAGAGTTCGATCCCCGGTGTGGTACGTCAGATGGTGAGACTGTCACCAATTTGGCTTTGTGGGTTATCTCCGGGTACTCCGGTTTCCTCCCACACAAACGACGCCCATACCCGAAGCTCTCTGTCAACGAGCAAGATTTATATAAGTTTTAACTTGTTTCTTAATCGTTGTAAAACAGAGTTTTAAAAATTCAAAAACAAAAAAGGAATAAATAAATAAATAAAAAACCAAAAAAACCCCCCCAAAAAATCCTTATATTTGGATTACCGAAACTTTTTATTTTTTATTTTTTAATAAACTTACTTTGATAATCAAATGTTCCGCTCGATTCACATGCGTTTTTGAAAACATCATATTCTAACATTCTAATTCGCCCAAACCTAAAATCGTAAATCTATATGAAGCAGATTTTATTTTATTGACAGGCTGTTAAATGCTTACTTTAAATCAAACGTCACTAGAAGTGATAACAAAATACTGGAAATATTTCATTATATTGAATTGGTCAATTACAAAGATTTCAAGACGTAACGTACGTAACGAGAAAAGTCTGTATTGCCTGCAATGGTACATGTACACATACTTCAGTTTAAGTGCAATGTTCAAAATTTGATCGTGCTATGAAACCAAAGCTGTAGAGAAAATGTGAAATGTAATTCTGTTGGTTCACTTTCCCGTGAATTGGCTCTGTGATTTTGGTTTCGTTTAAATTTGGACCGTTTTCTATAGATAGTAGTATACAGCCAAGCTACAACATATCTAGGCAAGCTCCGCCCATTAAAATATTAATGCTCGCTTTTTACTGTAATCGTGTCCATTAACGATGATTGATACAGAACTCTGGTAGCAAAACTGATGTTTAATATTGAGAGTCATGTAGTAATGTGAGTACAAATCGAAGATATTGTTCCGAAATCCACAACTCGAAGTCAAAGAAACATGACAATACATATGTAAATATAATATAAACAACACGAACCTCTGTCAAAACAGAGGTTGGATCAGGTGCCATGGAGGAAAAGCATGCCCTGCCGATCGGTCACACCCGTCTTGATGCCATAAATATAAGCGAAATAGTATTCGCTGTCACAGAATTAGGAAATGGCACAGCCGTAGTAAAAATAGGTATATATCATAAGCAGCAAGAATACTGTTGTATAATATAGGCAATACAGATGGTTTAGTTACTGTCAACATGTCAGACAACAATACATCGTATTAGCAAATAAGGTCTTTATAACGACAATAAAATTTGCGGAATGTTGACATAAGTCGTGATATCTCATATCATATCATCCTTGTTTGAGTAACTTTTCTCCTAGTAATTGGCTTCGATAAATGAAAGAGCAATACTCAGATGACGCTCGCGCATATCGAATCAATTGGGATACATAAACACCGTACGTAGGTGATAAAGGAATTTTGCTACTAGTATATGGAAAGTTAACAATGGGGAAACTAAAGTCATCACGTTTGTAATAAATTGAAGTAGACCATCTCGGTCGACATCAATAAGTTGATCTAAATATGAAGCACAAGAACTGAATATTGTAGAGTCCCTAATTTCAAGTTCCTTTAGATATACTGTATGTACGTATGTATGTTTTTGTTATTTATAGATAGTACACCATCAATATATCTGAATGTAAAATCAAAGAACAAGGCCAATTGCTTCTTATTTTGACTTATAAGATTTTGTATGAAGTCATTTTCGTACGACGACAGAAACAAATCGGCTAGCAAAGGAGCACAGTTAGTCCCTATAGGGATTCCGAAGGGTTGCTGGAAGAACTGGTCATCGAACACAAGATATATATTCTCAATTAGAAAGTCCAGTATGTTTTTGATGTCATCTTCAGAATACTTATATTTAGATTCAGAGTAGTTTTTCACAAAATATGTATCTGGATATCCTAAAACAATAAATTTATATCTGCGTGAACCCTTTTTGGTGAAGAAACAGTTATCAATAATTCTAAAGAGCCTGCTTTTCAATATATCATGAGGTATGGTGGTATAAAGTGTAGAAAAATCATAGGTCTTAATGAATTTAAGTTCTCAGATTTTCACATTTTAAGTTATTTAATATTTTTTTTTTTTAGTTTTTTAGTATCCAAAACTGATTAACACCACTTCGAGAGTAAATCATATCGGAGTACGTCTGAAGTTTTTCCTTAATTGCAAATAGTATTTTGGTAAGGAGGGCTGATTGAGGTTTGGTGGAGCATTTACAGGATCCTTCAATGAACCTATGTTTATAATAAATATAGAAAATATATACCTTTTAATTTTGTGCACCAGATGCGCATTTCGACAACTTATGTCTCCTCAGTGATGCTCGTGGCCGAATGCTTGGAATTCATTTGTATATAAATATTTGAAGAGCAGTATTGAATCCAAACTGACCGAAAAGTGAACCAAAGAATATCAATCTTTGTGTAATTTAGGGATCCAATATAAATAGGGTAACTCGAACTCACTATCCTTAGTACATAAGTTAAAGGTACGCAACACTGACTTATGGTTATTAATAATTTCATCTAGTTAGAGTGTAGAGCGAGTGTAAGTGGGATTTCCAGTAGATTTGTTAATGCCAAGTACCTCTAAAAGACAATTTATATAAAACGCCTTGCAAATAACAACGATAGTGTTCGAGGTTTTATCAGCTGGTACTAACACATATTTGCAATGTATACTTTCGGATTCTTCTCTGACTCTTGACGTCAAGACGTATGGATGACTGGTCTTCATGTTCCTTTTTAAATTACTAATACGTGTGAACATCAAACCTCTTACACTCTAAACCCATTCTGACAACGTATTTAGCTCAACTTCTTCACGTTTAGGAGCATAGTCCTCTACCGAATCCATAACAATACAGAAGTCGGTTCGCCAATTGAATGTTTAGGTTCTCTAAATTTTGGACACCGGATAATTAATTCACGAAGAGTTATATTGTTCACGATGTTGACATAGCCAGTGATGACGTAACCAACAGGACTATATGTAAATTTGGATCAGGAGCATGAACACGCGGTATGGATTTGCGAAAGATGTTTGATATCTAGGCACTTCAAAGTTTGTTTGTAATTAAAATGTAGCCATTCAACGGTTGAGGCCTCCCTGGAAAACAACGTTTGCTGCATTAACTGCAGACATTAATGTTCGAATATGAGGTAAAAGTAATTAACATATCAATATTATTCATAATGTTTTAATCCTGCTTGTAAATTGAGCTGAAGGTTTGGCCCGTTAACTAATTAACCACGCCATTTGACTGATGATTTACACTTGACTTCCGAGACAACGCTAATTCCTGTTATGTTACGCCTTTAACTCAGGCTTAGTGGAGTGTATACTTTCCACCAGTGGTATGTTCGAAGTTTAGAAAATGCAAAAAAAGAAAGCAAATGGTACTTCATATCTATTGTACCCGTGGAAGGCACAAGTAAGACATATTGCCCGCAAACTATATTTTTTACTTTAAACAAGCCACGCACAAGAAAACGTTGCAAGAAATTATAAATTTATTATGAACGACATCGATATAACATGTCTATAATCATATAATCAAATTCGATAATAAAATCTAAAAACATGTAATGTTAATATTATTATACAGTCAAACCTCGTTATCTCGAAGTCGGAGGGACCGTGGAAAATACTTCGAGATATCCGTAGTTCGAGATATCCAAATTGCAGTTGTTAATGTACGCCGATTCATTTGACATTTGTGATTATTATAGTAGATGTATGAGATATATACATGTACTTATCAATAAATACCCATGTAGATGTGCATATTGTATTGTTCCTAAATAATTAATATAAATCTCATCATACCTTTTATATTTTATGAATATATAGAGAATATACTCCAAAACTGAAAACGTCATGTCTCCTTTTCAGTAACATCGTAATTTAAATCCAATACTGGATATAACTGTCTTATACTATACCTAAAACCGAGGACGGGCTAACACGTAAGACAAGATAAAAAAACACGTCATAATTTGATTTAATTACTATTACTTTGCATAAAAATACATAGACATACACACGGATTGGAAATAGTGATAATTAATGAACAGCATAAAGAAATTTCTTAAAACGCAGGTATGAAAAAGCATCAATTACAGTTAACGTTATTTATCTAATTTTGTGTCGAGTTTAATAAGCTATCATCATTCATTAATATTTGGTATAAATAACAGGGTACGCACGGACGAGATCGATTATGTTATTACTGCGGCTTTGTTCACCGACACGATCAATTGATCACACCACGCGAGCGACCTGTCATTTAGGATAAACGCCGCGGGGAATATTGTCAATAAGAAGCCAACTTCGAGAGAAACCGGGTAAATAAGAACTTCGGGACTTGAAAATGTATTCGAGATAAGCATGGTATTCGACATATCAGTGTTCGACACATCCGGGGCGAATTTAATCATAATATGAAGGATTTTTTTCGAGACCGACGTTCGACTTCGAGATATCCCGGGTATTCGAGATATCAGTGATCGAGATATCGAAGTTTGACTGTACTTAATATTTACATGGGCTACTAACACCTCGTATAGAATATTTTAAAAATTGACTAGATATGGAGTTTTTTTTTCGGCAACTTCATTGCACATCTTGAAAGCCTATAGTCAGTAGCAACACCGTAGACAAATTGCAGTGGTGTTCACCCTGTAGTTACAATTATCATAAGAACATATGTACATATAATAATTCATTGTATTCTATGCGAATTCCATAAAATCTCCAAGTATGCTGATCAAATCTAAATCTTTGGATAACCAAAGTACTGGAATAGCATACCAGTTATCAAATTGATCACAAATAATAAAAAAAAAAAGACTCCAACACTTATTAAACATTCAGTATGTGCACTCTTTATTTTAGACCTTCATTTTGAATAACAGTATCTTTTGAAGTATCTATTTTGGGTCATTCATTAAGTCTTGCACAGATGATGCTAAAACAGAAATATATGCACATTACTTGCAGTTGTGGATCAATACTGTCTTACAAAGACATAATCAAAACAAGGGAATATAGCATTATAGCATTTCCAATGCAATATCAATTTTGAATATTGTTGTGCAGCAAAAGAATTGTGAAACACGTTGTTAGTAAATGCACCACTATACACTGATCAATCAAATCAGCAGCTTGTTCCTGCGTCCTGGTATATAGGAAGTGAAATAATATATCACAGTAAACATCGCTATCGTCAGCACGTAAACGATCCCCTACTGCTTTAGGTCTGTCTCGCTTTATTATGTACGAAATGCAAAATTAAAGAGACAAAACTAATGTCATTTTCATTAACGAATGTTAATTATAAAGACAAAATTTTTCCCGTTTTTCAAAGATGTATTCAACCCATCAAAATTAAAATTCTTTTGCAATTCTCATCCAATTTGAACCATGTGCAAGATTTAAGAGACAAAAACAAACGTCATTTTCATTAACGAGTGTTGATTGTAAACAGAGAAATCTTAAAGTTTTTCAAAAATGTGACCAACCCATCAAATTATTAATTTTATTGCAATCTGGTTTGCATGGTAATACACAACAGTAAATTGAAAAGTGTCTGTTGTCCAACCGTTCATACCCTTCTTATGGGAGTTTGATTAAATTTGATTCACTATGAGACGAGGATACTGGAGTAGTGAACTACGGAACAACATATATGAACTTTATGAATGATATTATGTGGTACATTTACATAAATGTATGTGATATCTGTTAGTAATATACATTTATAGATAAATATATCATACTTTGTTTTCTCATTTTAATTCCAGAATTTTAACAACTCCGTTATCACATCCAATCCACAATGTGTCTTCATAAATTGCCACTGATCTCGGACAATCCAGACCTTCATCCCTGGTCATTAAATACTGTATGAACTGCCCATCAAAATTCAGCATATGAATTGCATTGTTCTTCAGGTCAGATAGTATTATGTGACCATGCCGGTCACAGCCAACATCACCTGCGACTAATTTCTCCTTCATCGAAGGCTGACCCGTATAAGTAAATCGAAACTTTTCCTCACTGGTGATTACTACCAATCTACTCCGCTGATCCCTGTCTATAATGTCCACTACACACAGGTCATTGTTAATATTTCTGGCTATTCTGTAAGGATTGATAAATAACTTTCTTCCTAAATGATCCATCTTGTACATTGTATGCATATTTCCAGATACTGTCATTATTTTCACTTTTCCTGCACTCGCTGGTGAGATATCACATACATAGGAGTCGCATACTCCCACCAGCATCCTACCATCACTGGACAAGCATAATGCACGAGGACGAAACTGTGCGGTGGAACATACGATAGTTACGTCGCCAGAAGGGGAAATGCGACGAATAACCTTTTTCATGAAATCAGTTACGATAATATCTTTGTTCCAGAACACAAAATCTGAAAAATCACTCACGGTTTTTCTCGATTCCCGGGGTTCCCCAGTTTTGTTAACGAGATGGACCTCCTTTTCAGTACCACAATGAATCCAAGCCTCCTTTGTTGTAACTGGTGCTATATGAAATACACTACTATTTCCATAATTGATAGTTGTAACGTCCGTTACCGTCCTTTCCTGGGATTTCTCAATATGGCCAAACATCTCCTGTATTTGTTTTACGTCGATTGTGCCCTCTTTGAATTCTATGTTTTTGTTCCGAAGGCTTATTTTAAGTTTTTGAGCATGGAATTCTTCACTTTTTTCCATTACTGTCTTGTCATCGGCTGTTAACACAACAATATTGACATAAAAACAAAATAGTGAGTAAAGGCAATCACGGTCACCCAGAAACATCCAATGTTGGGACCAGGTGCCATTATCTTAATGTTTTATACATAGAAACAGCATCTCCCACATCAACGCCACACAGATTACAACATAGAATAACAGACCAACTCCGAGCATAGCATTTTTGCACTTTTGTTTTACGATGACTATTGCCTTAAGTGAGAAGTAGATCAAAATTTTGCCATCTATTTATGCCTTTCTCGTGATTTCAAAATCTGATGTTCATATAATTACAATTAAATTGATAAAATATAACTGAAATTTTGCAATATTCATGATGATATAACCAACGTCATACCCCAAAATATATTCGGCATATTTTGGACCTATTTTCATTAAAGAATCGGGCATTCTATAAAACTCGAAATGAACACATAAAGCTGATGAACCCCATGAGGAGACTGCAGGTTCGACCAAGTATCAATGGGCATAAATATTCTCCTAAGCAACAATTCATGAAAATGTATATTTATACCTGTATGTATAAGTCTCAGAAAGAATGCCGCAAATGATTCCATGTTCTCTATGTCTCGCAGTCTACTCCCATTTTCATTTCCTTTTAGTGACTCCATCTCTGTCAGGAGGGAATCTGCATATTCGTCTACCACACTTTTCAACTTATTACGCATTGCGTTGATCTGCGTATTTTCCGCGGCTTGGAGGGATGGTATGATCTTCTGAGAGATGTTTTCATAACTGCGCATGCTATTTTCTTTTGCTTTTCGTACGAACTTCTTCATCATTGACCATTCATGGTCTTTATGTTCGCCTTTCACACATTCTTCACAAGCCCTCTTCACACAGGTATTGCAGAAGTAATCGAAATCCTCTCCATGCTTTGTACATGTCTGTGTAGCATCATCCAAGTAATCCGAAGAATTCAGTACATCTGTGCAATCCGAAGTTAAATTTATGTCCTGGATTTCCTCAGTCATGATGTTTGTCTAGAATATTGAAATCATCTTAATCAAAATCTTCTTCATCATGATTTTTAAACATGTCATTTATTTATATAAATGTTTTAATAACACTGTTTTACACTGTTAGCATATCTGGCAAATTTTGGTTTTGCTATAACTGTGTGTAATATTGACGAATAGTTCCAAAAACTAAGCCGATGATTAGGTGCTCGATGCCCCGTGTCACGGTAAGCATGGTACTTAAATTTTTAAATGTACGTCCTTTGATTGTTCTGCTGTTACGGTGAGTGGGGAGGTGGGCCCGTAAACCAGTTAACCACACCATTTGTTTGGATTTTGTCAAATTAAATGACCGTCCTAAGTCGGTATCGTAATTGCACTACAATGAAATATTTTTGTAGTGTGTTATATGTGCTAGTATATTATTTATATTCATGTATGGTATAGCTCCTTGTGACTTCTGCCACATATCTGAGCCAGTAACTCCTCTTTTTTCTTAAAGGAAACCTGACTGTTTCGGGTAGTATAATTTTCTATACAATGCAACAAGTAGATGCCTTTACCATATGAGTGGAATCGTGGAGTGACATAAGATAATAATCAGTAAAACAAAAATTAAATGCTTACAGGGTATTCAAAGACCTTTAAGAAGTCATAGCACAATTTGATAAAGGCGAGTGGCATCTTGTATAGCATTGATAAATTATTTGATATTTTACATGCACTGCAGAAACAACATACTAATTTAACCTGGGCCTCGAGTAAATCATGCGACAGTGACACACGTGCATATCATCAGGTCAAACAGTGTTTGATAATAAATAAAAAAAAAACGTCTAAACACTAGTCTTAGTATGTGAACTGAGCATAAAATAAACATTAGACTGAACCAAGGTAAACCTCTTTAAACAGGTCAGAGAGATAGGGATGATGAACACCTACAGAAGTTCTTATCAGTTCAAGGTGTAGAAGTCTGGTGGCCGATATTGATAAAGCGAATTCTACGAACTCACCTATCTAAATTTGTGGATACAATCCCTTAAAGCTAAGTCAAGTTGATTTGCTACAAGAAAAATAATTCAACTATTAATGTAAATATAAACTAAACAATCATCGTTTTACATGTTGACTTTCTTGTTTGATTTTATTTTGAAATATATTTTATTGTTGTAGTTCAATATCACCCTTATTATTCATTGTATCGTTTTATCCATTCTTTCTAAAATTATGTCGTTAACATTGAACTATACTAGTTAGAAAAATATTATGACCTCGGTGGACAGGAGGCGCGTTTTTTCCGTGACACCTTATCTCATCTGTACTGTTATTTCGTATCTATTTGTCTATATCCCCTACTGTGTCTTGTATTCCGGAATTTTTAACTGCGCGTGACATTTTATCATATAACATAATTGCATATTCCTTCACCCACACTTCACAGGTTTTCAGATAGAAACCTGTGTGTCAAAGTACACTATCATTAAATATAGTTCTTTGATCTCTCCATTAAAATTGGATTTTTGTTCATTGTCCCCTTGATGGGTGTTTATCGGTATATGTCTAAATGCTTTACCGTAGTACTTTCATAACGGACCTCCAATTATCAGCCATCAGATATTATTCATTCGTCAGTTGTTCGAAACTTTAACCACTGATTAAACCAACAAATGGTTACAATTCATCTACATATATTTTTGAAATGAGAAAAGACTTTCAGTCATAGTCTATGTAATAATTTGTAGCATATGAAAGAGACTTTGTAAAGTAATTTAAATTTTACGGGAATCTCATAAGTTAAAGTAATTGGTAAGCTGAACCAGAGATTAAATTTTCGAACACCTGGCCCCAGTTCGCTAACGCAATTTAAATACAAACAAAAATGAGAAGTATTTGTAGTTTACTTCAGTCAGATATATTTTTCTATTAAGGGAAGTTATACACGGATATTTAAAAAAGTACATCATATTCTTGTTTCTGCCTGCGTATGCACTTATGTTTATCGGATATCACCAAAGCAGACCCGTCATGTCCCATGCTGTTCCTATACCTCTAACCAAAACCTGAAAGGCGCCGGCGTCCTCTATTTGGTTTAGCGCCATGTTGAATCTGATTTGCTTAAGATAATTATAAGTACGGTTACGTAACATTGTTTTCTAGATACCTAAGGAATACCATCAAATTTGCTGATTATTTGCATTGTTCATTTACTGGAATATATATCTCCATCATTAATAAAAATTCATTGAATATTATGTTTGTTAAGACAAAATATCCCTTCCGACGCATATTATCAATTAAATGCATATCTACACAATTTTAACAAAATAGCATACCTGTGAAAATATAAAAATGTTGTTACAGCATGTTTAAATGTGTCGTGACCGTGGAGAAATACTGCACACTGGAGGCTAAAGGATTTCTATAGTTCACTATCTTGACATACTTAAGAAATAAAGGTCAGGTGTATAGGGCGATACCTCTCAACGATAAGAAAGAACATACTTTCAAGTAATGTGTTCATAAAATAAGATCAATAAAGCGTTATTTTACGTTTTGTATGTAAACTTAAAGTACTATTAGAATGATCACAATTTTTCTATATTATGTGCCTATCTACATAAAAGAGTCGCTCACAAAATATTATGCTCATGCATGACACCGATCTCAAGGTATATACAATAAGCAATAAAAAGTTCGATAGCTTTTGTCAGTAGTTAATCGCCATAATATGTGACGTCAGAAGTTGTACAGGTGCTTCTTTTCCCTGATTTTTCATTATTACGTTAAACTTTGAATTGTGACGTCATACTAAATGACGTCTAAAGTTGTACAAACGTTCTGTACAAGTTAAACCGGAAGTCTGTTATTTTGTTTGTGATACTAGGCAAATCGGTATTTTAAAACATCTCCCAGAGAAATACTGAAGCAGGAAAAGTTGTAATTTCTATTAATGGAGGAATAATTCAATAAGTTTTACATAAAAACGCAAAATTCTCCAGCGCTCTAATAGTAATTTAAATTAGAACTTTTCGTCCTAAAAGGAAACAGTGTTGAGTGTTCTGACGTATGATTACGCTAACATAATTCCCCTTCTTTCAAATAAAAGTCAATTTAATAAAGTGATTTATGTCTCCTTGTATATTTAGGTAGTCGGTAAACTGTCATGCAAAAAATGCATACATCTTATATCGGCAAACGTGGACAACTATTGAACTCATGCAAAAATGCATCATATTTATAGTATATTTCCTTGGGTGAGATTGGCCAATGAATTTGCAGTTAACTTTTATAAACACCACTTTTATAATGTTCTTTTAGTGACAGTCAAATCACCCTATTGAAATCAGCTATACGTAAAAGGACACGGTCAAGTCTTAAAACTACGTACACATTCACAGCACAAAGCTTTACTTTCATCACTGTATGCTTTGATCTATTTGTGCTTAAATGACAAAAGTAAATTTGCAGTATATTCACATTATTCTTGTCTGTATGATGGCTTAATGTACTACGCAAGTTTCAAAACTTGACCATTCCCGAACAACATTAATGAGAATATCTAATTCTTTATAACGCGTGTTGTTCTTCCTCGACGGTTGATGATGATTATTTTCTGACCATAGGACCAGCACCCTACATAACTGAAGCACACGTGTCGATCTTCCGTGGAAATTCACTCTGCCTACTTGTTTGAGAAGCGGCGTGGCTCAAATATTAATTCGTGTAACTTTAGACAGGAAACTCTAGAGATGGAATCCCAGGGGAATTTTTTTCATTCATATCTTTCCATTAAGAGAAAGAAACTGAAAAATACAAAAACTTATCTCGGTAGACTTTTACATGCAAAAATAGTGAGGCCCATCGCAAATGACTAAGTTCAAATTAATCAAAATGCGTTGTTTGCAATTTTCGCATCAATAATTTATTGGGAAATATTTTTAACATGTAAATCAAAATCATATCATTAGAATATTCATTTTGTTTTCTTCTCATTTCTCAAATTTCATCTCATTTGGAGTAGAAATAAAGAAATTGGGGCAATTTGAAAATAGCTAAAATCATTAAAATATCTAACGATACCGCGGCGGTACAGCGAGATGTTTATTTTGCCTTATAATTGACGGCGCACTTAGAATCAATGAGCATAAAAGCGATATGTTCACTGGCGTTGTTCGGGGTCACGGTTGTATCAAATCCAGTGAAGTGAGGTTTTTCAGGTAGATACGTCCATTACCTGTAAACAGCTGATCGCCGAAGCGAAAACGATGTGCGAGGCGGGCACACATAAGTTTTTTAAATATATAATTTTCAGTTTTTAATTTATTTCTACCGGCCCATAATATGCGATAAGTATGTTTCCCCCGATTCATTTGATACCATTTTTATGAAAATATACCTAGAAATTACTACAAACATTTGAAAATAAAAAGATAGCGTCTTACTCTTTGCCAAAACAACGGTCCGCCATATTATTTTCACGAGTCATTTGATTACATCGATATAAATAGTAAACAATCGTACATTATAAAGTTCTCAAATAAGAGAACACATAACGAAAACAATGTCTATAGAAGTAATTATGATTATCTTATTTGTGAAAAAATTACCCCGAAAGTATTATTTACAAAGTTTTATTTCTCAAAAGTTTCATTTCATCATTTATGATGTAATTTAAAGAACAGCGTGGGTGCGTGGGTTAATACTTACCATGAACGATTTTTATATTCGAATTGATAATTATTGGTATTTACATTAATTAAATATTTGACGATTTCATATAGTTTATTGTAATTTTGTAGCTCTATTAATACGATTTTACATGTGTTTCCTCTGACTCGGGGCGACCTCCACGTATTGTCGTATAGAATTATGTACAGAAATACACATTTCAATGTAATAAATACCAATGTAAAGATGATGGATAAATCCAAACCACAATTCCAAAAATCATGAAACCATAGGACATACAAAATCAGTGAAAATGAAAAACAAATGGAAAATAACAAAATATGTCTACTTGAAGAGCATATGTGAACCCCTGTGATGGAGTGAGATCAGGTGCCCGGGGAGAGTGAGCATCTCCTGCAGACATTTATTGTGCGATGAAGTAAGACATCATTTCATCATTTAGTTTACATTGACCCCACTGTTTACAACTTCAGACTTACATTTTAATTGCAGATAAGTCTAGACCTCTGCGAAAGGAAGGTGGGGGGATAATTTATTCATATTTAAGGAAGACATTTTTGTTAAAGCAAAAATGACAAGACTAAGAGCCTCTTTTGATTCAAATAATTTGGTTTTAATCCTCTTTAATTAATTTTGGTATTTATATCAGTGGCGAATCCAGAATTTCCGAAATGCGAGGGGGGGGGGGGGGGCACAGGTGAAAGACTAGTATAAACTAAAATACTCTGCCAATTTAGGGGCGAAATCTGAAGATTTACTCATATTTGTGGCAAAAAGAGGGAGCGACCCCCTATAAATCCGCCACTATAGATATTAAAATGAGAGAACAAGTATATAACAATGAGAAAACAAGTTATGTTAAGGTACTACGAAACGCGTGACCTAAGATTCACGAAAAAAAAAGAAATAAAGGTTTTAAATTTGTAATTTTTTATTTAGATAACTGTGTATTGAAGACTTTATAGAAAATAATTCTAATTTTAATATTCCCCGATATACCTGTAATTGGCACTCGAAAACGTGTGTTTTTCAGTACAGCTCGCATGAAAACACCAGCGACAGCGTTGACTCTTCGTCATGTGCAATCAGATGGCCAGTCCCAAGACGAATTCTATAATATCTTTAATAGTTGACTTCCTAATCAAGTTGCAAAATTTTCAATATATCGAGGGTATATCGGGGTAACGTCGTCTAGGGCGATCACCTTTCACCTGTGCGGCTAAATTATTACGTAATATCACCTCAACCGGCTGTCTGACCCAGCAAATATCAACCTTCATTTCGTACATTTTAACAGCTTTCAGATATTAATTAGCGATCTTAACAAACTGGGTATTCATATTAATGAAAGACAAGGACTAATTATCAGGTTTCCTGTTAATTGTGAAGGATTATCATGAAGGAGACATAAAGGAACAGGAATTGAAATTAACCAAACTTTACGACAATTTGTATTTATGAAGAGTTTATATTTGAGATTATACCACTTTTATTAAAAGTTTTTATGTTTTTAAAATAATGAATATGATACATATAGTAGATTAATATGAAAAATTAAGCTATACTATGATCAATTAAAAGTTATGTGATATTTTTCACATTTTTTTAAAGAGTTATCCGCCCCTGGTTTAGGTAAAAATGTTTTTGCTTATACAGAGCTTATTTTTTGTCATACAATCTAAATTCCTTCAAATATCCTAATAAGTAACCATTTTAAATAAGTTTTTACATTATTATGAATCCTTGTATAAGTTTTTAGAAAAATGACCTTGGACATTTGGACTTCGTCATTTTCATCAAAGTAAAAAAGCATTCTTCGTCAAGTTTAAGAGATGATATTTGAGATGATAAGGCTTACAACCAATGTTTTTATTTTCTTTTCGTAATACCTGTAGTACATAAAGTAGATTAATGTAAATAAATCACAAATCTTATGCATAACTGATTAAGTTATACACTCATAAAACTGCGAGGTTGTGCATTTTCATTTGCTTGAAAAAGGTGTGAAAATGCAATATTGTCAATTTTCAAATCCTCATATCTTGTAAAGTACTCGAGATAAACCCCTGAAATTTTCAGAGTTTGTTGACTATAAAACATGCTTTGTAACTTACTTATTCTTTGGTATATTGTGATACAAATAAATTATTTATAGGTATCTAAAAGTATATCTCATGTGTTTTTAAGGAAAGAGTTTGGGCCTCCCTAGCAAAAATGCTATTCTCTGCAAATGTCAAAATACGAAAGTAACTGGTGTTGCGTGACTATCGCACAAACAATTGTGTACCACAATGGACATTATAAACCCCTAAAATTCAGAAAACCAGGTGCTCACGAGGAGTAAGCACATCGCTGCGGAAAAACCTTGTTTTAACGTAAAATACGCCCTATAATTAAGAGTTTTCGAATGTTACACTTCTACAATTGTTTCATATGACTTCGGGAACATCTTGTCTATCACCAAATCCTACACATTTATTAACCTTTCATGAATTCTGCACCATTCGATTTGGATAAAATTAAATACGAATCGCACATCCATTTTCGTGAACAAATCAAAGTTCAAGTGGTTTTGAATTCCGATGCTATTGAAGCAAAAAGAAAAAAAATAGAACATTTTAATGCAGTTATGATGTTATTTACGTTGGTAAAGTGGGCTCCCGTAAACCGGTTAACCACACCAATTGAATGACGTTTGTTACTTCAATTGACCGTCCTAAGTCGGTATCGTAACTGTAGCACAATCGAATATTTTTGTGATGTCGTTCCGTGTATATTCTCCTGTTATCAGTGTGTGTGTGTGTGTGTGTGTGTGTGTGTGTGTGTGTGTGTGTGTGTGTGTGTGTGTGTGTGTGTGTGTGTGTGTGTGTGTGTGTGTGTGTGTGTGTCCTTGGTGATTTGTGTCATACAGCTTTGTCAGAGGTCTTCTGTTTTCTTTTTATTTAGATTTATTAAGCTTTTCTACATTTTCAAATAGAGTTTAAATGGAAAGCTCAATAGTTAGTGCATCCTTCTTGATAACGGAAGGTACTGGGTTCATTTCCCGGGTCCGGCCACAGTTTTTCACCCTGCCAGTTACATTTTTTAGTATCTACTTATCCTTGACGAACTTTCTCCTAAACCTCAGTCACATGCCGTGGATTACGTAATTATCTTGCATTTTATAAATGTTATTCAAATGTAGAATAAGGAAGTATCCGATGCAATGATATGTAATAAAACAACTTATCAGAATTGAGCTTTAGAAATCAGGAGGCGTAAGCGTCTGACATAATGCTTACCACACCAGACAATACTGATGACACAACAATAGTTCAGCACTTGCATTGATTAAATGACATTGTATAGTGAACATCACGTAGTATAGTATCTAGTGTGTATTTTTCAGGACATGACGCACCTCTTCGTCAACGAGAATTGTTAAAAAAAGAGTATTTTACCACATTAATACTTAACACATAGAAAAATGCATATTGAAATTTAAATCCTTATTAATTAATCATTACAATATCAAATTCAGCATTCAGCATATAAAAAATAATGTAATAAACTACTGACAGCATCCATAAATCAGTTGCAAAACCTTGGACGTTATCCTACAAGACCAAGATTTTCTGTTTGTTTTTTGGGTTTTTTTTTTTTCTTTGTTTTTTACATTTCTTCAGAGGCAACATTATGTTATGTACGTGTCAGCTTGTATACTTTGTGCAAACAGGAATTTAACAAATGGAACATAAAATTATTCATACTTCAGTTAAAGCCTCAGCGGATACTGTTTCATGACATAACAAGTAACTCTTCCGTGGTATATCATATTATTATTATTATTATTATTATTATTATTATTATTATTATTATTATTATTGTTAATTTTGTTGTTGCTGTTTGCTTCTTTTTTATTTTATTTTTTTATTATTATTATTTTTTGTTTGTTTGTTAGCCTTTCTGTCTGTGATGTCTTTTGTCATAAGACTGACTCAGATGACTGTATGCTTTCGTTTGGTAACAAAGATTTAAATAATTATCCCTCTCCGTTTTCCATGAGTTGATTGTGGGAAAAAATAGAATGTTCCCCATTTCTGTGAATAGGATTTAACAGTTTGCACAGATACAAGGAACAGAGTTCACACTGTCAGACTTGTAACATTAAATACACGGTACATGAATGGTGATGAGTGTAGAAAATTATATATATAATATATATGATATAAATTGACATATTGATAGTAAGATTGTAAAGTATTATTAACCATTCATTTGAAAGGTAGCGTAAATTCCATGCTGTCATACAAATTTACTTTCTGACTGCAAAACTCATCACCCACCAGGTGTCCGAATATTCGTCAAATGCTGGGTGTCTGTTAAGATATTTCGGACTACAGCATTTTATGATATAATAAGTATTTAAATACTTTCCTTTAGATATAGATTCTAAGCATGGCTTCAAACCTGGGGAAATGTACGAATCCAAAATGTTCAGAACACAATAGGAAACTTGATTCATTTTGTACACATGTGGGTAGCGAACGTGCGAAATGTGTGTTAAAGGCAAACATAATTTTCATAACTGGACCACAAAAGGACAATTAGTCTGCAAAATAAAAGAAGCGAGGAAATATTATCATGCTCAAATAATAACAGAATCATTCCTTCACTCATAGGAAACCTTCGATTACATCATATGAGAATTTGTGCCGTTCGGGAAAGGTTTATGGCACTTGTTGACGAATATGTAGAGACATTTCCGGAATCAATCGATCGAAATGATGAAATACAAGGTGATATAGAGAGACTACAGTCATTTGCTTCCTTCTTTCAAACGCCATCCATACAGGAAATGATAAATGTTTATAAAGGTAAATTTTGTTTCATCTCATATATTTATTATCATTTACTGTAAGTTGTTATCATATAAACCACGTTTAGGTTATAATTTCATTTGTTATATCGTATCGTACTTGTTCCAATGGTATTTCCATCCCAATTTCTACGGTGATCTCCTGTGAAATCATAAGAAGATGAATGGTTTCGATCATTTTATCTGGTCGGGTTCTAAAACATTGAAACGTCTTATGACCCGTAGAATAGGACTCTACTACAGCCCTGTACAGAATTTTTACATTTGAACGTTACACGCTTACGGAGATTTGGCATATGACGGGACTTGTTGAAACTTTTCTCAGAGGTGTCATGTCCTGATCCTCATCACCTCTGAATGTTCTTACAGACAAAGACTCTGAGCTGGCATCCAGATCGACAGAGCACTGCTTACTCATGTTGGTGCCAATTTATGTGTTGATACTTTGGTCTTACTCTGCATTACTATGCCTTTTATATATTTTATGACCCTCACCTTTGTCAATGTGATCGTTGTTCACTGAACAACGGATTATCTTTTAAATGCACGTCCTTTCATTATACTGCTTTTATTTTGGGCCATGGCGATGGAGACTCAATAAAGGAACTCTCCTCAACCTATTTGTTTTCATTAACCTCACTTTGTTAGGCAGTTATTCCTACAGATAAGATCCTTAAGCCTCCTTTCAAATAGGAAATACACGTTGAATCTATTTGATGTCACTAACATTTCTATTATTTAGATTTATTCCATAATGTTTTATGAACTCCCATCATTAGTAACAATTGGTTCATCTTCTATATATGGAGATTTATTTTATAGCAATTTAAAATATTTATTTACTTGATTAAATGTAAGAATACACTGTACAATTCTAAAGAATAAAACTTTGCATTGATTACTAAATTAACAATGAGTTGCTATTGTCTACTGTGAGTGTGTATGGGAAAATGGGCCTAAGACCACACACAGTGAGTGGTTACTGTCTATTGTGAGTGTGAATGGAAACACGCGACGTAAGTCACACAAAATGAGTGACTATTGTCTATTGTAAATGTGAATGGGAAAACCGGCCGTTGGCCACACACAATGAGTAACTATTATCTACTGTGGGTGTGAATGGGAAAACGGGTCGTAGCCACAAACAATGACTGATCATTGTCTACAGTGAGTGTGAATGGGACCATACACAACGAGTGGCTATTGTCTAGTGTGAGTGTAGATTGGGAAACGGGGCCACACACAGTGAGCGGCTATTTTCATTCAGTTATTGCAGTCATCCGATACAGCAAATAATGAAATTTTTGTACAGTCTTTCGGTTTATGTTTTATGTGAACTATTTTTCTTTTGACAACTACGTAAAACATTATTGTGGAAATGACAGAAGACTTTCATCCACATGTAGAGAAGCTAATAAATCGGATTCGAAAAGGGAGTAATCAATACAGATGCAATTCACGAAATGTTTTGTCATGTTCAGATAAATATATACAACAACGATCAGAGTAAAGAAAACGTTAAAACATTGATATAGTGGATATCGCCACTCTCAAACACGGAGATAGCAACATTCAAAGCATTATCCCATACACCACACATAAAGCTTGGATACACTGTCGCAATGAAAAGCATATCGGCGTTATCGACTACGACGAGCGTAGAAATTTGAAACAACCAGCAAGAAATATAGGAAAGATTTTGGCTTTGGCTGATTTCTGTTTATTTAATGATGATGTTATAGTTCCTCTCTTTAAAGAGATGGAAATCCAGCGAGTGACAAAGTCTGGTGATTTAACTACTTTATGTTCTACAGCACCGCTGCATCCAATCGGATTATATTTGTCCGGTGACAGTGGAATACTCGTAACTCTTGGTGACGGTAACGTGAGAGATATCACATATCAAGTACAGGAGAGGTCAGACTTCTTATATTGAAAGAGCACATAAGAAGGTCGTTTACAACGCGTATATCCGGGATCAATGTGGTTACTTCCCTTATAAAATAACGAGCAATTGTAACAATCAATTATGTGTGTTAGTTCATATCGGCAACGAATTTCGAAGTAAATTGATGTTTATAACTGAGTCCGGTCTAGTACGTTTTACATATACTGGGCAGACAACACTGAGAGAAAGGTTTTCTTCAGAAGGTTTATGTTGTGATGAATATTGGCGGATAATATTATTAGACACACTAAACAATGCTATCCGTATGCTTAGTCCCGATGGCGAGTTTATTCAATTTCTGCTCACTAAGAACAACGAACTTGTCAGACAAAGGGCAGTAGCAATGTACGGTAAGATGCTCTGCGTCGGTTGTAACGAGGGTATCATTAAACTCGTGCGATTGAATAAGATGGTATGAAGTGTAAATGAATCTTAACTTTTATGCAAACATATAAATAACTATTTCTGATTGGTTGATTTAAAGTATATTTTGGTCATTACAATACATGATACATGATTACATCATGTAAAGTTTACATTTGTATCATTGGCCAATGTGGGATTTATTCAATATGACAGATCTTGAAAACACGCTGATATGTAGCCTTTCACTTGGTAATATCATCATATAGAGAATTATTTGGCAGAGGAAGACTGACACTAGAGTGAGTCTTCCTCCCTAAGGGGAAGGGACATAAGAGTAGACCGCCGGGGGAAAGTCTCATTCAAAATTATGCAGCAGGAAATGCTTACTATAGAGTAGGACCGTCGGGGATAGGGGGTCTGTCTATGGGGGAAGGTTCACTTTATAACACCGGCAAAGCAATTTGTACAAATGTTCCAGGTCAAACTGTTATTACTTTGTTTTGAGAGAGTAGCTCATGAAATGATCTATCACACCGATATCTTCCGCACGTATAAGATACCTTACTGTTTAAGGCTCGTCTGTTGCATGGATCTACCATTCTGTTATGCACCAAGTATAAGAATCAAGAGATAAAAGCAAAAGTCAGTTTCATTAACGAGAGAATAACAAATGAATATTTCCATTTTTCAACCCATCAAATTTAAAATTCTATTCTGCATTGCCTGGTAATATTCCGCATTAAAGACAATATTTTTTGTTGGTCAACCGTCCACACTCTGCTCAGTGGTGTTTAATTACATTTGATTCACTGTGAGACGGGGATACTAGAATTAGTCAACTAAGGAACACCATATATGCTTTTCAAATAGTTATATATCATGAGAATTCCAATTATTCGGCCACAAACAACACTGAAGAAACATAAGTTGTCGAAATGCTCATCTGGTGCACAAAATTAAAAAGTATATATGTTCTATTTTTATTATGTGATACATTTAGGTAAATGTATGTGATATCTGTGAGTGAAATATATTTATAAATAAATATATCATAGTTCCTTTTGCTAGCTTAGTTTTTCTTCTGTCATTGCAATGATGAGAATACATACAATTAAGTCCAATCAGGAATATTCTATCACCTTCACTTCACAGTATTCGTAGTGAATGGTCATCTTTCACTCTGAAATAATAATATGACTATACATAATGTGTATACCTTATGAATCATTATATTTGATCTATTTCTATCTCTATAACGATTGGATCAATATTTAACTTGCTACCTCAGTATACACTAGGTCTGTGTCAAATACCACGTTTCGTTTATTTCTTTCTTTGTTTTTTTTTAATCTAAAGCACCTTTATATAACATCAAGATTTGCATTTACATGATGGATTAAAAAAAAAATAAACATACCACATTTTAATTCGAGAATGTTAACAACTCCGTTATCACATCCAATCCACAGTGTGTCCTCATAAATTGCCACTGATCTCGGACAATGCAGACCTTCATCCCTGGTCATTAAATACTGTATGAACTGCCCGTCACAATTCAGCATATGAATTGCGTTGTTGTTTAGGTCAGGTAGTATAATGTGTCCATACCGGTCACAGCAAACACCACCAAGGACAAATTTCTCCGTCATCGAGGGCTGGCCCTTATAAATGAACCTGACTTTTTCAGCACTGTCGACTACAACTAATCTGCTTCTGTGGTCTGTGTCTACAATGTCCACTACACACAGGTCATTGTTAATATTTCTGGCTATTCTGTTGGGGTTAATAAACAACTTTCTTCCTAAATGATCCACCTTGTACATTGTATGCATCTGTCCAGATACTGTCATTATTTTCACCTTTCCTGCACTTGCTGGTGAGATATCCCGTACAAAGGAATCACTCAGTCCTACAAGTATCCGACCATCACCGGACAAGCATAATCCACGAGGTCGCAATGCTTTGGTAGAACAAACAAGTGATACGTCGCCGGAAGGAGATACGCGTCGAATAACCTTTTTGATGAAATCTGTAATAATGATATCTTTGTTCCAGAAAACAAAATCTGAAAAATCACTCCCGGTTTTTCTTGATTCCCTAGTTTCCCCAGCTTTGTTAATTAGATGGACCTCTTTTTCCGTACCACAATGAATCCAGGCTTCTTTTGTTGTAGCTGGTACCATATGTAATATACTACTATTTCCATAATTGACAGTTATGATGTTCGTTACCGTCACCGTTGAAATGCTGATTTCTTGGGATTTCTCAATATGACCAAACATCTCATGTATTTGTTGTATATCGATCGTTCCCTCTTTGAATTCAACTTTTTTGTTGCAAAGGCTTAGTTTGAGTTTCTGAGAATGGAAATCTTCGGTTTTTTTCATCACTGTCATGTCATCGGCTGTAAGTTATAATTTATTGTAATGTATAGCAAGGTCATCTGCCACACAAATTTCAACTTTGGATAACACATTAATCCTGAGTAGAGCATTTAGAAATATTATTGGTGTTTAAAATGTAAATCTCATATTATATTGAAATTGTGGGAAAATATAACGAGACATGCGCAATACAAATAATACAAATAACACTTATTAGGATCTTTGACAAACGCTGACATTATCCAGAAAGAAGAACAGGACTTTGCATGGGGTTTATCCCTCAGGATTCATCTTCAGTTTCCGAGTAAATTTTTTGTCGATCTTTTGTTTTACTATGATTATTGCTTTATGTAAGAAAAGGAATATAACCTCTGGGATTTACGTTCAGTTTCTGAGCAAAATCTTATTTTTCAAACCTCTTTTCTATGACTTGTGCCTGGTGTGAGTGAGGCATTGTCATCTATGTATGCTTCTCCAGTTATTGCAAATACCGATATTCATATATCTACAATAATATTGTTAAAGTATGAATGAAAATTTGCCAAATTCGATGAAACCAAACCCATACACAATAATTCAATAGGAATATTTTGGATGTTTCTCATTAACAGCTCTGGCATTATGTAAAACTCGAAGCGGACGTGTATAGCTGGTTAACCACATTCGGAAACCAGAGATTCGACTAGGTATCCGGGGACATTACTAATCTCCTGAGCAATAATTCATGAAAATGTATATTATTACCTGTATGTATAAGTTTCTGAAAGAATGTAGCAAATGATTCCATAGTCTCTATGTCACGCAGTGTATTTGCATTTTCTTTTCCGCTTAGTGACTCCATCTCTGTCAGGAGGGAATCTGCATATTCGTCTACCACATTTTTCAACTTATTACGCATTGCGTTGATCTGTGTGTTTTCCGCGGATTGGAGGGATGGTATGATCTCATGAGAAATGATTTCGTGATTCCGCATGCTATTTTCTTTTGCTTTTTTTACAAACTTCTTCATCATTGACCATTCATGGTCTTTATGTTCGCCTTTCACACATTCTTCGCAAGCCCTCCTCACACAGGTATTGCAAAAGTAATCAAAATCCTCTCCATGCTTTGTACATGTCTGTGCAGCATCATCGAAGTAATCCGAAGAATTCAGTACATCTGTGCACTCCGAGGTTATGTCCTGGATTTCCTGAGTCATGATGTCTGTCTAGAATATTGAAATCATCTTAATCAAAATCTTCTTTATCACGAGTTTTAAACATGTCATTTATTTATATAAATGTTTTACACTGTTAGCATATCTGGCAATTATAGTTTTTGCTATAACTGTGTGTACTATTCCAAAAAATAAGCCGATGAAAGTTGATCAGGTGCTCGGCTTGTGACCTTAAAGTCCCGGGTTCGACTATAGCCAGCATTGTCCTGAATTTTTGGATGAGACAGCAAGACCTGATGCCCGATGTTACGGTAAGCATGGTACCTAAACGATACCTGACAGTTTCGAGTAGTACAATTTTCTAAACTATGCAACAAGTAGATGACCTTACCATATGCTTGAATTCGTGGAGAAAATAAAATAATAATCAGTCAATCAAAAATTAAATTCTTACAGGTATTCAAAGATCTTTAAGAAAGCATAGCCCATTTTGATGGCAAGTGGCATCTTGCATAACATTAATAAATTATTACGTAATATTTTACATGCACTGCAGAAACAACATACCAATCTAAACTGGACCTCTAGACCCTCGAGGAAACCATTCGACGGCGGCACATCATCAGGTCAAGCAGTGTGTGATATTAAACAGACGATATAAAAAACGTCTAAATCTAGTAAAACAAACATTAGACTGAACCAAGGCAAACCTCTTTAAACAGGTGAGAGATGGGGACGATAAATAGCTATACATGTCTTTATCAGTTCAATGTGCAGAAGTCTACTAAGATACTAAGAAAGCGAATTCTACGAACTCATCTATCTATATTTGTGGATATAACCCATTAAAGCTTATTCATGCTGATTTACTAGAAGCAAGATAATAGACTTATTAATATAAATATAAACTAAAAAATCGTTGTCTGACATATTGACTTTCTTCTTTGATTTTAGTTTGAAATATATTTTATTGTCATAGTGCAATATCACCCTTAATATTCGTTGTAACGTTTTACCCATTGTTTATAAGATTATGTCGTTAGCAATAGAATATACTAGTAAAAATAATATTATGTCCTCACATCAGATGTGAACGATGGAGAGGGGATGCGTTTATCTCCGTAACACCTTACCTCATCTGTACGTTTATTCCGAAGTATCTATTTGTCTACATTCCCTATTGTGTCTTCTATTACAGAATTTTAACTGCTGCGTGAAATCTTAGCATAGTACATAATTGCATACCTCTGCACCCACACTTTACAGGTTTATCGGATAGAAGTCTGCGAGTTTCAAAAGTGCAAAAGTGACGTCTCGTCGGATGAAAAACAAATAAATACTTTTCCTGTCAGCAATACTAAATCAGCATCATTTTAAGTAAAAAACGAAGTACAGAAGATTAAACCATATCTCATAGTCCATGGAAAAGCAATCTGCTTGGTATCCATTTCATTTATTTACAGTTTTTGTCCGTTGAAGTTTGCTCCGGGGAATGGATACCTTATACGTTTAAGGCAACAAACAATCCCATTCTGAGAAGACTTGGATCTTAACTTCGTGTTTTGCGATTGCAAAGACACTTTGGTCATCTCTAATTTAACTGAACACGTATATTGGTATCGATATATTTTACTTGGAATGCATACCCCTACACAATCCGTAATTATAGTTATTTGATCTCTCCATTAAAATTCGAATTTTGTTCATTGTCCCCTTGATGGGTGTTTATCAGTATATTTCTAAATGCTTTACCGTAGTACTTTCGTAATGGTCACACAAGCATCAGACATCAAATATTATTCATTCGTCAGTAGTTCGAAACCTTAACCATAGGTTAAACTAATCAATGGTTAAAATTCATCCAACTATATCTTTGAAATAAAAAGCCTTTAAGACATAGTCTGTGTACCACTTTGTAGCATATAAAAGAGGCTTTGTAAAGTAATTCAGACTTTTTACTAAAATCTCTTAAAGTAATTGTCTCTCAAATTTTAAACACTGGTTAGCTTAACCAAAGATTAAAGTTTCGAGCAACTGGTCCCATTTCGGTCTCGCAACTACAATACAACCAACAATTGTGTGACTTATTTGTAGTTTACTTCGGTCAGATCTCTTTTTCTATTAAAGGAGTTTTACAAAGATATTGAAAAAATACAACACATTCTTGTATCACTTAGTATTAATCGGATATCACCAAAGCAGACCAGTCGTGTCTCGTGTTGTTTCTACATCTAACCAAGGCTTGAAAGGCGCCAGCGTCTGCTATTTGTTTTATCGCCATTATTCTAGATTCTTAAAGGATTATTCACTTACATAGTGAGAACACTAAAGGCACATGTTGCATCTCATTTGTTTTAGGCAATTATAAGTACGTAACATTGTAAACTAGATACCTAAGGAATACCATTAAATTTGCCATCAATTATTTGCATTGTTATTTTATTGGAATATAAATCTCCATCACTGATAAAAGTTCATTTAATCTTATGTTTGTCAAGAGAAATATCCCCCCCCCCCGCCCCGACCCATTTTTTTTTTTCAATTAAATTCATAGCGAAAATTTTTTTTAAGAAAACCTGTGCATACCTGTGAAAATGTAAATATGTTGTTACAGCATGGTAAAATGACTGGTGGCTGTGGAGAAGTACTGCACACTGGAGTGTAGTAGATTTCTACAGTTCACTATCTTGACTTAGTAAAGAAATAAAGTTCAAGTGTACAGCGTTATACCTCTCAGTGATAAGATATAAAAATAAATTCCAGGTTGAAAGTAGAGAAAGGGGGATGTATAATTCAAGCAATACAATATAGTACTCAGAAGGACTTAAAATACCCATGCCTTTTCATGCAATAATAACACAGATAATACTATAATAAACTTTTCCATGTATGTATTGTACACAGTGTATGTAGTTTTTCAACTCTGTCCTATATCCTTATTTCCAGCTGTACTTTACCTTCTGCTTTTATATTCAATTATAAATTCAGATTGTTGTAATATAGTTGTGCTTTCATACCAATAAAAATAATAATAAAAAAATGATAAAAATAATTCCAAGTGATGTATGTTCATAAATTAAGATCAATAAAGTGTTACCTTACATCATTTATGTAAACTTAAATGAGGACGATTAGGGCTAAAGGGGAGCAGTGGTGACTGGAGAGTTCTGATATATGTCTACGCTAACATAATTCCCCTTTTTGAAATAAAGGCCAATTCAATAAAGTGAGTTATCTCTCCTTGTATATTAAGGTAGTCGCTAAACGTGGACAACTTGTAAACTGTTCATGGAAAAAATGAGTACAACTTGTTTTTTTTTTTTTTTTTTTTTATATAGTATATTTCCCGTGATGAGATATGGTCAATAACGTAATAGTCAACTTTTATTTATAACACTTTTAGAATGTACTTTTCGGTGATAGTCAAATCACCCTATTGAAATCAGCTATACGTAAAAGGACAAGGTCAGGTCGTGCTACCTACACTATCACAGTGCAAATCTGTCATCACTTTGTGCTTTAATCTATTAGTGCTACAAAAAAATAAATAAAAAAGTAAACTTGCAATATCTTCACATTTTTCTTGCCTGTATGATGGCTTTATAAACTACACAAGTTTCAAGTTTCAAATCTTGGCCTTTCCCGAACAGCATTAATGACAATAGCTACTTCTTTATTACGCATATTCTTCCTCCTCGACGGCTGATAATGATTATTTTCTGACCATAGGACGAGTAACCTACATAAGTTTAGCACCCGTGACGACCTTTCGTGGATATTCACTCTGTCTTCAACACTGCTCTTCATATTTTTATATATTTTGAGAATTCCAATCATTCGGCTACGAGCATCACTGAAGAGACATAACTTGTCGAAATGCGCATATGGTGCACAAAATTAAAAGTATATATATTAACTTGAGGTAGGAAACTCTAGAGTTGAAATCCCAGTGGAGTTTTGTTATTTATATCTTTCGGTTATGAGAGAGAGAGAGAGAGAGAGAGAGAGAGAGAGAGAGAGAGAGAGAGAGAGAGAGAGAGAGAGAGAGAGAGAGAGAGAGAATTATCTGGGTAGACTTTGGCATGCAAAAATATCCTATTCTCTGCATATGTCAAAATACGAAAATAACTGGTATCATATTACTATGACACTGATAACAATGCACCACAGTGGACATACGTGGACCCCGGAAATTCAGGTGCGGGAGCATGTGCCCGGGAGAAGTAAGCGTCTCCTGACTGGCTAGCTACACCGACCATGAATGCTCCTATATGCAGTAGAAACAAACATAAATCAGTACTGTTTATATAAGTGAATGTGGACCAACACCGTAGAAAGTGTCACGGCCACATGACCAGGTGTGAGGATATAATAACACTTAAATCAGACCATCCTCGAAGAACACATTTGCCGCTAAATAATCTTGTTTTAACGTGAAAAAACGCCTTATAATTGGGAATTTTCAAAGGTAATATACTTTCAGTGTACCTTACACGTCTACAATTTTACAGTTTCATATGACTTCGGGAACATCTTGTCTATCACTAAATCGTACAAATTTATTAACCTTTCATGTACTCTGTACCATTCGATTTGGTTTCAACATTTGGATTAAATTAAATACGAAACGCACATCCATTTTCTAGAACAAATCAAGATTCAAATTGTTTTGAATTCCAATCAGAACACTTTACTGCAGATATAATTTTACTTATTTGCAGATATAATTTTACTTATTAAGCTTTTCCACATTTTCAAATATATTTTCAATGAAAATATTATATTCCATTAATTAATTAATGCCGCGCATTGTTTGCTATTAGATAACACCTGGTCTTCTAAACTTTATCTATAAATACTGAGTCGAGAATGAGTGTATTCAGTCAACTATATTTTAGTTATTCAACTGCCATGTCATCGCCTTCAGTTTAGGTACATATGTATGTGTATACATTGGTATTTTACCTCTATCTTTCACTGCATAATTTGCATATTGAGTAAGTCAACTTTTACCTATGTAGCTCAAACATAATCTGTTTGCACATTCACTTACAACGAGGTTATGATCGGTAAATAGTTTACAGTCTGCAGGAAGTAGGTACAATTCATGTCATCAGGTATGTCGTGTGTCATTTCTGTGTGTTTTATTCGAAACCATATAATATTCTTCTTATTTGGACACATATTTCCTCAAAAACTAAGAAATTGGACGCAATTGTTACATTTGATTAATTTTGTTACAATAGGTGCAATTAACCTAGAAACTGCTTTAAATAAGTTGTTTTCAATTATCCATCCTACATGGCATTGTTTTATATACTAAAATTCACTCCATCAAGTCTTTTGACTTTTCGACTCTTTACACAACGATCCCTCATCAGAAATTAACAGGCAGATTAGCGGAAATTATTCAAAATGCATTTACTAGTAAAACCGGAAGCCGCAAATTCAAATATATAAAAATAGGCCACGGCAAAACTTACTTTGTTAGGGAAAATTCTGATTCCAAAAATAAATACACTGAAACAGCTATCATCCAGATGTTGAACTTTCTTATCGATAACATTTTTGTGGTGTTTGGAGGTAAGGTTTTTCAACAAATTGTCGGCATTCCAATGGGCACTAACTGTGCTCTACTTCTGGCTGATATATTCCTTTACTCATAAGAAGCTGAATTCCTCAGTCTTTGCTTTCGCAAGGAACAAAAAAAAAAAAAAAAAAAAAACAATTGGCTCTTGGATTCAATTTTACTTACAGATATATAGATGACTTGCTTTCAATTAATATTCCTTCATTCGCGGATTACCTTAGCATCATCTATCCAAGTGAACTGAAGGTCAAAGAAACCACAGAATGTAGTAATTCTACTTCGTATTTAGATATTATGTTGTCTTTCGACATTAGTGGTCAATTGAACACCTCACTCTATGAAAAACGTGACGATTTCAATTTCGCTATCACAAACTTTCCTTTCATAATTAGCAACATTCCATCATCGCCCGCATACGGCGTATTCATATCTCAGTTAATACTTTATTCCAGAGCATGTTAAAATTACAGTGACTTTGTTCTGAGGGCTTGGCGACTTTCAGTTAAGCTGCTCAACCAGGGTTATATATGTGCTAGACTAGCAACGTCACTGAAGAAATTCTACGGTCGATACGAGACTCTTATTACTCCATATGATATCTCGTTATCCAGACTTTAAAATGATATTCTAGACTGAGACCGATTCCGATCATTTTACACAGATTTGACACCTTCTATACTAGAAGGTTACCTACTTCGACTTCTCCATATATAAATCCATATGGAATTTACACTCCATTTGACTCTTTCTACTGGGTATATGTGGCGGGTGTTGCTAGCAAGCAGGAGATGCTCACTCTGCCCGAGCTCCTGATCTCACTCCATCACAGGGGTTCACATATGCTCTTCAAGTAGACATATTTTGTTATTTTCCAATTGTTTTTCATTTTCACTGATTTTGTATGTCCTCTGGTTTCATGATATTTGGACTTGTGGTTTGGATTTATCCATCATCTTTACATCAAATGTTGTAAATTTTCATGTATATACATTTCTGTATTTTCTGGTTTAAAATCTCACATATTTACTCTCTGTAATTGACGCCTCTTGAAGACACCTCAGTAATATCATAGAGGGCCAGTAAACCAATTAATCATGCCATTTCAAATCTAAGTCGATATCAGAACTGCATTACAATCGAATATTTTGTGATGTCTTTCAATGTACTTCTGTGACGGCCTGGATAGTTCAATGGTGAAATCGTCCGCCTTCAAAGCAGAAGGTTCTGGGTTCGATTCCCGGGTCCAGTTACAATTATTGACCCTGCCGGTTACAAAATTTGATGCCAAGAGAGTGGCCCTCATCAAACGGAGAATCAGAGTAATTTCTCTGTTGGGTTTCGAGGTTTGGAAACCTCTGGCAAGGGGGAAGTATGACGGATCCCGGTATCGGTCCGGATAGCTCAATGGATAGAGTATTTGTCTTAATACCAGAAGGTTCTGGGTTCGATTACCGGGTCCAGCCACAATTTTTCACCCTTGCAGTTACACTCCATTTACTCTCTACATATACGTGGCGAATTTCTCTTAAACCTGAGTCACATGTTCGTGCATTACTTCAGTATGTCAATTCAGCCCTTAGCTAATCTCTTGCATTTGAGAATTGTTATTTCATGTAAAATAAGGAAGTATCCCATGCAATGATATGTACTACAACAACTTATCACAATTGACATTCATAAAAATCTGGAAACCAGGAATCGTAAGCGTCTCACATAATGTTTACCACACCAGACAATACTGACGACACAACAATATGTCAGCACCAGCATTAGTTGAATGACACTGCATAACAGATATCACATAGTATGGTATCTAGTGTGTATTTTTCAGGATATAACGTACATCATCCTCGAAGAGAATTATCAAAAATCAGTCCTTACCACATTAACACTTCACACATTGAAAATATATACGGAGCAGAAATAAAAAGTATTGTCTTTTGATGGTTAAAAAGTATATCTTAACTACATAAGTAGGGTTTTTAAAATTGTATATACAATGAAAGGAAAATCTGATACATATGTAAAAGATTGGAGAAAAATATCCACATTTCAATGATAAATCAAATGTATGATAATGAAGATTTACACCGTTATGCTACTGTCTACTGGACAAACCCAACTACCCATGTGCAGTCAACCGCATCTGGATAATTTAACAGGCGTTTTTGTAAAATTTATTTAATTCTTTACATTGAAAGCAATCTTAGACTCCTTGCAGTAACGACAATCATAAAAGTTTTCAATTATAACATGCCAAGGCTGAACCAGGACCAGCGTAACCAGGCAATTGGCATGTTGAACGCAGGCCGAACAGTGACTGCTGTGAGCAAAGCGTTTTGTTTTCACGAGAAGGCTCATAACTTTATTAGTTCGTCTTTGAGACTGACTGGCAGTGTTGAATATCGTCCTGGAAGGGATAGATCAAGTGCAACTACGGTCCACGATGACCGTTACGTAGCATTGACGTATCTCCGTCAACATCATTTGCAAGCAACTGTTACGGCCAGGTGTTATAGTGTCAACACACAGACTATCCGTAACAGGTTAAGGACTAGACATAGACCGATACGAACTTAGATGCCATGTTTCGGACAGATTCTGACGCCTTCTCATGGCAATGCCCGCGTTATCTGGTGGAGACGTTATTAACGTTTTACGAGGAATGACTAGAATAACGTTTTGTTTACTGACAAATCAAGGTTCACCCTTAGTCCCAATGATGGTTGAGCCAAAGTTTATCGTCGACAGGGAGAACTATATATTGATGCATGTGTCCTTCAAAGAAACAGGTGGGGCGGTGGCAGCGTTATGATATGGGGTGGATCATGGGCAGAGGGAAAACGCGCCTTATAGTAGTAAATGGTACTTTAAATGCACAGGCCTTTATTAATCAGATTCTAAATCCAGAAGTAGTCCCTTCATTCATAGACATACTCTAGTGGTAACCCTGCAACACGACAATACTCATCCGCAATATTCCGCAAGGCTGAGGATTTTTCTCCAATTTCTTAGAGCCTCTGCACTTGTAAGCTGGTATACAGTGTCCAAACAGAAATCAAACAAATGGAATATCAATTATTCATACTTGAGTTAAAGACTCGGCGGGTTCATTTTCAAGACATATGATTCCAAATAATTTTAAATCGATAATGTGTGCTTGTGCATTTTCCCATGGTCGTTTTTATGGTAATGTAAATATGTTGTTGTACTACATCACTCTGTATATGACACGAATTTGCAGTATGCATGCTATAATTTATTACGATAATACTGGGTTGATTCTACTTGATCATATTAAAGTACACCATTTGAGTAATTAGTATTATTTCAATTGACCAGACTAAGTACATTGTATGTGCCTCAGCTGCATCACAACTGAATTTTTGTTTTGTGGTGTCTCTCAATGCTTTATGGTTTTGTGGTGTCTCTCGATGCCTTGTTGTTTTGTGGTGTCTCTCGATGCTTTATTGTTTTGTGGTGTCTCTCAATGCTTTATTGTTTTGTGGTGTCTTTCAATGCTTTATTGTTTTCTTTTCTCTCGTGGTCACTTTTCTCATATGAATGATTCAAATGACTTTATGCTTTCTTTTTGTCTCAAAATATGAATAACTTTCCCCCTTTCGTGAGTTGATTGTGGTGAACATGGAATTTTCCCGGTTTTCTTTTGGATAGGATCTCAGATTTACTTGATCCCATGGGATGGAGTTCACACTGGCAAAATATGTGACGTTGAATATACGATGTCGCACATAAATAGTTGTTTTAAGATGTTCCAGAAATGATTTTAGAAAATGATTTATATATTATATATAGTATAAATTGATATATTGGTGGTAAATTTCAAAAGTATTATTAACTTCCATGTATATATGCTGTCATACAATTTTACGTTCCGACTAAACATGCCACTACCAGCTGTCTGAATACCGTCAAATTTTCGGTGTTTGGTCAAATATTTGGAACTACAGTATTTTATGATACAATAGGTATTGAACTACTTTTATGTAGATATTGGTTCTAAGCACGACTTCAAACCTGGAGAAATGTACGAAACCAAAATGTTCTGAACACAATAGGAAACTTGATTCGTTTTGTTACACATATGGGAAGCGAACGTGCAAGATGGGTGTTAAAGGCGAACATAATTTTCATAACTAGACTACAAAAGGACAATAGAAGCGAGGACATCATTCCTGCTTTCATAGGAAACCTCCGACTAGATCATATAAAAATTTGTGCTGTTCGGGATAGGTTTATGGCACTTGTTGAGGAATATGTAGACACACTTCAGGAAAAGATGGAATCAATAGATCGAAATGATGAAATACAAGGTGATATAGAGAGACCAGGTCATTTGCTTCCTCCTTTCAAACGGCAATCCATACAGGTAATGATAAATATTTATAAAGGTAAATTTTGTTTTCATTACATACATTTATTATCATTTACTGCAAGTTGTTATCATTACAGACCAAGTTCAGGTTATCATTTCATTTTTTACCGTATCGTACTTGTTCCAATGGAATATCCCATCCCAATTTCTACGGTGAACTCCTGTATAATTTTAGAGGGATGAAAGGTTTCGATAATTTTATCTCGTCGGGTTCTAAAACATTGAAATGTCTTCGTCATCGATCGACTACATGACCCGGAGATTATCATAAGGACCATAATTCTTATATTGGACTGTACTACAGCCCTATACAGAATTTTTACATTTGAACGTTAATCGCTTACGGGGATTGGGCATTTGACGGGCCTTGTTGAAACCTTTTTCAGAGGAAGCTTATCCTGAACCTCGTCACCTCTGAATGTTAATCAGGACTCCTACAGACAAAGACTGTGAGCTGGCATCCAGATCGACAGAGCACAGTTTAATCATGTTGGTACCAATTTATCTTGTCTTACTCTGCATCACCGTGATACCTGCTCACTGTACAATGGATTATTTATAGATTTTCAAATGCACGTCCTTTGATTATACTGCGTTTATTTTAGGCCCAGGCGATCGAGGCTCAATAACGGAACTCTCCTAAACCTATTTGGTTTCATTAACCGAACTCTGTTAGTCAGATACTCCTACAGATAAAACCCTTTAGCTTCTTCCAGATGAGAAATTTTACGTTGAATCTAATTGATGTCACTCATACTTCTATTATCTAGATTTATGCCATAGTGTGTTTATGAACTCTCGGCATTAGTAACCAGTTGGTGTATGTTCTGTATATGGAGAATTTATCTACTTGAATAAATATAAGAATACATTGTACAATTCTAAAGAATAAATATTTGCATTGATTACGAAATTACCAATGAGTTACTATTGTCTACTGAGTGTGAATGGGAAAAGTGGTCGTACGCCACACACAATGAGCGACTTTTGTCTACTGTGAGTGTGAATGGGAAAACGCGTCGTAGGCCACACACAATGAGTGGTTAATGTCTATTGTGAGTATGAATGGGAAAACAGGCTGTATTTGAAGTTCTGTAAGTCCACAACAAACATCTATTTTGCCCCTATAGGGGTAAACACAAAAGAAAAAAGAAAGGCACACAACGATTTTGGAAGCAAAATAACCTCCGATTCAGACACGCGTTTGGGCCATTGAAATCGGTAATTTGCACAATTTCAGCTCAGTGCCACATAGTTCGACATCGGAAACAATACTTTACACAATGCATTGGTCAATCCATGCCCATTATCCCGTATTCCAATAGCGGTTTATCCGCGTCCTTTTACCAAACATGTTGAAGGCCACACACAATTAATAACCATTGGCCACACGATGAGTGGTTATTGTTTACTGTGAGTGTGACGAAATTAACATAAACGAGCGAGCAAAAATAAGGACACAAAAAGACATAACATAGATGCTTAATTGTAATGCGCCTGAAACACCGACTTCAGACGGAAAAAGAGTTGAATTAAGAGAGGAAGCTGATCTGTAGGGTTCACTATAGTAATGTCATCATATAGAGATTTATTTTTATTCAAGATTAGACAGGGGAAGACTGACTCTACAGTGAGTCTTCCTCCTTAGGGGGAAGGGACACTAGAGTAGACCCGCCGGGGTAAAGTCTCATTCATGCAGCGGGAATTGTTCACTTTAGAAGAGGACTGCCGGGTGGGGAAAGTCTGGGTATTAGGGAAGGTTCACTTGATAACACCGGCAAAGCTGTTTGTACGAAAGTTCCATGTCAAACTGTGACTTGTTACTTTGTTTTGAGAGAGTAGTACATGAAATGATCTATCACACCGGTATCTTCGGCACGTATAAGATACTTTACTGTTTAAGGCTCGTCTGTTGCATGGATCTAACATTCTGTTACGCACCAATCAAGTAAGAATCAAGAGATAAAAGCAAAAGTCAGTTTCATTAACGAGCGTTGAATATAAACAAAAGAATATTCCCGTTTTTCAACCCATCAATTTAAAATTCTATTGCAATCTGGATTGCCTGGTAATATTCCATATTAAAGAAACAAGAGGTGTTACTGGCTCAGTTATGTGGCAGAAGTCACCATGGAGCTATACAATACATGAATATAAATAATATACTAGCACATATAACACATTACAAAAATATTTTATTGTAGTGCAATTACGATACCGACTTAGGACGGTCATTTGACAAAAGCCAAACAAATGTTGTGGTTAACCGGTTTACGGGCCGACCTTCCCACTCACCGTAACAGCAGAACAATCAAAGGACGTACATTTAAAAATTTAAAAATAATCCTCCATGTAAGAAAAAAGAGGAGTTACCGGCTCAGCCATGTGGCAGAAGTCACCATGGAGCTATACAATACATGAATATAAATAATATAATAGAACATTTAACACATTACAAAAATATTTGATTGTAGTGCAATTACGATACCGACTTAGGACGGTCATTTAATTTGACAAAAGCCAGACAAATGGTGTGGTTAACCGATTTACGGGCCCACCTTCCCACTCACCGTAACAGCAGAACAATCAAAAGACGTACATTTAAAAATTTATAAATAATCCTCCATGTAAAGAACAAGGGTCAACAGGTATCGCATATTGAGAGGTCATAAAAATATAAACACGTAAGGTATTGTAAAACACATAATGGTATAAAAATATATGCGACATCAACATGATAAACCGTGCTATGTCAGTGTGAAAGCGAGCTAAGACCCTAGATCTGTAGGAGTCCCGACTAACAGTCAGAGGGGACGAGGTTCAGGACCATGTCTCCTCTGAAAGAGGTTTGGACAAGGCCCGTCATATAGTCCCCACCACCCTGTTAGTCAGCGTGCAACGTTCAAGTAAAAGTCTGCATAAGGCTGTAGAGGGGCCAAATACAAGACCTATAGTCTTTTTGATGATCTCAATATCATATTGTCTATTTAGGAGACGTTTGACTATTTTATTACATGATAAAATAACGTTACATATATTGATATAAAAATATATGCAACATCAACATGATAAACCGTGCTCTGCCAGTAATATTTTAAGTTGGTCAACCGTCCACACTCTGTTCATGAGTGTTTAATTACATTTCATCGACTGTGAGACGGGGATACTAGAATTAGTGAACTAAGTAACAGCATAAATGCTCTTCTAACAGTTATATATCATGAGAATTCCAATTATGCGGCCACGAGCATCACTGAAGAGACATAAATTGTAGAAAGGCGCATCTGGTGCACAATATTCAAAGGCATATATGTTCTATTTTTATTATGTGATACATTTAGGTAACTGTATGTGATATCTGTGAGTGAAATATATTTATAAATAAATATATCATAGTTCCTTTTCCTGGCTTAGTTTTTTTCTTCTGTCATTGCAATGATAAGGATACATACAACAAAGTCCAATCACGAATATTCTATCAGCTTGACTTCGCAGTATTCGTACTGAATGGTCATTCTGAAATGATAACAACACATGATTATACATACCTATAATGTGTATACCTTAATATCAATTATTATATTTGATTGGTTCAAACGTAAAGGTGTCCCTAATACCTCTCTAACGATTGGATGAACATTTAACCTGCTACCTCAGTATACACTAGGTCTTTGTCAAATACCCACGTTTGGTCTATTTCTTCTTTTTTTTTTTTTTTTTTTGAAAATTTTGATATATGGTTTAATCTAAAACATCTTTATATAATATCAAATTTTGCATTTACATGATGGATTGAAAAATTCAACATAGATACCACATTTTAATTCCAAAATTTTAACAATTCCGTTATCACATCCAATCCACAGTGTGTCCTCATAAATTGCCACTGATCTCGGACAATGCAGACCTTCATCCCTGATCATTAAATATTTTATGAACTTCCCGTCACAATTCAGCATATGGATTGCGCTGTTGTTCAGGTCAGGTAGTATAATGTTTCCATACCGGTCACAGCAAACACCACCAAGGACAAATTTCTCCGTCATCGAGGGCTGACCCTTATAAATGAACCTGAATTTTTCAGCACTGTCGACTACAACTAATCTGCTTCCATGGTCTTTGTCTATAATGTCCACTACACACAGGTCATTGTTAATATTTCTGGCTATTCTGTTCGGGTTAATAAACAACTTTCTTCCTAAATGATCCACCTTGTACATCGTATGCATATGTCCAGATACTGTCATTATTTTCACTTTTCCTGCACTTGCTGGTGAGATATCCCGTACAAAGGAATCACTCAGTCCTACAAGTATCCGACCATCACCGGACAAGCATAATCCACGAGGTCGTAATGCTTTAGTAGAACAAACAAGTGATACGTCGCCGGAAGGAGATACGCGTCGAATAACCTTCTTGATGAAATCTGTAATAATGATATCTTTGTTCCAGAAAACAAAATCTGAAAAATCACTCCCGGTTTTTCTTGATTCCTGAGTTTCCCCAGCTTTGTTAATTAGATGGACCTCTTTTTCCGTACCACAATGAATCCAGGCTTCTTTTGTTGTAGCTGGTACCATATGTAATATACTACTATTTCCATAATTGACAGTTATGATGTTCGTTACCGTCACCGTTGAAATGCTGATTTCTTGGGATTTCTCAATATGACCAAACATCTCATGTATTTGTTGTATATCGATCGTTCCCTCTTTGAATTCAACTTTTTTGTTGCGAAGGCTTAGTTTGAGTTTCTGGGAATGGAATTCTTCGGTTTTTTCATTACTGTCATGTCATCGGCTGTAATTATAATTTATTTTAATGTTCTCTGTATAGCAAGGGTATCTGCCACACAAGTTTCCACATGGGATAACATATTAATCATAAGAAATATTATTGGTGTTTAAAATGTAAATCTCATTTTATATTGAAATTGTGGAGAAATATTACAAGACATACGCAATACAAAGAGCACTTATTAGGACCCTTGGCAAACCCTGAATTAACCCAGAAAGGAGAACAGGACTTTGCATGGGGTATAACCCTCAGCACTCATCTTCAGTTTATGAGTAAATTCTTTCGTTTTACTATGATTATTACCTTGTGTGAGAAAATAAATATAACATCCGGGATTTACGTTCAGTTTCTGAGCAAAATCTTAAACGGACGTGTATAGCTGGTTAACCACATTCGGAAATCAGAGGTTGGACTAGGTATCCGGGGACATTAGTAATCTCCTGAGCAATAATTCATGAAAATTTGTGTTTATACCTGAATGTATTAGTGTCTTAAAGAATGTAGCTAATGATTCCATTGTCTCTATATCACGCAGTGTATTTGCATTTTCATTTCCATTTACTGACTCCATCTCTGTCAGGAGGGAGTCTGCATATTGGTCTACCACATTTTTCAACTTGTTACGCATTGCGTTGATCTGTGTATTTTCCGCGGCTTGGAGAGATGGTATGATCTCGTGACAGATGTTTTCATAATTGCGCATGCTATTTTCTTTTGCTTTTTTTACAAACTTCTTCATCATTGACCAGTCATGGTCTTTATGTTCGCCTTTCACACATACTTCGCAAGCCCTCTTCACACAGGTATTGCAAAAGTAATCAAAATCCTCTCCATGCTTTGTACATGTCTGTGTAGCATCATCCAAGTAGTCTGAAGAGTTCAGTAAATCCCAAGTTAAATTGATGTCCTGGATGTCCTGAGTCATGATATTTATCTACAATATCAAAGTCTTCTGCATCAGGATTTTAAACATGTCATGTATTTATATAAATATATCACTGTTTTACACTATAAGCATATCTGGAAATTGTTGTTTGTGCAATAACTGTACATATTAGTGAAGAACACTATCAATCTTTAACTTGCAACAAAGAAAATTTCTTATAGAAATTTCTTATAGAAATCTGTGTAGCTGAGGGATGAGGTGCTCCGCTCGAGACCTTAAAACCCCGCGTTCGACTATAGTCCAGTCTTTTGAATTGGACATTACGAACCGAGGTCACGTTAGGCATTATCACCTCAAAGATACCTGATTGCCTGGGGTGGATCGGTTGCAAAAGTATGACTTTCTATACAATGCATCAAGTAGATGCCTTTACTATATGCTTGAAATCGTGGAGTGACATAAAAAAAATAATCAATCAAAATTTATATTCTTACAGGATATTCAAAGACCTTTAAGAAATCATAGCCCAATTTGATAAAGGCGTAATCTTGTATAACATTGATAAATCAATACATAATATTTTACATGTAGAGCAACATAAGAATCAAAATGGGATCTCTGGACACGCGAGGAAAACATGCGAAAGTGACACTTGTGCATATCAGGTCATGCAGTGTGTAATATCAAACGGACGATATAAAGAAAAAAACCAAAATGTCAAAAAAAAAAAATATTGCTTCATGACTATATTATATACCAAGGGCAAGTTGTTCGAAATCTTATCTACTGGTAAAGCTAACCAATGGTTAAATTCCTTCTGACAATATCTTTGAAATGAGAGGACTTTAAGTCAAAGTCTGTGTACTGATTTGTAGTAAATGAAACAGGATTTGTAAAGTGTTTTAGTTTTTAGACAGAAATTTTATAAAATTGAATTAATTGTCTCTAAACTTTAACCACCTGTTTGCTTAACCAGTGGTTAAAATTTCGATCACCTGGCCCCTGAAGGATTATAATCTATGTACTGAGCATAAAACAAACATTAAACTGACACGAAACGGACCTCTTTAAACAGGTCAGAGAGATAGGGATGAAAATAGTTATAGAGGTCTTAATCAGTTCCATGTGCGTAAGTCTGGTAACCTATATTATTAGAGCAAATTCTACGAACTCAACGATGTATATTTGTGGATATAACCCATTAAAGCTAATTTAAGCTGATTTGCTAGAAGAGAGATAATTCAAGATTATTCAACTTTTAATATAAATATAAACTAAACAATCATTGCCTTACATGTTGACTTTCTTTTTTTCATTAAGTTTGCATTACATATGTATTGTTGTATTGCAATATCACCATTTAAATTCATTGTTTTACCCATTGTTTATAAGATTATGTCGTCAACATTGAACTTTACTAAGCCTGACATCGGATATGAACGATGGAGTGGGGACACATTTTTCTCCGTGACATCTTATCTGTTTAAACCAGAGTATCTATTTGTCTATATGGCTTATTGTGTCTTGTATTACATAAATGTTTATTTAACTGCTGCTTGACATCTTATTACATGATTGCATATCTCTTCATCCACACTTTACAGGTTTATCAGATAGAAATATGTGAGTATAAAAATTGCAAAAGTGTTGTCTCTTCGGATAAAGACAAATAAATACTTTTGTTGTCCACAATACTAATCCAGCATCATTGTAAAAGCAATCTGCATAGTACCAATTTCATTCATGTTCAATTTTGCTGTGAAAGTTTGCTCCAGGGAACGGATACCTTGTACTTTTAAGGCAACAAACAAACCCACTCTGAGAAGACTAGGATCTTAACTTCGTGCTTTTCGATTGCAAAGACACTTTGTTTACCTCCAATTGAACTGAACACGTGTATTGTTATCGATATATTTTTCTAGTTTGGAATGTATACCCCTACGCTATACGTGAATTTAGTTCTTTGATCCCTCCATTAAAATAGGAATTTTGTTCATTGTCCCCTTGATGAGTGTTTATCAGTGTGTTCCTAATGCTTGATTGTAGTGCTTTCATAATGGACCCACAATCATCAGATATTATCAGGTCGGT